>CM052801.1:90112772-90152025 GCA_028533885.1 Nasua narica | reverse complement strand
GAGTCTGGTGGTGGGTATTGAGAAGGGCACGTACTGCATGGAGCACTGGGTGTGGTGCATGAACAATCAATCTTGTAACACTGAAAAATTAAAATAAACATATTTGGGGAAAAAAATAAAATGGTGAGTATTCTGGAGGGCACCTGGCTGGCTCAGTTAGTAGAGTATGTGACTCTCGATCTTGGGGGTTGTGAGTTCAAGCCCCATGTTGGGTTTAGAGCTTACTTTAAAATATATAAATAAGTAAATAAATAAGTAAAATAAAAACAGTGTGTATTCCAATGGGTTTCAATGTAACAGAAACATATATTTTGTTGATGTTGACTTCAGATTCCACATTACAACTTAGCTTTAAGAAATTAACCCTTGTCAGATTTGTGGGTTTCAGCAAAACAAAACAAAGCTATCCATCATTAACTAAAAAGGCTAATAAAAGAGCCTCCCTAGGGCGCCGCCTGGGTGGCTCAGGCAGTTAAGTGTCTGCCTTGGGCTCAGGTCATGATCCCGGGGTCCTGGGGTCGAGCCCCACATTGGGCTCCCAGCTCAGCGAGAAGCCTGCTTCTCCCTCTACCTCTGTCTGCCGCTCTGCCTACTTGTGCTCTCTCTCTCGCTCTGTCAAATAAATTTTAAAAATCTTTAAAAAAAAAAAAAGGCTCTGCCTTCAGCTCAGGTCATAATCCCAGGATCCCGGGGTCAAGCCCATTGTCAGGCTCCCTGCTCAGCGGGGAGCCTGCTTCTCCCTCTCCCACTCCCCCTGCTTGTGCTTGCTCTCTCTCAATACATAAATACATAAATCTTTTTAAAAAATTAAAAATAAAAAATAAAAGAGCCTCCCTTTCCAACTTCATATGAGCCTGAATTATTTCCATGTACTTCAACCAAACCATTTACTGCAACAGATCGAATGTAGAAGCAGTTAGGAGAATACAACTGTCTTGGATTAAGGCAAACATTAAAGAAATTTGCAACAATAAAAAACAATGCCACTTGTAACAGTAAATTACTTTTTGCTTTGAGAAATTTAGTTATTTTTTATTAAACATGTTACTTTGTTGACATGTAATGGGCTTGTAGCTATATTTAATAATTATATGTATAAAATATAATTTAATTATAATTGTATTATAATTAATCAGCACTTTATAATTTTTTCAGTTTTAATTTCCAATATGATAAATAACAACTGATATAACCCACAGGAACCAAAGCTCTCTTGGGTTTTAGATAAGTTTTAAGAGTGTATAGGGCACCTGAGCTGCTCAGTGGGTTAAGCATCTGCATTACTAATTGTGTGTTATATATCTTTTCCCATCCTTTACCCTTTTCCTTGCCTGTTTTATTATATCTAGAAGGACGTCTTATAGAAAGCCTACCTTTGAATCTTTTTTATAAATCCATTCTGACAACCTATGTCTTCTAAATGGTGTGTTTAGACCTTTTATATATAATACAGTAATCGAAATGTTTGGATTTAGGGCTACTTTTTTATTACTTGTTTTCTTTTTGTTCCCTCTGTTTCTCATTTCTGTTTCCCCTCTACCTTTTTTTTGCATTATCTTAGTCCAAATATATTAATTATCTCATAAATTATATACATATATTTTAAAGATTTTTAAAATTTTATTTTAGAGAGAGTGCCAGCAAGGGGGTAGGGACAGAGGGGGAGGGAGAAGGATAAGCAGACTCCACACTGAGCACAGAGCCCCATGCAGGACTTGATCTCACGACCCTGAGATCATGACCTGAGCCAAAACCAAGAGTTGGAGATTTAACCAACTGCGCCACTTAAGTCTCCAACTCATATATATACATATATATATATATATATGTATATATATGTATTTTTTTTGGGTAGGCTCCATATCCAACGTGGGGGTTGAACTCATGACCCTGAGAGTAAGAGTCACACGTTCTACCCAATAAGCCAGCAAGGTGTCCTCATATTAATTACAATAATATTGCTTACTACTCCATTTTAATTTATCCATTGAGTTTTTTTACTAGATCTCTTTTACATATCTATTTAAGTGCTTACTCTGGGGATTACCATATACATAGTCAACTGAGCACGGTCTACTTAGAATCAATATTTTACCACTTCACGTGAGATGTAGAAACTTTCCCATCATGTAGGTCCCTTTATCCCTCTCACTTTATGTTGTACCTGTCTTATACATTTCATTTCAAGACATTAAAAATCCCATCAATCTATGTTATAATTTTTATTGTTGACCTTCATAATATTCTAAAGGACCTAAGAGAATAATCATTGTTTTGAGAATAATCATTTCTTATATTTACCCAGGTATTTGCCATTTCCTTTTTTTTAAGATTTTATTTATTTATTTGACAGAGAGAGAGAGAGATCACAAGTAGGCAGAGAGGCAGGCAGAGGGAGAGGGGGAAGCAGGCTCCCCGCTGAGCAAAGAGCCTGATGCGGGGCTCGATCCCAGGACCCTGAGATCATGACCCGAGCCGAAGGTAGAGGCTCAACCCACTGAGCCACCCAGGTGCCCCATATTTACCATTTCTGTTGGTCTGCCCCTAATCCTGATATTCCAGGTTTTCCTTTGATTTCCTCAAGCATTTCTTTTGGAGCAGGTATTCTTGTGATGAACACTCTGTTTTCCTTTATCTGATAATATTTTTATACTACCCTCACTCCAGAAGGATATTTTTATTGGATTTAAATTCCTGCATTAACCGTTCATCTTGATAGTCATTTTTTTAATTAATTTTATTTTATGTTTTCAATGTTCCAAGATTCATTGTTCATGCACCACACCCAGTGCTCCAAGCAATACCTGCCCTCCTCAATACCCACCACCAGGCTCAGCCATTTTTAAATGCCTTTCTTGCCTCCATAGGTTATAAGAAATCAACTGTTATTGTATCACTATATGTAATGTGAAGTTTTTCTCTGCTTCCTTTTTTCTTTTAAGATTTTATCTATTTATTTATTTATTTAAAGAGCACGAGCTGGGAGAAGGGCAGACGGAGGGGGAGAGAGAGAGAACCTCTCCAACAGACTCTGTGCTGAGAGCCGAGCCTGACATGGGACTCGATCTCACAACCCTGAGATAATGACCTGAGCTGAAATCAAGAGCCTGATGCTTAATGGGAAGCCACCCAGGCGCCCTATCTCTGGCTGCTTTCAATATTTTTCTTCATATTTAATTTTGTGTGGTATAATTATGATATGTCTGTATGTGAATTTCCTTGTCTTTATCCTCGGTGACATTCACTGAGCTTCTTGAACACGCAAGTTCATGTTCTTTGCTAAATTTAAGAAGTTCTCATCCATTATTTCTTCAAGTGTTCTTTTGACACCACACTTTTTTTCCCCTCTGGGATGCCAATGAAACAAATCTAGACTTTGTGATGTTGTTTCACAGATGCCTGAGTTTCTCTGTTCATTCTTTTTCCATCATCTTTCACTGTTTTGTCCATTCTAGATAATTTTTATTGATCCATGTTCAAGTACACTGAATTTATCCTCTTAAAACGTCATTGTGTTATTGGTCACATCTAGTAAATTTCGTATTTCTTTTCTTTTACTGTCTTCATTTTAAAATCAAATTTATCTGAGACAAGAATGGGCACTCTGGCTTTCTCTTTTAAAGTTTATTCTTTTTCTTTTTCTTTTTTTTTTTTCAGTAACCTCTACACTCAATGTGGGACTTGAGCTCACAACCCGGAGATCAGAGTCACGTCCGCTACTGACTGAGCCAGCCTGGCGCCCCACACATTTCTTGTTGCAATTACTGTATTTTTCAGTTCAAAATTTTCCATTTAGTTCTGTATTTTTTCTTTAACTTCTTTGCTGGAACTTTCTTTTTTTCCATTTATTTCAAGATTATTTGACTTTCCCAAACAAACAAAAATTGAGGGGATGTGTCACCAAGAGCCCATATTGCAAGAAATTATAAAAGCGGTTTTTCAGAGAAAGGGAAAATGATATAACTCAGAAACATATCTCTACAAAGAAGAGTGTTGAAGAAGGAATACATGAAAGTAAAATAAAATCTTTTCTTTTTCTTATTCTTATTGATAATTTTGTTAAAATAATAGCAACAACATATTTGATGATTATAGCTTATGGGTAAGTGAAATGAGTAACAGCAATGTTATAAGAGATGGGAGGGAGAAATTGGGAATCCTCTGTTCACAGGTGCCCACACTACCTTTGTACTGGTATACTGTTATTTGAAATTGGATTAGCTGTAAATGTACACTGCAAACTCTAAGGCAACTACTAAAAAAAGGTAAAAAAAAAATAAGTATGATTGATATGCTAAGAGAGGAGAAAAAAATGGAATTGCATAAAATGCTTAATTAAAACCAGAGAAGGCAGAAAAAGACAGAGTATTTGCCCTTATTTATTGAACCACGGTCATAAAAGATGCTTCAACGTATTTGTCGTAATATCAACATCTGTGTCATCTTGGGAGTTGGAATCTGATGATCATTTTGGGTTTTTTTTTTTCCCTTGCAAATGGAGGCTCCTAATTTTTCATATGCTGAGTTTTCATATGATGATTTTGGACAGCATTCTGCACATTTTGAATATTATAGTATGAGACTCTGAGTCTTGTTTGATTTCTAAGGAAAATATTGTGGTTTTGTGTTTGTTTTCTTTTTTTAAGTTGTTTGGTTTTTGCTTTAGGGTGCCCGAGAGCTGGTTAGGTTCAGGCTGCAAGTTCCAGATAGGCTTCCGTGGGCTCTGGTTCCAACATCAGTTCGGTGTCCAGTGTTCTCAGTGTTCCTTGGACCTGTCCCCACATATACGCTCCTGAGTGGCCACTCTGAGACCACACAGTGGTCTAGTGACCTTTGGTATGGAACTCAGAAGTGTGCCCAGGGGTTCATACAGCGCTTTATAGGATCTCTGTCCCTGAGAAATTTCTGCTTCTCTGGCCAGCAAGCTGGGCTGTTCATTTTCCTATTCTGATGCAAACTTTCCATTGTCTGCATAAGGTGTGTAGGGAAGGAAAATCTTTTCCTCCACCCTTCTAAGTTATAGCTGGGGGGCGGGGGGCATAACAAAAAGGAGATTAACAAGAGGAAAATAGACAAATTTATTGAATATAAGTTTTACATGACACTGGAGCCCTCATAAGGAAATGAAGACCCAAAGAAGCAGTTAAATCCAAGTGTTTTTATGCTAGGTTTGATGAGGAGTGGAGAGCCATGGAAAAATGGGAACGCACAAAAAAAAAAAAAAAAAAGAGTATGAGCTCAGTGTAGTTAACTGGGGAAAATTACAAGGTCTGGTCATTTGGATTCCTTTCAGCGTCCCTCTGTCTTCGAAGATAAGGACGTTCCTTTTCTCTAGGTATGAGGAGGGCACCTCGCTCACGAGGGTCTGTGACCTGCTTCAGGGAAAGGCCAGGAAGTCCTTCCCACACTCGCCACTCCTCAAATTCCTTCAGCTTGAAATATTCGATACTCCAAGATGCCATACTGGGGGGCAGCATATCCTGAACACCAGCGGGGGCTGAGAGGTAGGACGCCAGAGAGACCAAAATAATGTTTATTTGTGCTACGCCCTTGGGACCATAGTTCCTCCACGTGGCCCCGTACAGGGCTGACGCCAGGCAACTTTCAAAACAGGCAGATGTCTTTGGCATCTTCCTACCATTTTACTAACACCCATCTCTCTGATTTTAGTTATCTCACGTGACTTCTAAAATTCCCACAGTGAAAGTCTCTTTTTTTGTTTAAGTAATTTAACATTGTAAACAGCAGAGTACCTGGGGTTCAGGGTACTTTTCTTTGGACCCTGTTTTTATTTGGACCCTACTAATTGGGTGACCTTAGAAAAATTACTTAAACTATTAAACTACCTGAACCTTACTTTCCTTTTAATAGCATTCGCCTCCTGGGTTTACTGTGAGTTTTTTGGTTTGTTTTTTTTTTAAGATTTTATTCATTATTTATTTGTCAGAGAGAGAGCACAAGCAGGGGGAGTGGCAGGCAGAGGGAGAAGCAGGCTGTCTGCTGAGCAGGGAAGCCAACAACCCCGGGATCATGACCTGAGCCGAAGGCAGACGCTTAACCCACTGATCCACCCGGGCATCTCAGTTGCCGTGAGTTTTAAATGAGATATTGCATAACAAGTACTTCGCACAGTACCTGACACAGAGGGATAGTAAATGCTCAGTAAACAGGAGCTGTGACTTTTATAACTTAAGGGGAAAAACTTGCCGTTCTGGGACAAATTTCAAAATTTTTTTAGGATTATCTTTGTATGATTACCAAGCAAGAAGGCTATTTTCTAAATCATGTGCTTTTGAATTTTAGCCCAAAAGTTCTCACATGGCTTTAAACAGCCGAATTCTACTTACACACACCAGCACCTCTATGTATCCTACTGAACATATGAATTTGAATTAAGTGTCAAATCAAAGGTATGGAATCTAAACTGAATAGGCCCCCATTTTATTTGCATTCACTACATTTCAAAGTATGAGTTTTACTGATCAGCATTTATTGTTCTTGTTCCTGGTACTATTGTATATGTTTCTTTTTTTTTTTTTTTAAAGATTTTATTTATTTATTTGACAGAGGGAGATCACAAGTAGGCGGAGAGGCAGGCAGAGAGAGAGGAGGAGGCAGGCTCCCTGCCGAGCAGAGAGCCCGATGTGGGGCTCGATCCCAGGACCTGAGATCATGACCTGAGCTGAAGGCAGAGGCTTTAACCCGCTGAGCCACCCAGGCGCCCCATATTGTATATGTTTCTAACCATTACACTGAATGTACTTAATTCTCATTTAGGATTTATTCACGTGTATGTTTATTTTTTTATTTTGAGGCAATGTTCTCTTTAGCAAGGCACAAATTCCAAAGTGATTTACTTTTTTTTTTTTTTTTTTTTAAGTAATCTCTGCCCAACATGGGGCTGAAACTCACAACCTGAGATGGCGAGTCACAGGCTCTACTGAGGGAGCCAGCCAGGTGTCCCTTCCAAGGGGATGTAAAGAAGAGATATCAGCAATAGGGTGCTGACGTCCACGCGACTGGAATGCAACTCAGTTATAGCGATAATAACTTGCATTTGAATATTGCTTTTATAATCTCCAAAGCACGTCCATAAAGCCTTTTAAAATGTTCTTAAATTGCATGTTTTAGGGGCCCCTGGGTGGCTCAAATGGTTAAGCGTCTGCCTTCGGCTCAGATCATGATCTCCAGGTCCTGGGATCGAGCCTCATGCGGGGCTCCCTGCTCAGCGGGGGGTCTGCTTCTCCCTCTGCCTCTGCCCTTCCCCCTGCCTATGTTCTCTCCCTCTCTCTCTCTCTCAAATAAATAAAATCTAAGAAAGAAAAGAAAAGAAAATTGCATGTTTTAGTCCCAATAGTGAAAAATCTGTCTCCACTTAAAAAATGAACTGAAAAATCAACCTTTCATTTTTATACCACAGTAGTTTTATTTTTACTAACAAGGGTTGAGTTTGTGTCATGGACAAAGCCTGCCCACTATCCTGGTAGTATGACCCTTTTTTTTCCTCCACAAAATAAGTGGAAAACAAAAAACCGTTTTCGTGGGAGGCGTCACACAACCAAACACAAGGGATAAGAAACAAATAGCTTATTTAAACTGAGAAAGTTAATTTAAATATATTTAGTCATTTTACATTTGTAGAAGCATTCAACAAAAGATTTGTTGAATGAGTGGCCCGTTGAACTTTTTATTTAAAAGACGAATTGCAAGAAGAAGGCAATCTAAAATTGAATTTCTGCCACACATTTCATACGCTTCTCCTCCCGCCTCAAAAACAACAGCCTGACGCTCAACTTCGGCTGGGTCACTCTTGCCTACCAAACAGGGTACCTTGGCTTGACATTTAATTTTTCCCATTCTCAGACCTTGTCTGACCTCCTGCCACTCCCCTCTTCGGCTCTGATGCCAGCTCACCCAGACTGTTGTGAACTGTTCTTTGTTCTGGGAGCACAGTCACACTCCCCCAGCCCGGGGACTCTGCTCATGTGCTTTCCTTTGCTGGAAACGATCTCCCTATTTCCAGCTTAGCTGCGAAATCCTAGCCGTGTGTGCATGTGTGTGCACGTAACAACCATTTTTCTAATGCTCACGAATCCTGTTGAGTCAGAAACGCAAATAAACCACAGCAGCCACGACTTAGCTCTTCTCCCCAATGTCAGGGGCGTCAGCAGGGAAGACCCGGAAGACCCGACTGGCTCAAGGTGACTCAATGGCGAGGAGCTCTAAACATCCAGAAGTGTCTTCGCTCCCTGCAAATTGCTCTGTTGCAAATTTCACTCCCATCTGGCACCTGGGCTGGGTTGCCTGTAAAATTCTGCTCAACTGAGCTGTTGACAGAAGCATCTATAATAGGGACTCCCCATGTGGCCTTGGCTTCCCCCAGCCTGGTAGCCTTGAGGTTCCGAAAGTCGAGTGTCTCAGCCGAGAGTCCTATCCATTCTTGAAAGCCCCCTCTCAGAGGCGTGTCCACCATATGAAGCCTCTCCCCCTTTCCCCTTCGAGCAGATGTGGTTGCTCTCTTCAAACATCAGTAGTTTCTTGGTGGCTCTCTCGAAGCCCTCTTCTCATCCTGTCTTGGTTTTATAGCCGTTTTTGTATTTACTTTTTTACTCATCCTATGTTCCCTAGGAGCAAGAAGCAGGCTTTACTCAACTATGTCGTCTCCAAAGCAATTAAGAAGGTGCGTTCCCAGGATATCATACGTGCTCAACAAATATCTGTTGAATCAAACAGGAGAGAAAACCTAGTTCCCTAATCTTCCAGCAAGCATTCCCATTTCTTAAATATCCATGGAAAAAAAAAAAAAACAAACCAACAACCCCACACTTTTGCTTGATACATGTACGTGTTTGGGAGTCTCATGAGTCATGTCAAGCCATAATAATCAAACAAACAGGAATACCATTCGGCAGTTGGCAAAGACGACTCCGGTAACCACTGTGAAGTGGTTATTTCCAATCAACCACACATCCATGGATGGTTTGTGAACCATGGGTAATTTAATATCCACACATGCTTATTAGAAGTATTCAGCCTCTTGCTATAATCAAGTTGTTTATATATTTACAAGTAATGACTTTCTGGTTATTTTAATTAAGAAACCCTTCATTCATTAGGATTCTGTTGACTAATATAATCCCTTCCAATGGGGCAAACTAGTATTTATTGCAGTTGTAGGAAGAGCAGGTTGACAAATTGCCACAGACTTCCACAAAGAGGTCTTGATTAACCTGTTAGTGGAAGAATGAAATCAGATGAACACTCTGGAGAGCAATTTTGCAATAAATATCAAATGCGTATCCTCCGATCCAGTAATTTCACTTCTAAGAATTCATCCTCATCATCTGCCCAAGTATATGAACCTGATATTAATGGAAGCATTGACTGTAAGAATGTACATATTTGGAAGCAAGAGAAACATGTCTCAATGGAGCATGGGTGGGATGAACGACGGTACAGCCGTATAGTGGACTGCTATACAGCTGCTAAAAAGACTGAGGAAAAGGAATAGGCGATAATTGAAAGATATCTGTGATAACGTCATTTAGCAAAGCAAGTTGTAGGACCATATGCATATCATGCTCCCATTTGTATTAGAAGCAAAACGCCAATACATGTTTATAAGTTGTAGAGGGGCGCCTGGGTGGCTCCGTCAATTAGGCCTCTGATGCTTGATTTTGGCTCAGATCACCATCTTAGGGTCGGGGGATCGGGCCCCCTCAGGCTCTACACTCAGAGGGGAATCTTCGTAAGGATTCTCTCTCTCTCCCTCTCCCTCTGCCCCTCCCTCCCGCTCTCGCTCTCTCTCAGATAAAGAAGTAAAAATATAAATATACTGTAGAGATGTAACCGGGACCAGAGTTGTGCTGGCGGGGAGGGGGGGCACGGGGGTGCCAGACAGGGCGGGAGGGAAGGCAAGGCTATATATAGCAGTCCTGATGACCCAAATATATTGTCAATCTTACTTGGAAATGTACTTCTAACATTAAGGAGCTCCTCTCTTTCTCTGTCCGTCTGTCTCCCCGAGGCTGGGGCTCCAACCTCCATCTTCTCTGGCTGTCCTGGGGGGGGGGGGGGGGCTCCAGAGCCAGTTTCCAGTCCGTCAGTTCTGCCCAGTTCAATCGGTTCCTTCTCCAGACCCCTCAGTTTTCTCTTCCTTTTTTTTTCATTTGCACTTTCTCTTACCGGTAGTCCAGGCCTCCAACACCTCTCCCCCCCAGTTCCTGCGGGGCCTTCTAGCGGATCTCCCAGCCCGCGGCTTCTCCTCCCAGGCGCGAACCCCCCTCCGTCCTCTCCAGGGCCCTCCTGCTCCCCGGCCACGGGCCAGCCGAAGGCCTTCGGGGCTTCCCACCCGCGCGGGTTCCAGCTCCGGAGGAAGGCTGGGGAGTCGAGCACCCTTCCAGAGCCGAGCCCAGTCCAGGCATGACTCCCGGGGCCCCACGCGGTGAGGGGCTGACCCTGGCCCTGGGGGTCCCGATCTGGAAGGCCCTTCCCGCCTCCCCAGCTCTCTCCCTTCTAGATATTCTTCAGTGCCCCCCTGCCCCAGTCGGAGAACCCACTTATCTTCCTGAGCCCCAGGAATGGCTTTCTCACCAAACTCCCCAGAGGTTGCTTTTTATAGTCTCTCTTTTATTGCCAGGTGGGTACCTCCCTGAGGGCCGTGGGGAAGCCCCTTCTCGAAGGAAACTGCGTCTCTTATGCCTACTGACCACGTCACCTGAATTTCTCAGCCTTTGCCAGCACGTGTGTAAAGTCTCGAGGGCCGATGCCTCCCTGACCCTTGTCCCCATCTGCTCCTGCGGGCCCCTGTCCTCCCGCAAGGCTCCCCCCGCGCGCTTCGGGGAGTCCCCAGGCATCTCCCTTTTGCTCCTGATTGAGTCTCGCCAGCTCTCCGGGTCCGGGACCACTTCCGCCCCGTTTCTGTCTTCATTTCCTGCTCTCAGTCCCTGCCAGACACCGGGCCTCCCGCTGGGCCGCACTGCCGCCCCCACCGGGTACCCCGTGTCCGCGAGGCCCCAGCCTCCTGCAGACGCCACCCCGATTCCGCCTGCCAGTAGCTCCCAGGCATCAGCCGCCCAGGGAAGGAGGACATTCCCGTGGACGTGCTTGGATTTGCCTTTCCGGGCGCGGAGATAGGCTGCCCTGGTTTACCCTCGCATTCTCTGCAGTCACCCTGGGGACCCGTCAGCGGACGCCGCGACCGAGTTCTTCAGGACTTGGGGTACACACCGCCCCGAGCTGTCGAGCCAAGTAACCCGAGCCGCCAGGGTTGCCGGCCCCAATCAGTGGTTCCTGCTCCGACGTGCTTTGATCCTTGCGCGGGCGCTTCCCATCTCTGGGTCTTCAAAGTTCAAATCCAAGTAGGAGTTGATCTCAAATTTCAAGAGAGGTCACCTCACACCTCAGACAGAGTTTCTCTGTGCCCATCTGCGAGGCCAGAGAGAGTTCCCTCACGCAGTTCTCAGAAGGCCACGCTTGGGGAAGTAAAACAACCCCCCTAAATGTCTTCTCCACCAGGAGTGGCACGGCGGGCGGCCAGGAAGGCATGGACAAACGCCCAGCATGCAAGAGTGTGGCGGGAGGATGGCCAGAAGACGGTTCGGGAGCGCCTGTTCCTTAGTGCTTAACAATATGACCCTTCAAATGGTTCCCGGACGCTTTGAAGTTAAAGCCCCTGGGAAAGAAAAGTGTTCACACTTGGGGTTTCAGTCCACCAGACCCAAGGTCAAGTAAACCCCGCGGTGTGAAAGGCTCACAATAGAGGCTCAAATGGTAGGAGATCCATCTGGGCTTTCTTTTAAAATACCGGAAAGATGGATGCCTGGGTGGTCGGTTGGTTAAACATCTGCCTTCGGTTCATGTCATGATGCTGGGGTCCTGGGATCGAGCCCTGCATCCGGCTCCCTGCTTCTCCCTCTGCCTGCCGCTCTCCCTGCTTGTGTGCACTCTCTCTCTTGCTTTCTCGCTCTCTCGCTTCCAAATAAATAAAATCTTTCAAAATATAAATAAAATAAAATACCTGAAAGAACATGGAAATACTCTATCCTTATAAAAAGCAGAAGGTAACCGTGTAGTCCTCAAAAGTGTCAGTAAAGGAAATACTTTCAAATCATACAAATTGGGTTAGTAACTTCCTGTGACACCTAGGCATTGTTCAGATGTGGCATTCGTAAGAAAGAAAAGCTGATGGTCTGAAATGCATGCTACTCTAGTGGCAGATACAACATTAGAAGATTCCAAACTGTGGCAGGTGTGAAATTTTCACGAACTACTCTCATAGAAACATTTTTGGAGTTTCAAGGACATTTCTGTTGTATGGTTCTCACTCAAGGAAAATACCATAAGTAATTCTTCATCTATACGAAGGAGAAACAGGGAGGGTTACTTGCCTGACCAAAGGATCTTCATCCCCTACAGAGTACAGGTGACCCTCCAACAAAGGGAGTTAGGGGCACTGACACCCCTACTCCGCACAATTGAAAACCCACATATAACTTCTGACTCCTCAAAAACATAACTAATAGCTTCCGACTGACTGGAAGCCTTACCGATAACACGAATAGTCCACTAACACACATTTTGTACGTTATGTGTATTATGTACTGTATTCTTATAATTACGTAAGCAAGCAAAAAGAAACTGTTATTAAGAAAGTCCTAGGAAAGAGGGGGCGCCTGGGTGGCTCAGACAGTTAAGCATCCGCCTTTGGCTAAGGTCATGATCCCAGGGTCCTGGGATCAAGCCCCGCATGGCTTCCCCCTCTCTCTGCCCCTCCCCCCACCCCTCCCCCCAGCTCATGCTCTCTGTCTCCCTCTGTCTCGCTCTCGAATAAATCAATAAAATCTTAAAAAAAGAAAAAAGAGAAAATCCTAGGAAAGAAAATGCGATATATAGTACATGGCAGTACCAGCCTATATTTATCAAAACATAATCCACACAGAAGAGGACACACACAGTTCAAACCCATGTTGTCCAAGTAGAGTATGAGATTTAATGCACATGGACATGTTTTCTCGGGGCGCCTGGGCGGCTCAGTCCGTTAAGTGCCCTACTCTTGATTTTAGCTCAGGTCCTGACCTCAGAGTGCTAAGATCAAGCCCCGCGACGGGCTCTGTGCTGGGTGTGGAGCCTGCTTAAGATTCTCTCTCTCTCCCTCTGCTCCCCCTCTAATAAATCAGCAAACAAGCATAAATAAATAAATAAAATGTTGTCTCATAACATTTTTAAATCCCACTTGAGATTGGTAAGCCCATTTGTGCTGTTCGAACCTCGCCCTCCTCCCATGCGCCCCTCGTTTGGTTCGGGCAGCCCCGCGAGGGACGCGGCCAGGGCAGAGCTCCCCATCTCTATTTTTTTCATCTTTACTGTGCGGGGTTTTGTTTTACACCACCACGAACATTTTCTTGTTGTGAACTATCACGCTAACATCGGGGAGTCTCTGTAGCCTTCACAACTTCTTGCCATTGAGTTCAAGGTACCCTAACATTTCACAGAAACACCCACAAAGGGGTGGTGGTGATCTATTTCAGCCTAGAGAAGTGGATCCCAAGCTTGACTGCGGGTCAGAATCATCCGAGGTTGCTACAAATTCAGGTTCCAGAACCTCACTCCAGACCCACTGAATCAGTCTGCGGCAGGAAGAAACTTTGGGAGAACCTATTTCAGACGGCACCCCTACTCCTACCTTGAGGAGAGGACTCTGCACTTTCTAATTCCTTCACTCGGGAACTTTAAAAAGACCTTTGCAGATGGATTGTTGGGTGGTCTAGAGATAACCGGGGTAGGAGCTTTCAAGGAACAGCTTATAACTTACAATCCGCACTCAATTCCCAGCCTATCTCCTGACGAGGTCCTTTCGGCCGGTACCAGCTCCAAATGCACCCCACCAGGAATCTTCAGGAAGTCTCAGGCTGAGGACTCCAGCTCCAGCTCCGGCAAAAGGAGAAATTCCTCCTCTCCTGTCAGCCACGATCCCTGACCCACTTTCCCGCCCCAAAGTGGTTGACATTGAGATTCTTTATTTCCTCCTGGGGAAATCCCACTCCTCCTCTCCAGATATCACCCCCCAGACAGATAATCAGGAGTCCACAGTCCGTTTTCCAAGGGCTGGTATGTTTCATTGCAAATCATACCAAGGGGGCCATCTTTCTTCCAGGCGCGCCGGCACTAAACCAGGCCCGATTTAGTTCCTTGTCACAGCCTCTCCGCTCGTTTAAGGCTAAGGAAACTCAAACCTGCACCCCTCTCTTGCCACAGACTAATCTCAGTTCCAAATCTACTGAGAGAAAATCCCAGGGCAAAAAGCCATACCCGTCTTGGGGTGGGGGATCCAAGCTTAATCCATCTTTAGAAAAAGGGAAATTCTTTAACTCTATTGGGAGAGTAGTTTGTTTAAACCCAATTTACATCACCAAACAGATTGATTAGCATCTCACTCTGAAGTAAGTTTCCTCCCCAACAAAGGCTTTTTATGACAAAAGTTGCTCATTGAGGCGGAGTTCCCCTAAACAAAGCCAGGACCTGCTCCCCTTGAAGTGTGCCCCGTCCAGGCCCCTCACACTTTTCTTCCTCAAATCCCTCTTCTTCCTGGAAGCCTTCCCTGACCATCCTTGGCCCCACCAGGAAGCCTTTTTCCAATGAATCACCACCGTTGCTACCTATCCCATCCATCTGGCAATCGCTCATATACGCGGACTTAAGACTTAATACTATGCTTGTGTGACTGCCCTGAACTTTCGAGTTCTTTTATCATTGAAATCTCGGCATAAATATCTGCTACCCCCCCCCCCCCCGCCGCCCCTAGTTGATCAGGAACTACTTAAACAGTGCCAAGGAGCACATCTCTCTGGCTTCTTTGGACCATCTCAGAGCCACTCCTGTCTTCCCTTCCAGCGCTGGCTGTAACTGGGCTTGTCACACAAGCAACTAGTGAGCGGTTGACAGGAATCCCGGAAAATATCCCGCTGCTCCCAACAATGTCGATGAAAAGCAGGGAGCATTTGTTCAGCCCTCATAGGGGCCCTCGACGGCAGGTGCCGGCATTAACCCCATTACACTGCTGAGGGAACTGAGACGCAGAAAGGGAAGCAGATGCCCTGAGGTCACTCGGCTGTGTCACCCAGAAGCAAGTCTGAGCTGGCTCCCAAAGAATGTTCTCCTGGCTATTATTTCTAACGACTTCCCCAGGAGTCTCTTGGCTGGCCCATGAGATGTGTGGGAAGGTATACCGCAAAATAAGGTTGGGCCTAAGGGAGGAGGGGTCTTACGGGTCAAGCTATGAAATGTGTACTTAATTTGATAAGCCCCTGGGCACCACTCAAGACTCCTGAGCGCACAAGGGACAGGATCGGAGTTAGGTGATGGGAAGATTAATCTGACAGTCAGGTGGGAAATGAAGACTGAGGGTGGCCTGGGTGGCTCAGTCATTAAGCGTCTGCCTTCAGCTCAGGGCATGATCCCAGGGTCCTGGGATTGAGCCCTGTGTCGGGCTCTGTGCTCGGGAGAGAAGCCTGCTTCTCCCTCTCCCTCTCCCCCTGCTTGTGCTTCTTCTCCCCTGTCCCTCCGTCTCTCTCTGTCAAATAAATAAAATCTGAAAGAAAGAAAGAAAGAAAGAAAGAAAGAAAGAGAAAATGAAGAGTGATGAGAGCCTGGGGGCAGGGAGGACCAGCTAGCAGGGAAAGAGGACAGTCCAGGCAACCCTGAAGGACGGAGGCAGATGCGCGAGACGGTGGAATGGACTGACCGTGAAAACATGGGGAAGAAAGGTCAGCACAATGCCCCTCAGCCAATCTCGGGAGCCAAAGGAGGGAAGAAAAGTAACCTCTCAGTATCATACAAAATGAACATACTTCTACTTGGCGTTTCCTTTTCTCCTATCCCTTCTGATTCTGGTCTCCTCTCTTCCCTTGTCACTGAGCTACAGTCCCCTGACACGGACTCCTCTGTTGGGTGTTGAGTCGGTTTCTGAGGAACATGAACATGTGAAAGTGAGAACTGTTATGATCCCAACTTGGAGCACAGTCACGGTATTCCGTGTTCGGGGCCAGAGCCCAGGAGAACCTGCCCAGCGTTTCTGCCAGAAGCTCAGACGCTTGAGCTTGAATAGCGCCTAAGAGAAAGATGTTGAAATTAAAGATGACAAAGTGGGAATCAGGAAACTCTTTTGAAAAGAGTGTGTTAAAGGAAATAAGAGAGGGGCACCTGGCTGGCTCAGTCCGCAGAGCGTGGGACTCTCAATGTTGGAGTTGTGAGTTCGAGCTCCATAGAGGAAGAGGGAGGGAGTTGGAAAGGAAGGAGGAAAGGAAGAGGGAGGGAAGGAGGAAAGAAAGGAAGGAAAGAGAAAGGGGGAGGGAGGAAGGAAGGAAGGAAAGAAAGAAAGAGAAAGGGGGAGGGAGGAAGGAAGGAAGGAAAGAAAGAAAGAGAAAGGGGGAGGGAGGGAGGGAGGGAGGAAGGAAAGAAAGAAGAAAGAAAGAAAGAAGGAAAGAAAGAAAGAAAGAAAGAAAGAAAGAAAGAAAGAAAATAAGAGCTATTTAACTTGCATTCAAGTTATGAATTTGGACCATATCCACAAGTTTAAACAAAAAGAAAGAATTGCATGTACTTTTTTCCTTAAGAACATAATCGCTAATTTTAAAAACATCTAAACACTTAAACTTTTTTTTTTCAAAACCTGACACAAACATGAGTATTTTCTCTCCTACTCCTTCTCTGACCTCTCCTATCAGCCCTCCTCCAGCAGGATTTTCCAGATCGCTTTTGATTAGTTTCATTTCTGTACCTCCAGAAAAGCACGTGGCTAGCCGCTCCTCAGACAACAGTGATCCTATGACCCCAGACGAAGGCCCACTGCCGTCCTGCGATTTACACATCAAATGCCTTTTAACAGCCTCCCGTATTTGGGATTACTGATGCTCCAATAACGCATTGGGCACTTGTGGTGTTATTGAAGCCACAAAAAGAAATATTACTTTATTAATACACACTTGAAGATGTGCTCTTTCATGGAGGGAAGGAAACACACACAGTAACAAAGCCCATCTGCTCTACTTGTCTGACACCAAAGAATCCAGAGGAAACCTCATCAGACAAAATAGGACCGGGCACCACGGTGCGTGCGGTCTTTCGGACTGCGGAAGCGGAATGGTCACGAAAAGCGTTGCACTAAATCGGGAAGCTCTCCTACGTACTGTATTCTGAAAGCCTCACTGTACCGTGCCTCTATTTAGTGTGCAGGGTATAATAAAATCCATGTGTGAATGTTTATATTTTAAAGATGTTGTGCTCCAATATGTTCTGAGTTAGGGCTTTTGAACATACTGTACAGATTCAACACAAAGCTAACTGAAAGACTAATCTTCCCATTGTTACACTTTTAATTAGTGCGACCTGTCATTACAACTTTTTATGATGGAAAATATCAAGGCTTTCATCTTACTTTTAAGCCCTATTCTGAAAACAGCAGAAAGGGAACTGAAAAGACAAAGGAAATTGCATTTTATGGAACAATAAGGGGAGTCTTTAAAAATCCGAGGAAGTTCACAAACTGCCAATGAAATCTACTTGGAGGCACCAGCACTGGGAAGATGGCCGGTTACGGAGGATGCAATATTAGCCATCCGCTGCCTCCTTATTCCTCTCCAGAATCCGAAGGCTAAGAAAGAATAAGAGCATTTCACCACAGCACCCCGTAAGGGTGGCCTGGCAACTGCATCACTCACTATGCAGGAATTCAGAGATGAGATCCAAAGCTGTTAGGTCCTCCTTTGGCACACCTGTGCTCTCTTTACCAGCAGATTGGAATTCTATGACAAATGCATAGTACAAATGTATTCCATTTGTTTCATTATTTGTTTCACTAAATATTGTCTGGCCCCTTTATCGGAAATTTGACACTGCAGAAACACAGAAATCAGTACTAAAAATGGCACCAGAAATTGGAAGATTTATACAATTAGCCGGAAATTAAGCCCCGCAACAACTACAAATGTGACAGCTTGAGCTACTTATATTAGATGAGCCAGATTTAGCAAACTTGACATCTAAGTAAATAATGCACTCCAAACGTTCTCAGGAAATGGTGACTTAAGAAAAAGAAAGAAAAAGAGCTAAAAAAGCCAGAAGCCACAGACAAAAATAGGGCTTTCTGATTTTATGCAATTCTTTTCTGCCAGCACTATTTATGTAAACATTATTGTAGTTTGTCCTCAAGACAGAAGAGGCTTGATATGAATTAGCGTTCTGTTTTGAGGAAATGTGCATGTTTTGAAAGCACATGGGACAAAAACAAAAAAAAAGGACAAAAAACAAACACAAAGTTGAGAACACAGTTTTTCTCTTTTGGAGTGAAAAAGAATTGGTTACTGCTAAAATACTTTTCCTTCACTCTTTCACTATTATCTAATTTGGGGCAGATTCAGTTGGTTTACTTTGTGTCTGACTTGGAAACCAAAACTTTAAACTGAGATAAATTGAGAGCTTTTCAAAGCAGAATAGGAAAAGGAGGGTGGTGGGGTGGGGGGGCGGGCGGGGGGATGGGACTCTGAAAACAGGGAGGATGCCGTTGTACAAAGTTCCGGCCTTACAAATTCCAACACATATGCCAATTTATTCCCTTTCTCCACTCTCTATCTGCAGTTAAAAGCTGGATCCAAAAAAGAAAAAAAAGAAGAAGAAGAAGAAAGCACCACCACCACAACAAAAAAGCAGCTGGCTCCTACATCAGAAACCCAATTCCAGGCCCACTCCAATTCTAGAGCTCTCTTCAGCCCCACCCAAACCCCAAGGGGACTGGAAAAGAGGGTGTCACAGAAGAAGAGGGGGTGGTTTTTTCTCTTCCTACCTCTCCCATTACCACCCCCGTTTCCTCTCGGAGGCTGGGGAAGGAGAGCCGAGGTGTGCCTTTAGCACCCATAGTTGGGTCACGGCGCCTTCCTAGGGCTCCATCATCTGACTATGCTGTGGGTTAAAGTCGAAATAGAAGAACTGGTGAAAAAACTTTCTGTGAGGTAATCCAGAGACTCTAACTAACACCAATTCTAGATAGAAATAAATTATGAGCTTAAAATAACCTAAAATAAAAAAACAAAATAAAATAACCTAAGATCGGGGTGCCTGGGTGGCTCAGTGGGTTAAGCATCTGCCTTGGGCTCAGGTCGTGATCTCAGGGTCCTGGGAGCAAGTCAGCTCCCTGTGAATCAGGGAGTCGGCTTCTCCCTCTCCCTCTGCCCCTCCCCTGGCTCACTCTCTCTCTCAAATAAATAAATAAACTCTTTTAAAAATAAAGTAAAGCGATGCCTGGGTGGCTCAGTGGGTTAAAGCCTCTGCCTTCGGCTCAGGTCAGGATCTCAGGGTCCTGGGATCAAGCCCCGCATCGGGCTCTCTGCTCAGTGGGGAGCCTGCTTCCCCCTCTCTCTCTGCCTGCCTCTCTGCCTACCTGTGATCTCTCTCTCTCTCTCTGTCAAATAAATAAATAAAATCTTAAAAAAATAAAAATATAGTAAAGTAAGATAACCTAAAACCTCACGGCTGGCTCAGTCAGTAGGGTATGAGCCTCTTGATATCGGGGTTGTGCGTTTGAGCCCCTGTTGGGAGTAGAATTTACCTTAAAAATAAATGAACGAATGAATTCTTAAAAATAATTACCTAAAAAGATAATAATGATAACCTAGACATTTTGGAACATAACTCATTATTTGTTGGGAACTGACGGTATGGAAAAGACACAACAGAGATACCGGATAGCCCACAAAATGCAGATGAACTGAGTGTCTCTATGTGCCACATGCAAGCAGGTAGCATCTGTAATACATGGAAAGGAAATCCTTTGGCGCCGATCATGCTCTAAGTTAACTTTAGACTTGGTTTTTTGCTCCAAATAAAGCTGCTGGAATGCCTATCTAAAAGAAATATGGGATAGATAAAAGAATCATCGTTCTCATTATGGAAAAAGCGAGGGCATTATTTTCCAATTGAGGAAGTGCCAGAAATTCTTAAGACAGCACAGTATTTATAATGTTACCGTTTTTAATATGTCATGATCATTGACACAGAAAGCTGCAGAAAGCCGGAGGAGGACTTTTGGCATAATGAATGGGAAATGACCAGAAATACAAAAGACTTGGGTTGTGCATTTAAGTTAAATGTTAACTCAAACAAACACATGCTGAGGAATCTACCCCCTGCTTGTTGATACCAATTTGTCCTCAGATCCACATCTATGTGTCTCTGGATGGTTGGCAGTTCTCCGTTGGCAAAATGAAGTAGAGAAAATTGAGACAATTGTCCACACGGGGGGAAAAAAATTGCCTCAGACAAAAGTCATTTCGGAGTTATTGTGATATCCTGAATCTTAAAAGCCCACTGCTGATCAAGTAGATACATTGGTAGCAAAGAGTTTCAAGAGTTTTGATTTTTGCCATTCTGTATGAAATAGTTCTAAAACTTTCATAGAGACCAGATTCATCTGGAACACTTGTTTGAAAGGCATATCCAACCCCAGGACCTGACACTGGGAACTTGGACTTCATCTATGGAATCTGCGTCCAAGAAATGTTGTTGTTCTTGTTGTTTAGGTAGGCTCTACACCCAACGTGGGGTTTGAACTCACGAGCCTGAGTTCCAGAATCCCACGCTGAGCCGTGGGCTGAGGCAGCCAGCCGCCCCCCTAAGAAATTTTCATACAGGTGACCCACAAGCCACACCCACCAGGCGGCCCCATGAGCCTCATTATTCTGTGAAAATATCTAAATAAGCAAAGATAAAATGTCTATTAAGTTACATAGTATATTCCATGCAAGCAAACTTTCAGTTATTCATCCCTTCATCGGACACTCATTAACCGGGAGACGGGAGACGTTGTACCAAGCCAGTCACAGAGTAGGTACAAAGCTCAGTTTCTTTAGCACCCAGTTATCTGTACAATCTCCTGACTCCCCACTTCATTTTGTCCCTGCACAATGCCAGCACATCCAGCTAATTTAATGAATCGACTCGTTTAAATAAATACAATAACTTCATCATTCGTATTGAATGTTTTCTGAAATGACTGAAGTTTGGGCCTGAATTAGATACGGCTATCCTCTGACTTTTAACATGCCTGACAAAATCAAGGAGGAAGGCAGTGAAGTCTTGCCTGTGAACATTCCTCAAAGCTTAAAATAGAGAAGTTTCTGGAATGGTAGAATGGTGGTCAGGTTGTGGCCTGAATGTAACCTTTTTTTTTTTTTTAAGATTTTATTTATTTATTTGACGGAGACAGAGATCACAAGCAGGCAGAGAGGCGGGCACAGAGGGGGAAGCAGGCTCCCTGCTGAGCAGAGAGCCTGATGCAATGCCCATGGGATGCTGATGCCGGGCTTGATCCTAGGACCCTGAGATCATGACCTGAGCCAAAGGCAGAGGCTCAACCCACTGAGCCACCCAGGCGCCCTTGAATGTAATCCTTTAGGATGGGGAAAGTCCAGGACCCAAGACTGGTGCTTGAGGGTAATGGTCTACCTGAGGATCCGTGAGGTCCTCTACTTCTTTCATTCTACACAATACATGTAAAAATCAAACCTCAACACTGGAGCCACTCACAGCAGTTGCAGTATTTTTCTCACCATGGAAGAAATGGGTTTTAACCACCTATTTCAGCTAAAGAATGCTCTCTCCTGATTCTACCAGGAACTTCCGTTTTGAACACCAGACTACTGCGAACGTGTACTTTTCATCTATTTTAACGTATATGAGTGAACACACAAGCCACGATTCCCTTATTGAACACCATACATGCACAAAGTAAGTTTCAAGCAGTACCGCCTACTGAATCCATCCTCTTCCAAGACCTGCCCAAGACCACACCTTTGAAAAAATGAATGCAAACCGAAAACTGCACAATTACCTTTTCGAAATGATTTAATTCTAATTAACATATTTATATTATGTATGGATACTCAACTTAAAATACTAAAAGGGGCACTTGTAGAAGATGTGATAACGTATTCATTGTGTCTTAGGATTTTGCATTTAGCAATTACCAATTCATTTCTTGATTTAATATTTGCCCAATAGAAAACCAGACTGGTTGATTGATAAAGTTGTTTCTAGATTTTTCTTTTCTTTTTTTTTTTTTTTTTGGAAAACAGGGAACGGGTTCTTATCCTGAGTCCTGATTTTCAAGTAGCATATTCCAACTATTCACTTATCCAAAGTGATAACAGTTTAAGCCCCCACAGAAGCATTTGGGCTTAAATTCAGTGTTCAAATAGTTGTGTTATACAGTTAGTCAAGATGCAATTATAGGGAATCTAATGGGGCTAGATGCATGCAGTCCAGACACAAGCAAACTAGAGATTAAGACTTTCTCAGTTTTAAACATACAAAAGCAAATTATGCGGTTAAGCAGGGTTCACTGAAGGGCAGCATCCACCATGCGAATTTTCATTTCATCAGTTCAGATAGATGCCTTAAAGCAATGCAAACTTCAACACTTATAAACGTAATAGGAAGTTTCAAGTCCCCATGGCAAAAGACAACCCAAAAAAGTCGTCCTTACTGTTTTTCCTAAATGAGGGTTTCTCTCCCCTCCCCCACTCAATCGCTTTCACAACAATGTCTTATCAGAAAGCCTTGTGAGAATGCTTCCCTGCAGTCTCATTCACAAGATTAAATCTCGTGCCTGGGAAAGAAACGTGTTTTTCAGTGTTCACGGACAGAACATTCAATGGAAGAAGCTTCATTTCACATGCTTGATATACCCGTAGATCAGGCTCAAAAACCACGGAAGGCTCAGACGTGATCAAGGACTAGACGCCTGATGGAACAGATGCACAGATGCTGGGCCGGAAGAAAAGACAAATGCTGACGTGCATAATGATTTTGAAAAGATTTCTTTATCAAACATGTCATTTGTTTGAAAGACCCGGGTTGTTGGCATCAGATGTGGGGTCCCAGCTTGTTAGCAAAGTGAAACATGGTGGCTGCTAGATGCCGATGACTGATGAATCAATTGAAACCACTGATGTTGCTCAACAGAACGTCTTCATTTACTACGTCAACGGCCAGAAGTTAAGGAAACACCTTTTGTTTCGGGTGATCGCCACCACCAAGATGTCACATCTCAGTGAATACCCTGGCTAAATATGTTTTATAAAGACTAGGGAAGGCCCCCAAGAAATGTTATCCGCTGGCCAGCCAATTACAAACTCTGTTGGTGATGAGCCCACAAAAACCTAACTAACAGGAGCGATCCCTTCCATGTAAGTTCTGGCTGGGTAACATTAGTGAATAATTGGTAAACAAGTCCTATGCACTGGATTCCTATCAAAATGTTCCATTTATTCATCTGTAGCACAAATTGCCTGCTATTGACTCTGGGACATTTAGAGGGAATTGTTGGCAATGACATTTGTCTCATTTCACCAATGAGGTTTCTGATGACCTGATTAAAAACAAAGAGGACTGTTTTTTTTTCCCTAAGGAAAGGCAACAGGAGCGGGAACACTTCTTTAAGAATCAAAGAGGGTGTTCTCCTGCCTGTCCCCTCTTCCTATTTTACAGGAAGACCCGGAAGGCCCTGCTGACTGATTTGATCTTTGGGACCCTAGGCTAATGTCACCTATAGGATGATCTGGCCCGGGAGGCACGACAGCACTGCACTAGACATGGGGTTTGAAATTGGTCGTTTAATATAACCTTGCTCTTACTAAGTAACTGACAACCGAAACTCAAAACAAATTTAACACGGGTGACCCTCGCATCTAATAGGGCAAAGTCAGAAAGAAATAGACAAAAGTGATAAACCAGTTTAGGAAAGAATAATAAAAAGTCCTCCAGATCTCCACACAAAAGCCATTATCATTTAGCAGTACAACCTCTCTGGGAAGCTCCAAGTCCCCAAAATGAGTGGGAAGGAAAGAAAACTTCCCACTCAGTTCATCCGGGAAGAACTTAGTGTGTTTGGTGTTTCTGTTTGCTTTTACTGCACGAATCGACCCATCGCTGAGGGAAAAAATGCATTTCACAATGCTGTAATGGAGCATTTCTTCTCTTTCAGTCAGGCCTCAGTTTTATCATAAAATAATCAGGGAATCCTTTTAAAACATAAGAAAACCAAAAGTATGGCCATAAAATATTAAGACTGGTGGCCATTGTTTGTGTTTTTAAGTGAGGCCATCACCTCGGGAGTCCTTAAACTTACTCTAAGGATGCTGACATTGGTCAAAAAATTTTGGGGACCCTTCTTTGAGAATCGCTTCCAAAGCTAGCTTCTGAGCCCCATAAAAAAATTGGCCTCATTATTCTACAGTCACATCCGCATAATACTAACATAAATTTAGTAGGGGGAAACTGAATAATTTAAGACATCATCCGATTTAATCTTTTTGTTAAACGTGAATGCCAATTTTCACATTGTAAAATTGTCATTTGCTTTAAGTGTATTAAGAATCAAGCTGTTGACTAACGTAAAATTTTATCAAATTAAAAGGAAACCACTAAATTACTCTGTTTATAGATTTTAAGTACACAACTTATTTTTATCTAAGAATAAGTGTATTCATCGGAAGATAACGAACAACAGGCATTTAATAACACTTTAATTTTACGTGTTTAAATATTCATAGCTATGTTCATAAACCCACATGCCCGATCTAGCAATTATGCTTATGAAATGCAGTATTTCTTATATACCCTAAGTCTCCTTCTCTGAAAACTGCATTCATTTGCACCCCAGTACACATCGTTGCGTGTTTTTAGCCAAATAATCCATAATATTAAAAGTAGGAAACTACCCAAAAGCAACAATAGCTACCTGCAAGAGGAAAAGAAGGGAATTCTCATTTGTTCAGGCATGACTGTGTGCCAGGTTCTTTATGGACTCTTTTTGTTAATCCTTAGAATAACCCTAGGAGGTATTATTATCACGGTGCAGCTGGCTCGTGCACAACTTTGCAGTCCACCTTTTAAATAATCCCATTATAATACTCCACTGCCTGTCTGAAAGAACACAGTTCTTGTTCTTAAAAACAGAAACAAAACAAAAAATTCTACCGGCATTGTTATAAGGGGATATAAAAATGTCCAATTTTCGGGAGCTGAGAATTAAGAATGATAGGCTTCCTTGACTGGCCTGTACTCCTACTCTCGATGTAAATGAACAACAAAAATCAGAGGGAGATGAGCCGTTTTCCCACTACTTAAAAATTACAGTGTCATCAGTCTACTTAGAGATTTTAATAAAACTGGATCTAAAGAACCAATAGCAATATACTCTCTCAGGCTGCAATTTACAATACCTCATCACGGCGTAATCACGTCAAATAAATAGAATGATGGCCACTCGCAGATTACACTAGATTACAGATGTTAAATTTAAAATGAGAAATCAAGTATCTGGAGTTCCAAGAATTCCTCTGAAGTGTCTTCATCTTCTCTAACACTACAGTTAATTAACGACAACTTGTGTTTTAATAACACCTATATTCCATGATTCTGTAAGTGTCCTAATCAATGGCTGCCAAGTTGTCTACCCCAAGAACCACTTTGGGGCTCCAGAATAATAGACATGTAATGTGCTGTGCTATCATGCCCGCTCTCCAGAGACCCTCCTTTCTTCTTCGAGGCCATCTTTAGCTTTGTCTTTCTCTCTCTTTCTCACCCAAAGAGTCGCGTGCCCATGCTCTCGGTCCTCCAAACTCCTGTCCTTCCTTCTAATCACCCCTATCAATGCTCAACTCCGCAGTTTTCCCCTGACTTCTGCAGCAACTGGCCCCGAGTCCCTCTGGGAAAACACTGTGAGCTCAAAACAGTTGCTCGAGGTTTGTTCAGCGGGTTTGGTTGGTTGGTTTTTTGGGTTGTTTAGTTTAGTTTTGTTTTGTTTTGTTGTAGGTTTATTGCTCAGTGAAAGCCCAGCTATATATATATTGTCCCAAGTCAACAGGTTAATCGGCAGCATTTAGGAGTGCAGTTGTCACCGCAATAAAACAATGATCACAAAAAATTTTAATGGTTTTATTTAAGTCAAACAACAATTGTAGGGATCCCGGGTACTGCTTTTTGAACACAAACGTACAGAATTAACAAAACAAGCATTCGCGTTTCTAGTTTTAAACACTCGAGCTCTACACGTGGAATGCAGATATTTGAAAGAGATTTTCAACAAGGTCAACACAATGCATGAGATAATACACACTGGGTTACGAGTTAGGCCAGTCTTCACCTCCATCTTCCCACTTATAAGCCTAAAGTGGCAGGGCGTGCGGGGGTGGGGGGTGGGGGGGGAGCATTTTTGCTTTTTCATTTCACAAATGATTGCTCAACACAGACTGAAATACACCAAAAGAAGAAAATAGTCTTTTTATACCTAGGGAAGAAGCTACTACTCTTAAAATGATCACTTCAAGGGTAACAGACATCCAAATTGATGTGGTTTTCTTTGAAACCTCATCAGTAAATCATTTCTTGCACAGTAGGTTCGGCATTAACCCTGCATTTAGGATAGGTAGTGTTATGGAGGGCTGGCTGCTGCATACCAACGTCAGTATCAAGTTCTTCGTCAGGAATTAGAGACTGTCCCGGATACCAAGCAGGACAACACTGGCAAAAAAACAAAAAGTGAACTGCAGATAGGTCAAAACAGGCTATATGCACTCTTAGAAAAATTTCTTAAACTGTTACTGGATATGTTGTTTTAAATGCTAGTTTAGAATAGAACACAATGGAATCTTTTCTTTTTAACACCACACGCTCAAATGGTCTTTACAAATGCGTTGTGTTTCAACACAACACATTAGACAACATACACATCCTATTAGGGATCGAACATAATAAACTTGCCATCTGGTGCCGGCTATTTCTACAGTTACCGTCAGCTCACATTTCTCTCTATTCATCAGATTACTGTCAACAGGTTCGACTGTCATCACATTAAAGATATGCAAAATTGTTTGCTTTGTTACATGATTTTATATTTAAAGAGAGATATTTTCTTTCGTTTTAAGAGATTTTGTTGAAACCAGAGTTTCTGGTTCCTATTCAAAGAAATCTTGCTCCTGTGTTATTATGAGTCCAAGTATTCTGAACCACTCCCCCTTTTAATGCTTCCTGCAAACTTGGTGTTTTTCAAGCTGTAAAATCCAATGGTTATGATAGAAACCAAGCCTCAGTGGGAAAAGCAGTGCCCTTCAGAGTCCTCAAACAAATATAAGAGTTCCACCAACTTATCACTCATCCAGTTCTGCAGAAATTCCATTCACATAACTCCTATGCAAATCCGCCAGTTTTACCATATCAAATGACCCAAAGAACACCGCAGGTATCCAGGGAAGACATTTCACCAGTGCATCTTTAGCTTGATTTTAATGTCAATTTAAGAGACAATCCGCGCTCTGCAGTTCTGAGAGAGACAAACTGCCTAACCATTAACTAAAGCTTTTTCAAGTTAATGAACTTCATTTTCCACACTTTCCGTACCAAGAGATTTAACCAGGGAAAAGCTCAAAGCTCAGGGTTCAAACTACAGCATGGAAAAATAAAGTATAGACCAAGCACCATCTACTTCCTTTGATCTCTCAAAGACGTCAATACTCCATTCCAGTGAGGGGGTGGGGGGAGTGGCTGAGCCCGGGAAGGAAACTTCAACCAAAGGGTGAAAAAAAGATCTGTTTGGTGGCAATTTCAAAACAAGTTTCCAAACTGCAGAAGGGGCTGCAGCCCCTTTGACTTGCAGGAATTACACATAAGAAAAGGACAGAAAATACTACAAGGCATGCTTATTATTTTAATTGCCCAGGGGTTTCCAATGCAAAGCACGACAACTTAAATGCATATTCCAAATTCTTGCTCCAAAGCCGTCTTCTTTGTGCACTGAAAAGGAGGAAAGACAACCCCATCAATTGTTCTCTGCAGATAAAGGCACTGTTTTGCAGATTTCCTCCCAGATCTGGGCCAGCTTTGCTAATGACCTGCCCACCCACCTGGGACCCTTCCCAAGGTGGCCCCCCGGGAACTGCCCCACACCTTCAGGTGCCCAAATGCTCGACAGTGGGCAGCCTCGAGGAGGCTGCCTTTTCGTTTCGTTGTTGGCCTCCACAAAGACACAACCTGAAAGAACTCGTGCCGCTTATTTTCCTAGAGGAGGCGGGGGCCAACAGCTACACCTTTCTATACCAATTTTGCGGGGGGGGGGGTCCTCCCGAAACAAACACACATCTGAAGGTGAATCTGCAATCTTTTTCTGCAGAAAAAAAAAAAAACACGAGCTCGAGATCCCAGAGCTACCAGGGGTTCTTTCACCCGCCAGGATTTAGGCAGTTAAGCGAAAGCTGAATAAGTTTTCGGGACTGTGACCTTTTTATTTTTCCCTCCTCTCCCTTAGCGTAGGATCACCAGCTGTTCCAGCACACACAAAAGCTGCGACAGTGCCATTTCTCAAAGGCCCACGTTTAAATGAGATATGCCGAAAACGGGGCCCGAGCAACGTGTGGGGTTCGAACTCTCAATGGCCGGTTCCACACGGAAACGGTAGCTGCGTGTTCCCCTCCCGGGCCCCTCCATTGTCCTGGAGGAGAGAGCGCCCGCTCACTGGCATTTTTAGGGGGCTCGGACTAGCTGCGGGCTCCCGACCCGGCACAAGAACTCAAAATGGCATCCCCCACCCCGGAGGAGAGGTTTTCGGTCGCGGCGGGAGGGTGGGGCGGCCTCCAGCGGGCTTCAAGTCCAAGTCCCCTGGGAGCCCCAAGCCCCAGAAGGCCCGCCAACTTCCCACGCCCAGAATGCCCTGGAAGAACTTATTCGCTTCCGTTTTTTTCCACAGTTTTGCGTTCGGCCGCCACGACCTACATTCCCCCGCGAGGCGCTCGGAGCCGAGGGATAACGAGGGAGTTGAAAGCACACAACAGTTCGGCAGCCCGCAGTCAGCGCTTTGCTGCGCTCCGCGGGGGTTCGCATCCGGCCGCCATGTTCACCACTCGAGTGCCGCCCCAAAACCACCCCCCTTCCCCACACCCCTCTCCTCCCCTCCCTCCCCGCTCCGCCGAGGCCGCGGCGCAGCAAAGCCGCTTTCAACTCTCCCCCCACCCCCTGGCAGCGGGAGCGGCTCGACGGCTGCCGGGTGTGCGCCTGCGCGGGAGTGGGGGCGGGGGGGGGGCGGCGGGCTTGAAAAGGCCGGAGCTACGGGGAGCGGGGGAGGGGTTGGGGCCCGGGCCGAGCCTACTCTTTCCTCGCAGCGGGTCCCCGCTCCGGCCCCGGCTCGGCTCTCGCACGTGCGCGCTAAAAACCCACTTCAAAGTTTGCTCCCGGCGCGGGGGCGGCCCCCTCCGGGCCGGCCCTCGGACCCCCGCACCCCCCCACACGCGGGCAGCTAACCGGGCCCCGGGCCCCAGTCCCCTCCGGCCCCAGGCCCTGCGAGACCAGGAGGGCCGAAGCCAGAGGACGCTCGCCTGGGAGCCCCGGCAGCCGATAGCGGCCTCCGGGCGTCTGAGGGCCTCCCTCCCACCCCCCGCCCCCCGCCTGGAGAAAATGAATGGAACACAAAGTTTGCGGCCAGCGCTATGCTGTGGCCTTCGGAGCTCACCATTGTTTGGGCTCGTATTGACCCCGGGTCCGGATTAGGCTGCGGCTGATTCCTGCTTTACAGCCCCGCCGGCCTAATGAGGCCGGGAGGCGATGGGGCGCGAAGCGTCCGCGGAACCCGGGCGACCGCCGGCTTACGGCCGCCGAGGGCCCTGTAGGTGGAGGTCAAAGGGTCAGCGGGCCGAGACCGCGAGAGAATTGACCCTAGGAAGCGAGGTCCCCTCCCCCGCGGCCCGAGCTTCGACCGAGACTTGCAAGAGCTTGGTGTGTGCACAGGGACCCTGGGCGCCCCGACGAGGGGCCGGAGCAGCGCGGAGCGGGAGCCCCGACTTCCGAAACGCCTGGCCTCGTCCCGGGGGGCAAAGCCTCGAGGGCAGGCAGCCCGAGAGCGAAGCAGCCTAGCTGCTGGCAAGGGAACCCGCCCTTCGGGGCATGGGCACGCCGGTGGCTATTCTCACAGAAACTTGAGTGGCAAGAGGCCCTTCGACTTTTCTCCTCTGTTTGGGGGGAGGGGGGAGCTGATAGGGGGAGGAGAGGGTGCCAGGGCGCAGCGGCGAGAAGGGGGGAGGGGCGAGGAGGTCCTGAGCACAACTTTCTAGGCTTTGTGAGCGGAGGCGGTCCCTGCTCGCTCTCCAGCCTTCGCAGTAGCTGAGACCGACTGCCCCGCTTAGCCTGGACCCTGATCTTTAACCTTCCAAACTGGATGAAGGCCAGACTTCTGTCTGCTGGGAAATAGACACCTCCCCTTTCCCCACCCAAGAGTGGAAATCTTAAGCTAAACCACCCATTTTGGAAAAGATAATGGACTTTTAACAAAGGTCTTACCAGGTGCAAGAAGGAAAATAACAGGTAGATCACTAAGAGCCCAGTTGACATTCATGGCTTCCAGCTGATCCATCTTTAGGGTTGCAAGGTTTTTTGTTTGGGGAGGGGCTCTTAAAGGTATTTACTGAAAATTCAAGAATATAAATGTGCACTCCCAGAGTCAAATTATAAGAAGAAAATCTGTGAAAAGTTTTCTACTAAAATAAACTTTTCTTTGCCAACAAATGACAGGGCGGAGGACACAAACTATTGGAGAAACATGATGCTACGCCGGAATTAAAGGAAATCAGGTAGAGGGGCAAAGCTTTTACTTTATCTTAATATTGCGTCTCGTCATTGTTAATTGGTATCTTCCCCTCTCAGGACACAGTGCTTTACTGTAAAATTTTATGGTAGAATAATACCAAGCCTGCTAAGGAAAAAATCAAACTCTTCTTTATGTCTCCTAAAGAGATATTTAATATTTTTACTGGCAGGGAGGAGAAGCAAGTTTCTGAGAGAATCCTGCAACCAACCCACCAGTCAACTCTCATTTAAGATTAGGTTAAGTTGGGGGTGGAGAGGAAATTCATGGAGAAGACAGTAAACTGTGGAAGCTCAATGCATATTTCAGACGAAAAACACTATTTAGACTCAAGTTGGAAGACATTTAGCGCCAATATTATGAACATACACTTTCTGCAAACCTGCTGAGCATTTAAAACGGCCTCTGGTTTGAAGTGAAGGAAAAATCCTGAAACAGGAATTTGGTCCAGCAGCCTCAATGTCAAGGTCAAGATTGGAATGTCTGGGGTAGTAATGGTGGACTGACCAGGTTACCTGCTCATCACTTGTGCAGTCATCCCAATCTCTCTGTTCATGGCATGCAGGCCCTTGCCTTGTCTACTGGTGGAGGAAAGTGAAAAAACAAAACAAAACAAAACAAAAACCCCATTCTCCACAAACAAAAAATTGCATCCAAAGCAATTTGCAATTAGAAACTGTCAGTAATTGTTGACAAAGATCAGTAAGACCATTTAAAATAGACTGCTTCAACTGTACCCAGGAAATCAAAGTTTCTTTTAATTATCAGAAGTTCTCTAAGCATTTCGATTTAATGTTGATTTATTTGAACATGAAAAAAAATCAGGCACTAAATACAAAAATGTTATAAATAAGATGTGCCAAGACTTTATTTCTTCAAAAAGAACAATGAACAAAATTCTATAATTCAAAATGATTAGGTATCATACCAAGTTGACTGCCACCAAAAAACCTAGAGCATTGCCCCTTCAAGAGAAGGAGGTACTTAAGCCTATTCATTACATTTCTAAATTCTTTACAATTCCTTATCTCCACCACTCTATTTGCTGATTTGCAAGCTGGTTATTCATGCAGAGATTGGGCTCTCAATATTAAACACCCTAAATTAGTCAAAAAAAAAGTCTCTCGATACTCTACCCAGTTCAACCCCCCAATATAGTAATCAGTTTTTTTCATATAACAACTGTAAAAGAACTGTTTTTCCAAATGAGTTGCTTAGCTGAAGATTAAATGGATTGTTAATATTTTATCACAAAGCAAACAACCATTTTTCATTGTTATTGATTTTAATGGAAACAATGCTCTTAACATCTGTGCCTACAAACCATGAACTTTAAAAATACATATTTTGCAAATGTTTTTCTCTTTCCATAGTATCATTTCAGAACCGCTGCAGTTATTACACCGCTATAAAAATGTTATGAATAACTGATAATTATGAATTGAACTATATACAGCAAAACAAATCAGCCTTTGCCTTCCAAAATTGTAAATGGACTATGGTTCTTTTAAGAAGCACTTTAACCATTAAGTAAGCACGGCTCAACTGGCCTTACTCAATCACCACTGTTTCAGACATACGCTTACTTTTGAAAATATATAGATAGCTAGATAGATTTGATAGGCAGATTAGATAAGTCATAGATACAAACATATATATGTATATGGGTGATCTCTCGAGAGAATACACAGACATGCATCCTGCCACAATGTTCATTTTTATGTAAGGTAATAAAAAACTAAGGGACATAAAACTCATTAGGTTACCTTATGTTTATATATGTAGGGCAGGGATGATTAAATCCAGCTTCTCAGTCTTTGAAACACAAGATTGAGATGTCATGGCCACTAACTGAACTGATCGGTAACATTAGATTTGCACGCCGAAAATCCAGTACAAACACCTCTAAACTCACAGTTAAACAACCATCTGAGCTACAGATAAAGAAAAGAGGGTCTCCCCCGATGGAAACTGACACTGTAAGGAATCTACACTGCAATAGAAAAATAATTTAACAATTAAAAAAGGGATCTGAGTGAGTTATAAATACCAACAAACAAGATTTCATTTGCTTACGTCTCCTCTTTGTAGAGGGAGGCTGTTACAAGACAAGAGAAAGGAGTCAGTGGTTCGAAAACTGTAAATTGTGTTCTTCTTTCAAAACAATAAAATTTAATGCTAAAGCAGTTATAATCAAAAGCTGTACAGCATTTGTTAGAAAACATTTTTTTCCATAAATATTGTTCAGTTCCCGGCACTTGTAGCAATAATTAAATTACAAACGATAAATATGGCATCAATGGATATGTATTTACAAAAAAAAAAGTTATTACAAAAGGCAACTGTATACTAAACGTCACAATCTGTGTAGAGTAACATCACATCCTCAGCCTGAAAAAATACTGAACAACAGTTTCGACCCCATTAGACAAAAATACATTCACAAGTGTAATGCTTTGAGGAAAAGTTCAAGACATAACAGGACTTTGGCACGGTTTAAGACTGTGAGAGTTTAAACAATCACCACTAAGGCGGAGAATTTCCATCAGTTTAACACCACCACCACCAAGCCGTCTATAACTTCCTCTCAAGAAAACAGGACAAGTGTTAAAATGAGCTCAAGGAGTTGAGGAATGGGGGTGTGCAGAGAGCAAGAGAAAAGGGAGGAAAAAGCAGTGAAAAAGATTTTTTTGAAAATCCTTCAAATGCCAAAACATATTTTCTAATCCTGAGAAAAGGGCATGGCTACTTTCGGATCTTGCCCAAAAACCTTCCTGGCCAATTGCAATTAACAAGATGTGACCCTAGGTATGGCCTCTCGCCTTAAAAAACTCCATTTCCATCTGATTGGTCTCAGTTTCCTTTTTAAAATGCATGTGGTCCATTCTATGGTTAACAGGGTTTGTGTTTGTTTGTCCTCAGACGTACCATTCGTTAAAATTGGGAGGAAGTCCACGGTTGTGGCTGGTGCTAGTTTGAACTGCAGAAGGGGTTTTAGTGGTATCTTTACTGTTTGCAGAAGCTATAGCGGGTGGAGTGGAAGATTCATAGCCTGAACTGGCAGCAGGGGAGGAATCTGACCCTTGAGATTCATGAACCTAAAATTAACATGTATATATTATAATGAATATAATTCCAACTGGCATTGTGCAAGCAAAAACAAGAGCAGAATTCGAGCACTGTAAGAGCAAGACCGCCCCGTGACCCACTTAAACGAGAAGTGCTGCTGATTTGGGGGTTTTTTGTTTTTAATTTCCATATAACCGATGTCTAGAAAACCCGGAGATGGTCGCCAACACAACAATTTCAGCCCTAAGACTGGCATTACGGAAAAGGAATACAGCACCCTGTTTTATTCGTGCTCTTTCTCCGCGGATGGAGTGGGATAAGCACTTAGTCTTTGGGGGCCTCTAAAATACTCCCTTCCCGGCCCAGGTTTCACCAAGCCTGCTTCGGCCTGGGAAAGCAGGTACGGAGAAAGGTGGCCCAGGCGCCCCGGGCGCTGTGAGGTCTCAGACGAATGCGTGGGAATCAGACCACGCTCCCCGGCCCTATTGTCTGATCGGCAGGGCAGCCGAAGAGCGAATGAACCACCCACCCCCGGGTTCGGCGCGGGTACTCCGGTTCCCACCGCGGGCTGTGCCGGGAAGAGGCGGCCACTACAACCTCAAGCCCTGGCGAGCTCGGTTAGAGCTTCCCAGTAAACAACCAATTGTTCCCTCTGCTCCCTCCTCCTCCCCACTGTGCTCTCCCCACTGTGCTCTCCCCCGCCCCCCCTCTGGGCGCCCAAAATGGGTTCAAGGTGTCACCGCTGGAGCAAATCGGATTTAACGTGGAGGATACAGGGTTGGCAGCGCGGGCGCTTCCGTTCCGCGGCCCGACTGTCGGGCCGAGTGTTTTATAAACCGCCGACCGCTAATAAAGAGGTAATTACCTTCATGTGCTTGCGCAGGGAGCTCGGGTGCGTGTAGGACTTGTCGCACACTTTGCAGATATAGGGCTTATCCGAGGTGTGCACATGCATGTGCTTCTTGCGGTCGCTGCTGTTGGCAAAGCGTCTGTCGCAGCCTTCGAATTCGCATTTGAACGGTTTCTCACCTGCAAGAGGCAAAAACGCAAAGGGGCAAAAATATGGTCAGGGCCCGGAGCTTCCCAGGGCCCAGCAGCAGGAGACCGAGCGCCCGGCGGTCTGGCCGGAGAGGGAGCGCCGACTGGGGGCGGCTGTGGCATCTCGTTCCCCTGGAGAAAAATGGAGAGCGCTGGTTGAGCCCGCTGGGCTGGGGAGTGGTGGTCGGGGCGGGGGTGGGGCAGGGCTGGCCCCGAACCTGGGCGTCCCTTTGTTCTCGCGCAGGATGGGGAAGCCTCGGGCTCCTCCAAACTTTCCCCTAACTTGTGCTTCCATCCCGCCCGGCCCGGGGCTCCCAACGCGTGGCGACGCTCTGCCGCCACCTCGGCGATGTAGCCCAGCCCGGGCGGGACAATGGACCGGGGTCGGAACAATCCCGTTCAGTTCCTTCTTTGTACCTTTTAACTCGCCTCTTTCAAATGCGGCGGTTTTGCTAAACCCAGTATTAAAAAGCATGGGTCGTCGTACTTAACGTTCGAGAAGAGAAAGCTATATATCCAGGAGCTCTGGACAGTTTTACAAGATGTGCGGAACAAGCCACGAAACTGAGGTGCCTTTTCTACTTTAGCTTTCCTCCCGAAGGGCTGAATTGAACCTGGAACTCCAAATAAAAATAGTTTGACAAAAGTATCAGTCATTTAATTAGGAGATATGCCAATCAAGGGTAAAAAAGAGCGGAAGTAACCGAAAGTTAGTTTTCATTAGCATTTCTATGGTCGCCTTCCCCGAATGTGTGCCGAGAGCTAAGTCGCTTGTAAGCAATCCGCTCTCATCACATTCGGAGTCCCTTCCTAGTAACCCAGAAAAGAGAGACAAAAAGAGGCGGCGCCAGTTTGTTCCTGGGCGCGAGAAGGTTCCAATTATTTCCTGAAACCGCGGAGCCGTCAGCCCGGGAAGTTAGAACTGGGCAAAAGCGCCGCGGGGCGGGGAGGGCGAGAGGTGGAGAGACACTGACAGCGCTTCTTTCCCGAACGGCCCCGGCGGGGCGCCGCCCCTCTTTGGTCGCCACCCCTCTCCCTGGCGCTGCAGGTCGGCTTCGCGGCGCGGCGCCGCGGTGAACCCTGCGCCCGCCTGCCTTCCCCCTTACCTGTGTGGGTCCTCTTGTGGATCTTGAGGTTCTCGGAGCGGGCAAAGATCTTCCCGCAGCCCGGGAAAGGGCAGGGGAAGGGTTTCTCGCCCGTATGCACTCGAATGTGGTTGACCAGTTTGTACTTCGCCTTGAAAGACTTGCCCTCGCGAGGGCACTCCTCCCAGTAGCAGACGTGGTTGTTCTGCTCCGGGCCCCCCACATGCTCCATGGTGACATGTGTCACCAGCTCGTGCATGGTACTGAAGGTCCGGTCGCAGCTCTTCTTGGGCCGGCTCAGCTGAGCCTCGTCGATCCACTTGCACGACAGCTCCTGTTTGATGGGCTGCCGCATATAACGGAAGAAGGCGCCGGGCCCGTGGTGGGCCGCCACGTTCACGCCCATGTTCATGTTCATGGGGCTGTAGTTAGGGAACTGCGCGCCGGCCGCGTAGGGGTCCGTGCGCGGGCTGGCCACCGGGCGGTACGGGTCGGCGCGGCCGAACAGCTCCCCGCGCAGCCCCAAGTGGACCTGGTTGTTGTCCACGTGCCCTGTGGGCGACGGGTGCCCGGCGCCCTGCTCATGCAGCCCGGGGAAGAGCAGGTAGCCAGGAGGCTCGGGAATGCCCGCTGGAGCGTGCAGGCTGCTCGCCGAGCCGGCGAAGAGCCCGTGCTGCCCGCCACCCGAGGCCGCCTCGCCGAGCCCGGAGCCGCGCTGGCGGAACAGAAAGTCGCGCGTGGAGTTGAAGGCGGCGGAGGCGGCACCGCCGTAGCTGGGCACCTGACCGGCGTGGTGATGGTGGTGATGGTGGTGGTGATGATGGCCCAGGGCGTTGGCGTAACCAGAGCCCTGCGGCGTGAACGCCGAGCTCTGGCCCGAAGACAGATCGTGAGCCGCGGCGGGGCTCAGCTTGAAGGCGGCGGCGGCGGCGGCGGCGGCGGCGGCGTGGGGCGAGTCCCCGAAGGGATTCAGCCCCATGCCCGCCGGCTCGCGGTTGGGCATCTCGTGGTGGCGCGGCGCGCCGAAGCTGCCCACTCCCAGCCCGGGGAACTGCGGGCCTCCGTCCAGGAGCATCGTCATGGGTGGGGCGTTCTGGGCACAGGCGATACCGCTGAACTGAGCGCGAGTGCGGGCGAAGGAGGAGATCTCCGAAGTGCCGTAGTCGGCGAGGGGTGGCGGCGGTTGGACACTGCCGGGAGACCCCCAAGGCGGTGCCAGGGGCTGCAACTTTCCGTCGCTGTGAGAGTCTCCTGCAGAGGGATAGGAGGGAGGAGGGGAAGTAGAGGAGCAGGAGGGGAGGAGGCGGGGGGAAGAAGGAGCGGGGAGAAGGGAGGAGAAAAGACTCTGGGACTAGATCTGGTTTAACAAACTAACAGGCGCGCACAAAGAAAAATAAGCAAAATAATAAGTGGAGGGCGGAGTTGGCCAATCCGGTCCCGGGCACCCCTCCTCTCCCCGAGAGCGCAGCACCGCGGGGCCAGGAGGCTCCCTCGGCGCGGGCCTCCCGGCCGGGCGGCACCTAGTAGCAGAGCCGGCTCGTGGCCGGCGGGCAGGCAGCGGGCTGGAGGCAGGCTCGGTCCTCGCCGCTCGCCGCGCGAGTCCCAACCTCTTCGCCTCCAGAGTAATGTCCTTGGACTGATAAAGTCAATCACTCACTCCTCTCACATAAACCGAGCGGGAGGCCGCGCGGCGCGCGCCAATGGGGAGCCAGCTGGCCCTCGGTCACCTGACCCCCGGCCCTGCAACCCATTGGACGCCGCCGCGCTGATTGGCAGCGCGGAGCGGGGAACATGGCAGCCGCAGCCGAGCGGCCGCCGCTGATTGGGCCGTGGCCGGGCGCCTGGCAGGTGAGGCGGCGGCGGCGGCGGCGGCAGCGGCGGCGGCGGCGGCCCGGCGCCCGCGAGTGGGCTCCGCGGAGCTTGCGCCGCTGTGGGGAACTGGAGCCGGGCTCGAGTCAGCGGCCGGCGGGGCGGAGCCGGGCCTCTCCCCGGCTTCCCTCCGGCCCGAAGCGGGCAGGCACCCCTCACGCGCGGTACCCGCTTTGGCCAAACGCACTCTTTGCCCCGCGAGGATCGTTCCCACCGTCGGCGCGGCGCTGGACGTCCAGCCCCGCTTGGGCCCCCGCCGCCTCAGCAGCCGGAGAAAGCCGCAGGGCGCGGATCCTGGGACGAGCGGGGCCGTTCCAGGTTCGCGGCCGGTTCGCCGCGTCCTCCCCACACGCCGCCGTGGGCCCTGATGGCCCCGAGAGCACAGACGCGGGCCGGCCAGCTCGCCGTCCGGGCCCCGAGCTGCTGCTGGCCGTGCGAGGCCCGAACGAGGAGAAACGGCTACAGTTAGAGCCGATTTCCCTGAGCTGCCGTCTGAGCCAAGCGTTGACTCTTTAGTTCGCGAGTGGGGGCTCTGCTCACCGCTGTCCCTGCCCCCCCCCCCCCGTATATGACACACCAGCCACAGCTCAGCAAACATGTAACACAGTAAACGCAAGCACGTAGCTGGGAACACTCACACAGCACAGTTAACAACTCACAGAGCTAAGAGTAAGCACACACAACCCAGTACCACACCAACCTACACACAAAACAGTAAAAGACATAGGCACGTAACAAAGCGAACACACGACGGAGTAAATACACGCACGCAACACTGCAAACACAGACACAAATACAAATACTAGACACGCACAGAATGCACTTAGCCTGCGCACACAACTCACCAACACAACGCACTGAACGCACTACGCACACACTGGATCAGCGTGCTTTCCAACCCGAAGGGTAATGGGCTTCGAATTCTCAACATTTTCAAATACAAAAGTTGGGGGGGGGAGCAGGAATGGGGACTGTGAGGTGGAATTTTCTTCCCTCTGAACAGCCAAGGCTTTGCTCTCTTATACTCCTCCCAGAGAAGCCATAGTGACCTCAGGGAATTCTCACCCCTTGAGGATTTACTTGCCAGAGTTGTGTGTTGAATCACATCCCCCCACCCCCACCCCACCCGGTGCTAGGTCTTTCTGGACTTAATGGCCAGGTTCAGACAGGGCTATAAATCCACTCACTTTTTGTCCAGCAGGGCATTTGCAAAGAATGCACGAGAGTGGGAGAGGAAAGAAAAGGCCCACAGGAAGATGACTGTGATTGTCACATCCCGAACAGGGCTGAGCCCCCAAAGTCTGCGCCTTGAGTCAGCCTCACAGCCTGGCCGCCATCTCTCTGTAGGAAACAGTACATCTGATCAAGTTCAGAGGCGCTTGGAGAGACAGCCTCAAGCAGCGCTTTATAACTGCAGCCTTTCACTTCCTGCCCCCCAATCCGCCTGGCCAGGCCAAGACTTCACCTTCTTTCTTTGCCATTTTGCTGGGGGGGAAACCCTTCCCGGTAGCAC
>CM052801.1:90049202-90112672 GCA_028533885.1 Nasua narica | reverse complement strand
CCCCCCCCCCCCCCCCCCCCCCTCAGAGAAGAACAAATATGCCTAAATAATACAAATGGATTCCCTGGAGTCACGTTTACAAAAAGGGAGGATTGCTTTTCTTTCTTTACCCCTTTCTTTTCACTTTGCTCTATCTATCCTTCTTTCCCTCTACCTCGCTTCGCCTCCCACCGACCCCCACGGGCCCTGGGCGCGGAGTTGCACAGAAAAAGTTTGGATTTCCTCCTGTCGCCAGTGCAGAGGAGAGCGGTTCTCGAGGCTCGCGGGGGCGGGGGTGGCTGTCAGGCCCTCGCACGGCCAGCGCTGGTTCGAGGGTTTGCGAAGAGCCCGGCCAGGTACCCCCGAGAACCTGGGGCCTGGCGCGTTGGGGAGTCGGGGCCGGCAGCGGGGCGAGGGGCCGAGGGAGGAAGCCGGCCCCTTCTGGGGGAGGGGTCCCGAGCGCAGGCCAGGGGGATGCTGCGGCTGCTGACCTACCCGGTGCCCAGTGTCCGTCTTGATACGGCCACATTCCGATAATTAATTGCCTCCAGCACGTGCTCTGTAGTCCCTGGAACAAAAAGGCATAATTCAATTAGATCATCAACCGAGAAGTGGGGAGGGGGGATGCTTGTTAAGGGGCCGACCTGAGGCAGTTCAGCCAGGCCAAAACCCCAGGCGGTGTCCCTTCCTGGGACAGCCCAGACCAGCCCGAGTGTGCGACTCTGAGGGGGTGTCGCTGCTCTGGGAGGCGCAGGGTCCCCAGATGGTCCCAAGAGAGGCTGGGGGCTTTGTGAACAGCAGGACAGAGGCAGACCATTTCGGATTCTATTTTGGTTGGTCTGGGTGGAGGTTTCCTTTGGGGGGGGGGGACCTTGACCCTCGGAAACAGATAGAAGGCGAAATATCTCCAGATACAGCAAGTTTACTGCGTGTGCAAACAAAGCCCCCTCCCCCAAAACGAACCACTCCTATTAGGCAGTAAGAGTAATAATGATACAGCGAAGTTTCCCTGATTACCTGCAGCCTTCAGCCCTCAACTTGCTTTTCGGAGGAGACCCCGGGAAGAACTTCGGGGCACAGAGGGCTTTGGGGAGCTCTGTCTGAAAGCAGAGTGGTGACCAAAAAAGAAAAGCAAAGTTTTGCCTGCACTCAGGCTGGAGAGGGAAGGCAGGAGTTCTCGTCCCCTCGAAAGGAATCACTGGGCTGGCCCGAGGCAGGGCAGCTAGAACCCAGGGGTCGTGGGTCTTATTTTACGCTATAACCGAGGCTCCTTCGGCAGCGTTGGCTTACTGGGGTTTACATGTGTATTAGGCGGCGTAAATTAACCAATAAATCTCTTTTATGCGTCCCCCAGTTGTATGTGGTCTGGTCTAAATATCCACATGTCTGTATGGATAGGAAATAGAATGGGATCCGTTCCCTCACACTGAGTTCAAACAGTAAAGAGGAAAAAGATTTATTCTGATGCCCAAATCTGAAGCAATAAATAAAATCAGTGAAACTGGTCATTGCCAAACAAGCAAAGCTTTTGAGCCTGAATTTTAGGATCCATCTTAGAGAAGCAGGAGGGAAAGAGAACGTTCCGACCAGGGGGGGGGGGTAGGGGCGAACTGGTTGTCCCGCACACCCCAGACCCCAGTCTGCATCACTTTTTTCCCTCACTCCAGCCTCCTCCAAAAAACAAAACATGTACAGCACGTCATGCTATCGGGCAGGATTTCTTTCAAAACACATTTTTTTTTTTTTGTGGCGGACATGAAATTATCCTAAGTCGGAGACCTAGCAATTTTCAAGTCCAAGGGAAACACTGCGGTCTTTTCTTCTGTTTTGTATTTAGAAAAGACTTGCAATCTAACACTCGCAACATTTTAAAGACCCTTTAAACCCAGCAAGCGGATTTCCGTTCTGCCAATGCTTCCTGATTTATTTCAATAAATGAATCTTTGAATCCAGGAAGGGAATTATTCCAAGACGCTGAATTTGGGGCCCCTGCCTCTTCCTAGTGGAGCACAAGAGTGTTTCACGTTGAAACGTGTCCTTGAAACTCACCATTATTCCCGTTTTTTCTTCCTGGTAAACGACACTTTCTTTACATAAATCCCCACCCTCTTCAGAGTCCCAGATCTTTTTAAAATAAAAACTGCACGTTGCGATGAAAACTGAAGGGCGAGGAAACTGGGAAAGGAATGCGTTTTTAACTCCTCTTTATTTTTATGCTAAGATAAAAGCTCTTAATTGGCTTCAGGGGCCGAGCTCAACTATCGATCTCCGGAGCCCCGGGACCTGCGGACACACTCGCTAACCGCTCATTTGGGCTCCAGATTTGATTGGCTACATTAGAGTTTTCACCACACTCCCATCATTCGACACATATTTCATAAGCCCTAAATGCCCTGGAAATACAATATAGAATGAGCAAATAGGTATTGTTAGTCAACCCTTTTCAAAAATCTGTTTTGCCTTTGTCCTCTAGTCCTCGACACATCGCTGACCAATGTAATGAAATGCAAACCAGACAGGAATGAGACATTTTCATTGTACTTGTCAATCAAGGCTGCGCAGAATATCTATCTGAACTTCAGAGACTCAGGCTAAAGTAAAGTAAATAGGATTGAGGTTGGAGAAGGAAGGCAGGGAGCTGAACTCGAGCTATCAGAATCCAGGTTGGGATTATGAGAGCCCCAGGAATACAGGAAATGGGGTGAGGCTGTGGGCCAAAGGCAGTGCTCAGGAGTCTGGGAGCAGGGCTCAAAGTGAGCTGTGGTCGTCGGGGCCCTCCAGGTCCTGCTGCCGGCCTCTTTGCTGCTCTGGGGGTGCCCAGATGTGGGCCTCCAGGCTCTGAGGCATACTGGCAGTGGCCTCCCCCATTGGAACGCCCCCAATGGCATTCCCATTGAAAGAGGACTTCACCTTCAGGATCAGAACCCCTTGTAGGTGGGGAGTGCCCTGGCAGAGGCCGATGGACAATGATGGATTTGATTTGTGTCTACAGGTTCTTCCCCAGGGACCTGAAGAGATAGGAGAAGGACGAGTGGATTTGGGGTGTGAGTTCTGGAGCACACATGGACCCCAAGTTCCTTCCAGCTGCCAAGTGCTCCAGTGGCACTGAGATGTAAATGATTTCAGCTCTAAAATCAAGGGGCTAGACTATGCTGAGGCATTTGCTTCATTTCTCTGCTTTGGGGACAGGAGCCTGATCCCAAAGTGACAGGAAGGGTGGGTACCTCTGGGCCACATCATGGATTCTGGCAGTGAATCTCCTCGGTGCTGCTTAGGTCTGGGGCTCCATTCCCCTACTCAACCCCAAGGAATTCCACACAGTTCAGGAAGGGCATTTTGTAAAATTGAATTGCCCGAGTTTTTGCATTGGGTTTGGAGTCACTCATGTAGTCCTTTCCTAGTGAGGGGATGGGAGCAAAGTTCTTTGATATTAAAACAAAGCACAGCCCCTCCCTTCTCCCCTTTCTTTCCCCACCTCCAAACAAGACAGAGTAGGGGTAAATCAGACTAACTTCTAGTCTGAGTGTGATTTGGCAACGGGCAAGGCAAGCCAATTCGAGCCCAAGGCATGTTTTGGCCCCCGGGCGAAGAATGTGTGTGTGTACGTGCTTTAATTCTTCAAGAAGTTAGAAGCAGAAAAAGGAGAAGGAGAGGAAAAAGAAAGGGGTGAAGAAGATTATGCTTCAGGTACTGAACGTGGCCCGCAAGGCCTTAAATATTTTCTATCTGACCGTTTACAGAAACCCATACCCAACTCGGGGCTCGAACTTACAACCCAGAGAGCAAGCAAGAGTCACCCGCTTCACCAACTGAGCCAGCCAGGTGCCCCGAGGCTAGGGATTCTTAACTGGGGGGGTTTCATCCACCATCACTCTCCAGTTTTTTCAAGCTTCATTTTACATGACATGATTTTTTTTTTTCAGCCTCACCCCTCATTGATTTCCAGAACTCTGGCTTTAGAGAAAGGTGGAAAGTAAAGAGTCAAAGGAGGACCAGCCCTCCAGAGAGCTAGAGGGGACAAGAGGAGAGGACAGAGGAAAAAAGAGTTGTGAATATCTCAATCAGTGACTAGGTGACCTCTGACCCTGAGGGTGGTTTTATTGTCTTTCTTCTTTGGCTTGGGATACATACTTTATTGGCCCTTTCTGCGTGACTGAGCCCTGAGGGGCAACCATAGCCCCCAAACTAAGCAAAGCCTGTGAGTCCAGGCTAAGGCCAATGAGCAGCCTGCCTTCAGGAAGCCCAAGGGAAGTGACCCCAATTCCCTAGGCCTGAGGGGCTTTAAGGAACAGAGAGGTCGCCTCTCCAGCAATTCAACGGTCCTTCCTCAGTAAGGGCCTGGAATCCCCCCCTCTTCTCTTCTTCCCCAAACACCCCCTCCCTTTCTCCCACAGGAAACTGCCATCAGCCAGTAACTTGGGCAGGGGTTTTTATGTTCCCTCTCTGAATGCCCCTCCTTTAAATTTTTTTAAAAATTTATTTAGAGAGAGAGATCTGGCGCGGTGGCCCGCATGCAGGGGCCGGGGCAGAGGAAGAGGGAGAGAGAGAATCCCAAGCAGGCTCATACCCTGAGCCAAAATCAAGAGTCGATGCTCAACCAACTGAGCCCCCCCAACACCCCTGAATGCCCCTCCTTTAAGCTATACAAGCAGGTTAATATAAAGATTCCAAGGTGCTCCCAACAGCCCAGTTGTCCAGCTACTGCCTTACTTTGTCCTCATTTTTTTTAAGTACGCTCTATGCCCAGAGTAGGACTCGAACTCACAACCCTGAGATCACGAGTTGTGTCCTCGGAGTTGCACGCTCTATGGACTGAGCCAGTCAAGCTTGTCCTCTTAGTTATGTCTCTCCCTCTCCTCCCTGAACTCTTGCCAGACGGATGTTACCAAGTGTTACCTTTAAAAGTTACATTTCCCACTGTTCTCAGTCTTAGGCCCTTGGACTCAACTTTGACCCATGGCACTTGACCTTTTGAACTTGTCACAGGCTGGCAAACAAACCCAACCATTCATCCGGACACAAGGAAGTTTATCAGATCTAGCACATAAATCTGGGATGCTCAGGTAAATTTGAGTTTCAAATAAACAACAATTTTTTTTGGAAGATTTATTTATTTATTTGAGAGAGAGAGAGCACCGGGAATGGGGAGCAGAGGGAGAGGGAGAGAGAATCCTCAAGCAGACTCTCTCTGGATGCGGGCCCCTAAGCTGGGCTTGACCCCACAACCTTGAGATCATGACCTGAGCTGAAGTCAAGAGTCAGACGCTTAACTGACTAAGCCACCCAGATGCCCCAAGGATTTTATTTTATTTTTTTTTTTAGTATAAATATCTCCCAAATATTGCATGGGAGGTATGTACGTGAAAAGACTATTTGACGTTTATTTGAAATTCGAATTTAACTGGACCTTCTCTATCTTATCTGGTAACCCCACAGTTCAGGAGTCTGGCCTAGATGAACCTAGATGGGCTAAATTGTCTCCTAATGGACATGTGGTCTTACAAGGTGTCACACACTTTGGGCGGTGGAGAAAGTCATTTCCTGCATCTTGAGTTTTTCAGGTGCCATTGGTGGAAAATCAGCTTGGGAATCGAGTGACTCCAGTAAGGCCAAGAAAGGAAGGCAAGCCCCAGAAAGGCTCTGGGTGACATTCCCATTCCAGTTCACTGAGGGTGCCAGGGGCCCCTTCTCTTCAAGAGGGTCACCCAGGAGCCATCTTGGCGAGATTGTGGTGTGCGACATAAAATTTAAAATGAGCCCCTCGGGGCACCTGGGTGGCTCAGTGGGTCCTGGGATAGAGCCCTGTTCAGCCTGGAGTCTGCTTCTCCCTCTCCCTCTGCCTCTCCTCCCCTCTCTTCCCCCCTCATGTGCTCTCTTTCTCTCTCCCTCTCCCTCTCTCAAATAAGTAAATAAAATCTTAAAAAATAAAATAAAATAAAGTGAGCCTCTCCTGGCCCTGCCTTGAGAAACCATCAGCTCTTGGAAGGTTGGGAGGGGGCAACAGACCTCAGGGATTAGCCACACCCTGCAACCCCATCCCCTCAGGCTCCTGCCTTTCCGCCCCAGAGCAGGCCCTTAACCCCTGAGGGAAGCCCCAAGCAGTTCCCTCACAGCGCCCACGCACTTCCCTCAAGCACCCCTGTGCTTCCCTCCCAGGGCCCCTGTAATTTCTCCCACAGTGACTGCACACCTTCCTCAGGATGGCCCTTGCATTTCCCTCACAGCACCCACCTCACAAGGCCCAGGACGCCCAACTGTTGAAGACCCGCGCGCTGTAGGCCTCGAAGTACAGTGCATTGACCTATCGCCGCCCAGCAGGACTGCCCTGTGAATCCTTCCCTAATTTTCTCAACCTATGGGCAACCCAGGGCCCCTTCCCTTCCCCCAGGGTCTGGGCTCCACCCCCAACTGGTCCCCAACTGGCCCCCACTCTGCACCTTATCCTCCCTCCCCCTTTCTCTCAGTTTACCAGGCAGTCCTTCAAGTATTGAAAAGCCCGATTTGAGCAAGAACACCCCGGGTGGGCCCTTGAGGCCCATGCCTCTGCCTAGCCCTGTCCTCCGGATCCGACCTCAATGCAGGCGCAGCAGTCAACAACGGCTGTGCAGAAGGCCCTCTTGCAGCTGTCTGGAGCTAAAGATCAAGTTTTCCTCAGGACCAAGGGCCTTGTGAAGCACATTTTATCAGCAGACGTCCATTTTGCTCCTCTCCTGCCTCCCCGCCCATCACGCATTTCTGGATAGACGTTCTTCTCATCTATCTACCTATTAAATGAAAGGGAAAACACGTGGCCTAGAACACCTTTTTTGCTACTCCCTCAGCACTCGTTCCAAGGGCCAAAACTATCCTCAGCTCAGTGGCCTCAAGAACACTCCAGAAGACCCCTCTACCCCCATCTCCTAAATAGCTCTTTCTCACTTTACCAAAAGCTCACTGATTTTTCTCTCACCCTACTTTCCCTCCTTCTACCTGGACTGGTTTCCTGAAGCTAAGGGAGCCTCCAGCGCCCACTGAAGCCAATGATCCCGCTTGGTGGTTTAGATACAGCCCTTAGCCACCGAGAGGTGGGTACATACCTGCTTGTCCTCCCCAGTTTCTAGTACTCCCCCAGGTGTGCAGGAGAACCCATTTTCCTTGTGCACACCCTTAAAGGCTCTAACTCTGGCCCACTCTCTTATTTTTGTGGTTCTGAATGAGAGAGCTAAATTGCAATATATAGTATTCTTTTTCAACCCTCACATCACCTCAGATTTGGGAAGGAAAGAGTTGCCCTCTTCTCCAGAGGCATCGGAATCTGCAGCTCCCAGGGGAAGAGCTGACTAGAGAAGGTCAGCATCTGGAGCATCTTTGCTCCCCGCCTCCGACCATCCCAGACTTCCATTCTTGGCCCAGGCAACACCACCCAGGTGGAAGATCACACTAACTGTGTGTGCTCTGAGAGGAAACTTAAGGTCTCCTCTCCACACTGCTAGCCCTATCTGTTCCCTTTGCCCACCAGGTGAGGAAAACCTCACCAGCAACTCCAGCCTCACTCTCTCCTTTCTAGAAACAAACCCTTGCCATGCCCTGGTCTGAGGTGGAAGAAATCAAGGGCTGCTTCTTCTTCTTTTTTTAATATTAGGCACAAGCTTTATTTTATTTTATTTTTTAAAGATTTTATTTATTTATGAGAGAGAGAGAGAGAGCACAAGCAGGGGGAGCAGCAGGCAGAGGGAGAAGCAGGCTCCCTGCTGAGCAAGGTGGGGGGGGAACCATATGTCTCTGGGGTCCTACATAATTACAAGGAAGGGTGCTGTCCAGTTTCTTTCAGGTTCCAGAAACATCTCCTCAAAGTTATAGAAGGCAGAGAGAGATGGGTACAAGTGGTGGCAGCTCAAGCTGCAGTGTGATTTGAAACTTAACTTTCTTTTTTTCCCTAGAAAAACCTTTTCTTTTCACAGGACCAATATGGTTTCACTCTATCCAGAAGATATTTACAGTTTGCCTGCTAAGTGCAAGGCACTGCCTTGGGTCCTGTGGGGGATCCAAGAGCGAACGGTATCGGACTTGAACATGAAGCAGCAAAACAGCTTAATACCCTGAACACAAATGGTAGGATTTCAAATTTTAGAACAGACCTTTCGCAAACGCGGCACCGATCGCTTGAAAGTTGTTGGTAACTAGCAGAGCTTCTTTATTTGCAGAAATGAATACCCAGATGGAACTTTTCTAGAAGAGTTTATATTTTTGTGAGGAAAAAAGAAATCTGCTTGAGTCCATTATTTTTCTAGTTCCGGGAGTGGCTTCTTCCATTATATTTTCCTTTTGTCCTCTTCTGCAATTTTTGCCTTCAGGACAAAGGGCTCCGTTTAATATTACTTACATTCTGGCCCCTTTAAAACAATGTTAAAGATTACTTTGCAACAATTGGAGGCTTATTATTATTCCTAATTCTCAATTCCACAACTCCCCAAAATACGCACATATACGCACGTACACACACACACACACACACACACACACACACACACACACACGACTAGCTCTGGGATAGTGCTTTATAGCTTAGTTCCATACAAGAGCTGCATTTCTCAAGTTATGTTGTCATTCTACAGGTTGGTGGGTCCAAATCATGACTTGGGGTATAAGGCCAAAAAAGTTGGGTGCCAAACCGCTCTGGAAACTGATTTGGCCCTACTTTGTCATCAAATATATCACTTAAGCTTTGCTGATTGTTTTTATAATGTAGGTCCTGAACAAATAATTTAATGAAAGAAAGAGAACCTTCGGAGGATAGTACAATGGGAGAAAGCATACCGTGCCCATGCTCTGTAATACTGAACTTTCTCATTCATAGAAACCACGTATTAAATAAATCATTTTGGTGATTATCAAATGATCTTTGCAGTTGTTTTAAAAGTTCCATCCAAACCCATCGTATGCTATTACATGGAGAGAGAGTGTACAGGATTTAAAAAGGAGTCCCTCACTTTGAAGATCACAAATTTCAGACATCCCAATTTTTAAACTCCAATCCCTAAAAATATTCGGTGGGAGAAGCAGTGGGTTTTTCCCTTTCCCGAAGAGAGGCCGCACTGCAGACCTCTTTGTATAAACAGGCTAGAGAGGTCTCCCGCAGCTCACCCCTGCCTTCTGTCTCCTGTCCTTGAGTAAAAAGATGTCAGAAGGAAATTTTCCTTGGAGAAAGGAGGCATCCCAGCCATGTGGCGGCTGGCCTCCCCCGCCCCATCCGGGCCCCCAGGCCGAAAACCTTGACTTCCATTTCCAGTTTCAGTAGAAGGAACCAATCAGGAAGGGAGAAGAGATGTGTTAGGGCTAGTCCACCAATTTACTGGCTTAGGTTCTGGGGGTGCCTCTTAGCCCCCTCCCTCCCTCCTGGGGCTCCACAGGTTTCTATTTTGAGTTTTCTGATCTCACCAGCAGAAGGAACAAACAATGCCCTATGAGGTTAAGGCCTCCTCCAACAAGCCTACCGTCACTGCCTACCGGTCCCGGGAGGCAAGGACGAATCGGTCCCGGGAGGCAAGGACGGATCCGGGGCAGCCCGGGCTGTCCGTGCACTGGGCTCCGGGGCCGGTGGCGTGTGCGGGAGGGAGAGGGTGGTGAGTGGGGCTGAAGGCTGCAGAGCTTCCCCCCAAAGTAAGCGCGGAGTGTGTGTGTGTGTGTGTGTGTGTGTGTGTGTGTGTGTAAGAATAGGCCTTGCTTAGGCTCACAGCACATCCTACCATTAGCTTCGCCTCGCCTTTCGGGAGGCGCCACTTATGACAGCGCCTGGGGCGCCCGCGCTCTCAGAGAGCAGATGCTGGCGAAGTCTCCCCTTCCTGTTGGTCGGGAATCAGAGGATCCGCTACTTTGGGACCCGGGGAGGGCGAAGTAGCCGGAAGTCGAAGCCTGAAAGCCGGGGAGTGAGCAGAGTCCCTTAGAGCTCATCGGGTGCCTGTCGCTTCCCCCCCCCCCCCCAGCCTGGGGACCCGAGAGGGGCGGGGGGGGGAGGGACTTCGGCTGCAGGCTGGGGCGCAGTGAGGAGAGACCGAAGGGGAGGGGATTGGAGGTTGGCGCGGAGCCCAAGCTCCTAGGACGGCCTCCGTTCCCTGTTCCCTTCGGTTCCTTGGAGGGGAAACCTCCTCCCCTCCCTCTCCTTCTCCTCCTCCCTCCCCTCTGCCTCCGTGGGGCGCTCGGGGCCCGCGGCTTCCAGAAGGCCCGGAGCCCCAGCCTGCTGCTCGCGGCCCCAAGGGCACAGGGGGCCTGCGAGCTCGGCTCTGGGGCCGGCCAACCCTTCCGTTTTTCCTAAAGAAAACGAAGGGGCACAGCGCCTCGCCTCCCTCCCTGCCCGCCGCCGCTCGAGAGGGGCTGTTTAATTAAAGGGGAACCCGCAATGTATACGTCAGATAAAAGCAACGCGCAGAATAAACTAATTAAAACATTGTGTTTGCAACACATTTTATTTCTCTCTCTCCCTTTTTTGATCTTCTCAGTGTTTTAAAGAAATGTCATCGCACCATAAAGCGAGCCGTGAAACGCTATTTCCTTATAGTGTGCGGCGCTTTTCAAAGGCTAGTGTGATATATTTTAGAAAAGGGATCCCGCTGTGAAAGCTTGCGTGTCTTCCCTTTACCAAACTAAGCTCTTGTCAATCACGCGGAGCCCGGTCCAATCACCGAGATTCTTTTTGGAAAGCAGCTCATCCCGCTGTGCTTTTATACCGCGCTCCGCAGCCTGTTTTGATGCATTTTTACCAGCACGTCCAGGGAAATGAATGATGAGGCCGCGGACAGCGCAGGCCTGGCTCCCTGAGCACCCGCCCGGCCCTAAGCAGGCGCCGGCGCATTGTGCGCGGCCCAGGCTTTCTCACGTGGCGGCCACTTCGCGGGGGTATCCCGACGTCAACTCGGGTCAGTGCTGGGGAGCCGGCTTATCATGGCCGCGCTTTCGCCTTGCAGCCAACGGCCTGGTTCGGCGAGGCTCAGTAGTCGCCCTCCTGGCCCATCTGCCCTGGGAAAGCACGACCCAGGCCCACGGGGAGTTGTGGGGCCCCTGGGGATGCGCCTCGCCCCAGAGCAAGAGGGACACAGGAGTGGGGGGGGCTGGGGGGAGGAGTCAGGGCCGATCGCACCCGTGTAAGAGGTCTCTGTCTCGCCAGCCCTGGCTCTCGCTAGTACGTTGCTTCCTAGCAAGCGGCAGGTTTCTCCTCTCTGTTCTCCTCTCCTTGCCCCCATCATACCCAGAGGCTCGGGAGGACTTCCCCAGTCTTCCGAAAAAGGCAGCCAGGCCACGAGACCACGTAGGCCCTGGCAGCTTTTGCAGAACCCCAAGCCCCCGAAAGAGAGGCCCAGCTGGAGACGCCTTCCGGTAGGACCGAATGGGTGGCCCCGGGCTGGCTGAGCCCATAATTAATCAGTCGGGACTGGCCTAACGGACCACGGAGCCCTGAGTCAGGTGCCGTGGTCCTGAAAGGCCAAATACAAATACAGAGTCCCACAGACCCCCTTTGCCCCCCTCCCCCAACCCCCCGTTGAGTCAGCCTCTGTCGGGGCTGGGGGCGCGCCCGGCCAGGGTGACGAGAAAGCTTTTGATCTTCACATTGGCTTCCCGGCTGCGGGAGGGGAGAAGAGGGAGGAGGCTTTGTGGTCCTCCTTTCCGGCTGCGCCGGAATGGTCGCCTGCTTTTGTTTCCAGTTCCACTTCGAACTTGAACTAGGAGAGAGCGGTTTGGCTAAGGTCTCAAGGGATGAATAAGTGAAAGCTGTGCGAGATTTATGCGTTTGTAGAAGAGAGCAAACTGCATTTTGAAGCAGTCGTCCGGTGTGATCGATCCGTCCATTCTGCTCCTGTCTCTTATTTCTCTCTCTCTCTCTCTCTCTCACACACACGTACATACATCCCCTAGACTCCGATCACATGCGCCCTCCATGTATATATTCAATTTCCACGCGACTACCACTGCGTTGCCTCCTCCAGAGCTCACATGCCCCTCTTTCCCTCACCTGCCAGTTTCTTTCTCTAGCATTCCCAAAAGGACTTTTCATTTGTTGGCAAGGGCCTGGGTCCATCCGGGAACCGAGGGTGAGGGGAAGGGAATGCTCAGCTCCCCCCAGTTTTTGCTCACCCCCCGAGCTCTCTCTCGTTGGAAGGGAAATCGCTGCCCTCCCTTCCCAGGGATTTCTTCAGTGACCCACAAATCCTCAGGCTGACCCTAAAACGAAGGAAGAAGAATCTCTCAACCCCCTTACAGCCAGGCCTCTAGCTCCGGCCCCACTCGGTGGCTGGGACTCCGATCCGCGGGAATCCTTGCTCGGTCTTGCCTGGTGCTCCGTGGCTCCCAGGGCCTCGGTACGGTCTTCTCCCTACGGTCCCGCCCCGTGGAGAGCAGGCCCCGCGAGCTGGTAGCTTCTTTAGAGTTCGCTCCCTGGACTCCTGCGCGTAGGGGCGCCCCGCCCCCTCCACCCCGGTAATGAGGAAAGTTGCGGCAGCCCGGTGCACCTGGGGGGACCTGAGGAGCCTACCTGGGAGCCCGGCTCGCGGGGTCGTGCTCCTTTTCTGAGCTTTGTAAGACAAAGGGTAGGGCTTTGCCACAGCCTCCAGAGACGTTTGCACGTAGGAAAAGGGGCCCCACTGCAAACGCCAGGGGCCACAGGAGCCTGTCCATCCCAGAATGCAGGAGCGAGGGGTTTCACCTGCCTGGGTTTAGCGAGTTGACAAGGGCTGGGATTTTGCTGTGACTCCCGGACCACTCCCGTGCCTGTCTCTGAGCAGCAGCTCACACGGAAATTTCTGAAATGCTGGGTGCAGGGGGGTGGGGAGCGCGGTAAATTCTTGGTGTATATATATATATATGTACGGATTTAAAAAATCCTTTAAGTAATAGGTTCTTTTGATGCAGGGAATTACTTGTTGCCTACAGCTAACACGTTATTACCCGTCTTTTATGTTGCGTCCTGGCTCCAGGATTCCGGGGTGAACGCTTAGGTTTCTGTTTCCAGGCAGAAAGCAATTTGAGTGTGAACTCGACGGCTCTAATAGGCGGTTTGCTAACCGCCGCGACAGGGAGATAAGCACTGGCGGCCACACGGGTGGCAAGCCGCGGTGCTCAGGGAAGCTTCTGGCTCCCCCAACCCTTGGTGGAAGAGCCCGAAGACAAGCCAGCGCCGGGTCTGACCCAAGCGTTCGCCACCCTCCCCCCTCCTCCGCCGGCCCGGACTGATGTCCCCGCGCAAGTCCTTCCAGAGCCGTCTCCATGACTTGGGGCCTTGACCAGCCCTTGCTGAGGGCCCCGAGGCCAAGCCCGAAGCCCGGAGCCCGGAGCCAAGCCACGTCCCTGCTCAAGGAGCCCTCATTAGCGTTTACCTCTGGCAGCCGCGCTCTCCCCGGCTCGCAGAGCCCGCCTGCCTCGCCGCAGCCGCCGCCCGGGAGCCCGCTGTTGTCTTAGGCCAAACCCGGAGGAGCGGCTGGCCGCCAAGGCCTGAGGCCGGGGAGCCCGGAAGATTTCCTGCTGCTGGGACGAGCGAGGTAGCCCCCGCCCTTTTGATCCGGCCCTTCCCTTGAAGGGTGGGAAGGTGTGGGTATGAGTGGGTGTGCGGTGTCTACCTCTGAGCAAAGGGACAGTGTCACACGTCGTTCAAATCGGAATTAGCAGCTGGCTTCCAGTCTCAGCTAGGCTCCTCCGAGTTGACCTTGGGCCAGTCCTGGCCCCTGTCCAGGCCTCAGTTTCCCCATTGTGAAAGGGCGCAGTGCCTGGTCTCTGGCCTGGTCTCTTGCCCTGGATAGGGACTGACCATACGTTTGTTGGGCAAATGAATGGGCTCCTGCCTATTCCTCTTACTCACTCCCCCCCCAGGTCTAAAAAACGGCCTTTGAGCCGTCTGTCCTCTAAATGGTTGAATCTTCTATCACCTCCCCTGTCCCGAGCCCTGCCCACGCGGGAAGTGTTCCACGGCAGCCGGCAGAGGTTGTTGGGGCTTGGCGGTGCAGCCCCCACCCCCACGCCTGGTCCCTGAGCCCCGCGGTCCCGAGGGCCAGAGATGGTAGCTTTGGTGCAGCAAGGGCTCCTCCTTCCCCCTGCCCTGCTCTCCCGCCCCGCCCCGCCCCGCCGGCTTCCTGGCTTTCCCCGGACTTCAACCTAAAGGGGCTGCCGCCGTGCCCCCTCTCTGGGAGACAGAAAAGCCACTTTGCTTCTGGGCTGCCAATCTACAAACGGGGGCTTAGAGGTTTAGGAATTGAAAAAATTAGGCGACGCAAGCTCAAGCTAAGAAGCCGAGGCTGACCTCAGCTCCGGGCAGTCCGAGGGCGGCTGACAGGTCCTGACTGCGGGGCGGGCTGAGAAGCTGTCTGGTAAACCGCGCAGGTAGAGCACGCCAGACACAAATAGCTGCTTCCCCGCGCGCTGTGACCGTTTCTCCGGGGGACCTCTTCTGCCCTGCACGCGGATGAGAGGCAATAGGCGAAGATTCCAGCGGTCCGCTGAGCCCCCCCGCCCGGCACGGTGCTGGTCCCGCGCCTAATGCCTCCAATACCGGCCGTTCCGCCGCGGCCGGGGCCGCTGGGCGTAGCGGTGTCTTCCCCGGTCTCACTCCCCCGGGCCTCGGCGCTGCGCACGCGGCCCCCGACCCTCCCCTCAAGGGGCAGGTGGGAAGAACGTGTCCCTTGCTCTCTCTGGGGTCGAGGATCACGACCAAGCTCGCCTGCAGCAAACACTTGGTGCTCTGCACTGTGAGGCCTGACGGTCCTCAGAGGCCCGGGCGCGACCGCCTCTCCTCCCACTGCCCCCAATTCGGCTTCTCTCCACGGAAGTCCGGCCCCCGAAAAAGCCGATCGCTGCCCCAACCCTGTGTGCCCAGAGCACCGACGGGCCCCTTGTGTTTGGAATTGTTTTAGACTTACATCGGTGCCAACTGCTTGTCCCCCTGAACATCTGTCTCCTGCCAGATCAAAGTTTCCTCCTCCCGCAGCTTCCCCACCTCACCTTGGACTTGCCAGTCACTTAGAAAACGACTTAACAACTTTGCAAGACCTGGTGTTCAAAGCGTTCCAGGAAAGCAAGAAAGCCTCGATTTATTTAGAGCCTATTAAATACAAGGCGCTGAATGCAAATCCTCTCAAGAAATCCCCTCCACACCCCTCTGAGGTGGATGCTGTTACTCCCCATCTTACATATGAGGAAACTGAGGCATGGAGCTGAAGTGACTTGCTTCCAAGTGTTTGGAATCCAGGAGGCCGCACCAAACGTGACCGAGTATGAGGCCTCCTCTCCATGCAGGTATTGTCGGTCCCTAACCTCTGCTCTTTGTCCCCAGGCTGGAAGGGGGGAGGTGCCAAAATTGGAGAGGCTTTGGGTGGGGGACACAACTGGCCACTGAGTCTGACATCAGCAACTGCCTGGCGTGAGGTATAGGTCTGGGGTCCTTGGGGGGATCACATCGCCTCTGTTTCTTCATCTTCAAATTGGGAGCAATGATAATCACCTTCCTCTTCCTCTGGGTGGATGTCAGAATCAGGGGAGAAAATGTCTTTGATAATGTCAAGTACACTGCATTGTTGAAATGAGCTAATCCTGGGGGTGAGGGGCTAAGGCAAAATTTGAGGGTCCTTGTCCTGCGGGGGTGCTGGACAGGGCGCCAGTGGCCCAAGCGATGGGAGGTGAGCTTGTAGGGACGGCAGCCCTGACCTCCTCCGGAGCAGACTGGGGTGCGGTGGGGAGTCCGCTGAGGTGGGGCCAGCTCACAGGAGTCTGTGGGAGAGTTACAGGACGCACCTAGTCGCCTGACAGTGGCTGCCCCAGGTGACCGAAGCTATTTGGAAAATGCCTTACGTTCCAGAGTGACCAGCTACTCTGCTTGCTATTTCGAACTCACCTGAGGCCACACGCAGTTTGGGTTCTGCAAAATGCAGGGTCAGGTGTAAACTAGAGGGCCTGCACTCAGTTCTGGATAGACCTTCCAGAAGATTTTGCGCGCAGGGAGTGTCCGGAGGGAAATGCGGTGTGCATGCTCACACCACCGCGGGCCGCCCCGGTGACTAAATACCGTCCTGACAAGCTTGCTGGGCGCACGCTGGTCCTGGGGGGCTTTAGGACAAGAACTCAAGGGTGCTAGGGGGAAGCAGTGGCTGCCACTGTTAGTCTAGGGCGCATGGGGACAGTGGCCCATTTGGCTCCACCTCAGAAGGCCGCATGACTTAGGAACTTTTAACTGGCTCCCACCTGAGGTGCAAGCTGAGATAAGGGGGAATCCAGCCTGACCTCACCACCCAATAGGAAACCTTTCTTCCTCTCCCTCTCGGGTCTGTCTGCCCCCCACCCCCCACCACATACACACTTCATTCACTCCTTCTCTTTCTCAGAAGTCCTGGGGTCAGTGAACAGGTGTGGCCGCAGGGCTTTAGGAAGGGTTGAATCTCTACATCTTGCCACTAACTAGCTTCTTCACCTGGGACAAGTGACGCATGAATGCCAAACCTTAGTTTCCACATCTGCGAGAGGAGGTTAATAATGGTGCCTATCTTTAGACTTTTCAGGTAAATTAAATGAAATAGAGGGAGCGACACACAGTAGTGGCCGCTCAGTGATAGCGACGAACATCAATAAAATAATCCCTGATGAAGTGTCTTCCTTTCAAAGCAGGCAACATGGCTAGAAGGGGTTAATGTGCTTCACCTTGCTTGTGGAGGCTTGGAGAAAAACTATATAACGTTACTTTTAAAACCCCTTCCCAACAAGAGCCTCTGATCACAGCACTGTATCCTACCTGCATTCATACCAACGGGTAACAAATGCTTTTTGTCCCTCAGATCCCCAAAGAGAATTCCATTGCCGCCCGGAGATGCCCTAACTGAGCCTCCATCAGTAAAGACCCCAGCAGAGCCAGGCTGGCACCGCCTCCCAACGAAAGGGCAAATATTCCCTTTTCCAGCGGCCCAACACTGCACGCGGCAGCCAAAAACCCTGCCCCAGGGGCTGTGGACCAACACAAAGACTCCGCCCTTCCCTTCATTTCCATTCCAATGCATTCTCAGGTGTAGTGCCAGGAGGAGGTTCCGTAGAAGCTCCCGGGTGTGGGAGGGGGTCACAAAATGCCGCCCGAGGAACTGGAAGAAGGTGGGGTGAGAGAGGACCCGCGGAGCTGGCCTTGAGCTACTTGCACGGTGGGGGGTTGGGAAAATGCGTGGAGCTCCTCCAACCCCATTCGTCTTCTCTTCCTTAATCACTGCTCCATTCTCAACAGCTCGACTCCACTGCCACCCCTAACCAGGCAGCCAGAAGCCTGACGCTGACTCTTGGCGCCCCGAGTCAGTCCTGCATCTGAGCTCTGCCAGTAGGAGCCCTGGAAATGTGATCTTGTTTTTTTTTTTTTTTTTTTTAAGTTTTAAATTTTATTTATTTATTTTAAGTAATCTCTACGCCCAACGTGGGGCTCGAACTCACAACCCTGAAATCAGGAGTCGCACGCTCCACCGACTGAGCCAGCCAGGTGCCCCAGGAAATGAGATCTTAAGACAAAGAAGGCGGTAGACTGGAACAACACTGGACATCTGAGTGGAGTACCTTAAACTGGCCAAGTGACCTTGGACAAGTCCCTTAAGCTATCCCTTAAGGGTTCTTTTTTTTTTCCTTTTAAAGATTTTATTTATTTATTTGAGAGACAAAGGAAGAGAGTGGGGGAAGGGCAGAGGGAGGAGCAAACTCCCCGCTGAGCAGGGAACCCCCCTCTACCTCCCCCTACCCCATGCAGGACTCGATCCCAGGACCCCAGGATCATGACCTGAGCTGAAGGCCGGTGCTTTATCCCCTGAGCCACCCAGGCGCCTCGCTATGTGGTTTTCTGCCTGACTACAGGGAATGGTGTTAGTTCCCCCAGAAACTTCGCGGGTGACAAATGAGGTGGGACCTCTTCTCTCCATCCTCTCCGAGGGAGGGTACATCTGTCTCCCAGACCTTCTAGAGCCATCTGATAGTGACCAGGTTGGGAATCCTAGCCAACGGATATCTCTGGCAGGACCACATTCATTTTAGCTGATGAGTTGGGGGCTAAGTAACTCTAGGGTCCCCAAACGCCCCTCCACCTAAGTGAAAATACTGACCCCCCAAGAAACATTGTCACAGTTGAGAATCATTTAAGTTCTTATTAAACGTCTGTTCTACCCACTTCCAATCGCTCATTCTGGAATCAATGACGCCCTAACTTGAAGCGATCCTCACTTGAGTCACAGCATATTTTCAGTTGTGCTTTAATAGCTCTTACATTTCCTAGTGTCAAAAAGTCTGAACATGTGTGTGGAGAAACGAAAGAGAATTTTCAACTGTTTTGGCATGAGTTGACTGTAGTTTGGCTCATGTTTCTATTCAACCGAACAGTAGGGTGTTCTCATAGGCAGCCTCACTGGATTCCAGAAGAACATATCCACGCTGGGGCTCGCCTCTGCTTTGGACTTGCTGAGAAGAAGTAGAAACAATGTGGTGAGGGCAGAGGGCTCTAAATATATCATGGCTTTGCCCTGGTGCCAAGTAGAATCATGTGACCTTGGCCGTGGGAGTTCAGCGTGCACCGCCGGGCGTGCTGTATACCCAGATAGTTGCTTTGAATGAATTCATGGAGAAGTGCACTTGGCTGGGGACAGCCCCTCCTTGTCCAGCTTGCAAGAGTCAGCAGGCTTCTTTCAATTTCCAGGGTCCCAATTTGCAACCACTGACACCTGGGAAGGACCCGTCAGTTTTTTTTTTTTTTTTTAAAGATTTCATTTATTCATTTGACAGAGAGAGAGAGATCACAAGTAGGCAGAGAGAGAGGGGGAAGCAGGCTCCCTGCCGAGCAGAGAGCCCGACGCGGGGCTCCATCCCAGAACCCCGAGACCACGACCCGAGCCAAAGGCAGAGGCTTTAACCCACTGAACCACCCAGGCGCCCCAGGACCCGTCACTTTTATAAACAAACGAATCTGTGGTTGGAGGAGGAGGGTATCTCTTTCCCGATGGTCAGCAGTCAGCAGGTTTTTCCTCTGTGATTTCATTCCCTGTCTCTTTTCTACTTTGCCCCCAGTCGCACCTACATATCACTTCTCGTATATTTCCTTAGGTGAAGGGCATTTCCAGTCCCCATCAGGGAGGAGAAACGCTGGTAATGACGTGAAGCTGCAAATTGATAAGAAGTTCAGGGTCCTTCTCAGCCCTGCCGCTTACTGACTGTGTCACCTTGGCCATTTAAATCCCCGGAGCCTCCATTTTCCCATTTGTAAAAAGGAATTATACTGATTAAAGTGTTAGCAGGGCGCCTGGCACCTCATCTGTGCCGAGTAAATGTTTAAACCTCTTTAAAAAAAAAATCTCTTTTCTCAGACATTTAACGTTAGGAACGAACAAAACGGGAGGCTTTGGCTAAAATTATGACTGCATTGGGGCCTCCCTGTATTCAACCCCGTTTTGTTTTGTTTTGTTTTGTTTAAGATTTTATTTATTTATTTGACACAGAGAGAAAACACAAGCAGAATGGTAATGCGCGCAAGAGTCCGGAAGGACTGCGTGGATAGGGCATACCTGAATGAGGAGGGATTTTCAAACTGCCTTACCACAACAGATGCAAAAGGAATCCGAAAGGCTTGTCTACAGGTAAGAGGAGGCTGGGCTGTGAGACAGAAGGATCTGCTATTTGTATAATTTCTTTGTAAATCCCCAAACGTTTCAGCGTTGTCTTACTTCAGCATATTTTGACAAACGGACGCCTCGTTTGCTTTTTCTAATTAGAGATACTTACAGGCGTCTTCTTTGTGAAAACGGGGAAGTCCCACTTTTGTGGATCTCAACACTACCTTTGCTACAAGTACTGAAGGATGAAAGGACCCTTTCAAAGCCATTGCCTGAGTAGCCAGCCCTCTTCAGACACTCAGGCTTAGAAAGGAAGCCCAGCAGGGCCCCAAATGATGCAGGTCAATGGGTGTTCAAAATATCATCACACACACACACACACACACACACACACACACACACACACTCCATATGGCAGGAAGTCCCACTGATGGCTGGATCTCAAGCACTATTTATTATAGCTGACTTCCTGTACAGCAAAGGAATTTGGCACCAGCCTGCACCGTTTGTTCTAGCAGGATTTAACCTGTCACTGGAGCTAAATCCTGGGTCCCTGTGAGGCCTGACCCGACCGTGGACGGATTGCCAGGTCAGCCATGGAGAATGGATGCCACGCGGGGCTGCCGGCAAACACAGCTGACAGCTCGGCGGGACCAGGACCGCCAGGTTGGGGCTGACCCTCAATACTGCTGTGTGTAATGGCTCCCACGCTGCACCACGCCTCAGGGGGGTTGCTGGTGACGGGGACAATCCACATATACCCCGTGACGGAGCGACTCCCTGCTCCTGATGGCCAAATGCATCCCAAGGAGAGCATCCACTCCAGGCAATCTGTTAGTGATAGTTATTTCTTTTTGAAAGATTTCCTATTTATTTGAGAGAGAAAGCAGGGAGAAAGCACATGGGGGGGGGCGGAATGCAGAGGGAGAGGGAGAAGAAGACTCCCTGCTGAGCAGGGAGGGAGCCCCGATGACGAGGGGCTCGATCCCAGGACCTTGGGTCGTGATCTGAACCCGAGGCAGACGCCTAACCGACTGAGCCACCCAGGCGCCCCTCGTAGTGCTTTTTAAAAAGGAAGTTGGGAGCGCTCCATATAGGATTCAGAAGGTAGAGACAATTATGCACAAGAGACCCGAGTCACTGGACTGTTTTTAACCTCGACTCCCCACACTGCAAACAGCGAGAGCATGAACTAGCCAGCAAGCTGGAAAACATTTTCTAAGGGCCTGCGGCAGGAGACCGCAGGGGAGCCAGAGAGCAGCATGGTAAGACAGTACCATCGTTCTAAAGAAAAGTGATGCTCTATTAATTTCTCCCTCCACATTGCAGGGTGCAAACATCCAGGAGTTTTCTCGCTCCTACATTTCCTGTTTTTTCTTTCTCTTCCTCTTTGTCTGCTATTTTAATGTCCTTCAGACGGAGAATTCTTGGGGCTTTTATTATTTTCCCTGTGGGTATCCCCTCAATCCATCATCATCACCGACGTCCCTTCTAATGCCTGAAAACACGGACAGACTCCTGTGTATTTGTAAAGCCTCAGTTCATGATGAGAAGGAGATCATTTAAACACGCTTATAAGATGTTGAGTAAGAAACATTCTACATTGTCCTCCGGAAAGGAAAAGCCCAAACCTCACATTGACCATCTGTATAGGGAGGGAATAAGGTTCAATCATTCATTCAAGAGTGTTCACTGAGTGCCTCCTGTATACAAAGCACTGTTCCAGGACTTGGCCCTCCCCAGTGTAAGAATTCTTTAATAAGGGAAAATGCAAACATGTGATCCAATTTCAGTCCGCTTCTTTCCTGCATTATACATGCTCTGAGCACCTGATAGTGTATGTCAGGCCCTGCTCGAAGATGGGACACAAAGACAGTCGCTTGTCTCCAGGCACTCACAGTCCAGACGAGGGAGGCAAACAAGGAAACAGGCAAACACAACTGGACTTTCTGTACTGCTACATTCTGATTAGGAAGCATGAACAAGGAAATGCCATTCCTCATTTAAAATAATCACAAGACCTCCCAGGGCTCGAGAAGAGCTCTGGGAAATGTACTGATTTTCTACCGTGTACCGAGCACTATACGACATGGTCCAGATACTGAGGAAAGACACAGTTTCACCCTCAAGGAACCGCCAGTCTAGTGGGGAGACGGGCCAGGAAAGGGTTGATTCCAACTGGCAACTACAGTGTGGCGGGAAGACATCCCCTGTGACTCACCTACCACCATCCAGCTATGCGCTAGGCCCTCGTTAGGTGTTGGGTATAGTAATTATAATGTGAATCATCGTACTTATTAAAGTTATTAGTTTTTCCACATTAAAATTTTAATTTTATTATTTTAATTATTAAAACTAATGTTATTATAATGAAGACTTTTTTTAAAAAAGATTTTATTTATTTATTTGTTAGAGGGAGAAAGAGCATAAGCAGGGGGAGCAGCTGAGGGGGAAGCAGGATTCCCACTGAGCAAGGAGCCCGATGAAGGACTCGATCCCAGGACTCCGGGATCATGACCTGAGCTAGAGGCAGACTCTTAACCGGCTGAGTCACGCGGGTGTCCCAACTATGACGATTTGAAATGCTTATGATTCCAGGCACTTTACAAGGATCGCCTCATTTATTTATTTTTTGTAAAGATTTTATTTCTTTAGGAAAGAGAGAGCACAGAAGGGAGAGGGAGAGCAGAGTCCCCACTGAGCAGGAAGCCTGATGCAGGGCTCCATCCCAGGACCCTGAGATCATGACCTGAGCCAAAGGAAGATGCCTAACCGACTGAGCCACCCAGGTGCCCCAGGATCAGCTCATTTAAAACGATCTCCAATTTTCAAGTTCGAAAGCACAGTCAGAGAGAGCTTTAAGAATTTGCTTCAGGCCCCCTGGCTCGTTAGTGCCAGATTTGGAGTTGGACTCAAAGGCCTATCTTAATCCAAAGCCCACATTCCCATCCAGCTCGCTGTCATAAAGAAAAGCCAGCCTCTGCCCTCGAGATGCTCACAGCAGTGGGGGAGACGGAGAAAACAGCAGACAATTAGAACGCCATGGGACGCTGGGACAGAAGTAGCAAAATACGTCTTTGCTGACGATATTAATTAGAAAAGGGAATGATAGCAGATGATTCTGGTTCTGTTTTTTTTTTTTAATCAGGAAATCTCTCAAGTTTTTTTTTTATCGTGGTAAAGTGCGCACAATGTAATACTTATCATTTTAACCATTTTAAACATACGATGTCGTGCCATTAAGTCTGCTGATGATGTCGTGCAAACATAACCACCATTCATCGCGAGAACTTTTTCATCTTCCCAAACTGAAACTCTGTCCTCATTAAATAACCCCGCATTCCCTTCGAACTCCAGCCCCATTAACCACCATTCGCCCTGCTGTTTCTATGAACTCGACTATTCTAGGTACTTCATATGAGTGGAATTGTCTAATGTTTGTCTTTTTGTGTACCACTCATTTTACTTGGCAAACTGTCTCAAGATTCATCCACGTTGTGCCAATACAACAAATTCCATTCCTTTTCATGGCTGAATACTATGCCATTGTTATGTATCTATCACATTTTGTTTATCCCTTCATCTGTTAATGGATGCTTGCATTTTTGTTTTGCACCTTTGGGCTACTGTGAATAATACTGCTATATACAAATATCTATTTGAGTCTCTGCTCTCAATTCTTATGGAGTGGAATTGCTGGGTCTTATGGTAGTTCCACGTTCAGCCTTTTGAGAAACCGCTCTTTTCCACAGTGGCTGTACCATTTAGCATTTCCACCAGCAACCTATGAGGGCTCCAATTTCTTCACATCCTCACCAACCCTTGTCTCCTGCGTGTGGGTGTTTAGTTATCATAGCCCTCAGAGTACTTTTGAAGTGGTATTTTATTGTGGTTTTAATTTGCATTTCCCTTATGATTTATGATGTTGCACATCTTTTCACATGCTTACTGACCATTTGTGTATATACTTTGGAAATACATGTATGTAGTCCTCCGCTCATTTTTGAATTGGGTTGTTTGTTTTTTGTTGTTCAATTATAGGAGTTCTTGATATACTCCAGGTATTAAATACTTATATGATGCACAAATATTTTCTCCCATCGAGTAGGCTGTCTTTTTGCTTTCTTGATAGTATCCTTTTTTAAAAAAGATTTTATTTATTTATTTGAGAGAGAGAGCACAGAGGGAGAGTGAGAGGGAGAATCAGAGTTCCCGCTGAGCAAGGAATCAGGCAATGGACTCGATCCCAGAACCCTGGGCTCATTGCCTGAGCCGAAGGCAGACACTTCATCAACTGAGCCACCCAGGCATCCCTTGATAGTATCCTTTAATGCACAAAAGTCCTTAATTTCAGCGAAATCCCATTTATCTATTTTTTTCTTTTTAAAGCAATTTTAATGTATTTTTAACGTTTTATTTATTTCAGTAATCTCTACACTCAACGTGGGACTCAAACCCATGACCTCAAGATTAAAAGTCACATGCTCTACCAACTGAGCCAGCCAGACACCCCTATTTTTTCTTTTTTTGTCTGTGCTTTTGGTATCCCATCCATGAAGTTGTTGCCAGATCAGAGGTCATGAGGATTTCCTCCAATGTTTTCTTCTCAGTGCTTTATAGTTTTAGTTCTCACTTTTAGGTCTTTGATCTTCTGAGTTAATTTTGGTATATAATATAAGGTAAGGCTTCCGTTTCATTCTTTTGCATGTGGGTATCCAGTTTTCCCAGCACCATTTGTTGTAAAGACTGTCTTTTGAATGTGGGCCTGTCTCACCATCACGAACTGGTACCTAAGTTTAGTCGACTGGGGAGGGAAACATTAGGCCCACGAGGCTTGAAGCTTGCCGGACAAAGTTCAACAGGACAACTGAGCCTCGCTGAACCAGGCCGTTGGCTGCAAGGCGAAAGCGCGGCCATGATAAGCCGGCTCCCCAGCACTGACCCGAGTTGACGTCGGGATACCCCCGCGAAGTGGCCGCCACGTGAGCTTTGCCTTCCACGTTGTGGGCGCTCAAACCAGTGTTTGTTAAACACATATCAAAAGAACTTTATTCACTGGGGAGCGATACAGTAAGACACAATCCCTCTGTTTAAATTTGTCTCCATTCCTATAAAAGCAAATGGAATTTCTCAAATTAGAATCTGTGACATTTTCCAATATTCCGATGACTTCTTAACTTTAAAGGGGTTTTCAGAGTTTCAGAAAGTTCAAAGAATCCTTTGATTCTTCTTCTCTCTCTTTTCCCCCTGGCCTTGCGTAACATACGCGATGGACAGCCCCAGATCCCTCTTTGATAAAGGCACGATTTGGCTTCCTCCAACCTAGGAAGCGAGCACAGAGTAAACAGATTTCTTTGCATTTACACTTCATAAACATGAAGCAGTAATAGATTAAGCTGTTTCATTCTCTCTCTCTCTCTCTCTCTCTGGCTATGAGACTCTAAACACCGCACAGGCGGAACGCGGTGCTGTATTTCAATGGCGGTACCTTCCAGACAGCCCTCTGACAGGATTCTCAGGGGCTCGATGGAATGGATGTATCTCAGGCAATCGTGAAGCTGAGTCTTTCCTGCAATACGTGTACCCTAGTCCTCTCCGTCGTGAGCCTGAAGTCATTTATAGGAACTCATTTGAGGTTGGCAACCCAGTGATTTCCTATGGACAGACAGAAGGGCCTTGCCTAACGGGGCCCATTCCCGTGACCGACTGCCGAGCCTCCATCAGGGAAGATCGATAGTTGGCATGGCAACGAGCTCGTTTCTCCAGAAAAGAGCTCCTTTTATTAAATTTTGCCAGCTATTGATCAATTCCTGATCCTCATATCAAAACATGGCAAGCAGTTAATGAATCACAGGTCAGGTTGAGTTAAACAACAACAACAAAATATTCAAGGAGTTTGGGCTGGATTTTTTTTCCCTTGTGAATTCAGTCCAAAGATTCTAACCTGAGTAGGGACTGGTAGAGCACGAATCCATTTGTGAGGATGTACAGATGTACCAAGACAGGAAAATGGAATGAATAAAACCTACTTGCACAGCAAGTCGAAGATTGTAATCTGGTCTTTTTTTTTTCTCTTTAGATACTCTAAGACAAAGCTATTTTTCATACTGTGCCTGTCCTTATTTTCCAAGTTTTATAATAAAAGGCAGAGTACCTAGCTCATCTGGGGAGGCGAGCCTGGACATTTTTTCCCTTTAGCTACTAAGAGCACCACCACTCTTCTTCCTGCAATTTTAGGTCGCCATCTTCCATGTGTGCAAGGAAGAGCCCAGACAAGAGAAAGGACCCATTGTGAGGAAGGGTCAAGACCACGGTGATGGCTTTGACTCATTCCCTCCCTATGTTCCTTTCTTCAACTTCCTTTCCATTTCCCCGGCCACTCAGCACCGGTCTTCTGCTGATTTTCACCAACCCAAACAGAAGACTGATTTCTCCTGTAAAGTAATGCTTTTAGTTGCTGATCCTTGGGGATTCACCTTCTGTCTTCCATTAACCAAGCTCATGTCGCTTTGAAGAGTGAAAATAGCGCAACAGCTCTTGAGTATCCCAACTGCGGATTAAAACCACACAAAGGGCCTTAATGATGTCAGACAAGCCCCCGAGAAAAACAGTGCCTTAAAAAAAAGCCGTACTCCCATTTTTATTCCCTTCACCACCCACAAGTACACTTGGTGTTCACCCAGGGCATACCGAGCATGGTAGCACCTTCTGACGACCGTGGGAGGAAACGAGCTGGGGTTCTGTGTTACTGTGCGAGATCTATTTGGGCAAGAATTTATTATCATAAAAATAAACTTCCTTCCGTAATGACCCTATAGAAAGAGGAGCCTCGAGAGCTCTGGCAGGGATTCCAAACCTGAATTAAAGCGGACTATTTTGCATAGGGGGAATTAGACCCACGTTACTGATAAGTGATTTCATTATGTCTGATATTATCAAAACGACTGCTGGAAGAATTAAAAGTGATTAGCTGTGGGGTACAAGTGGTGCCTGTTTGCTGCTGGAAGTGTCTGGGAACTTTAAAAAAAATGCAGTTGGCTAAAAGCAAACCAAAGTAATCAAGGACCAAGAGCTATTTTATAGAGTCTGTATGTATGAATGGGTGTGTATCTATGTGTCTTTGGAGGTTTACTGGGTATTTTTTACAGCAGCGTTCTAAGGATCACTTGTCGTAAAATAACGTTTCTTAGACATTAACAGAAATCACTGAGGAATCCAATTCAACTTAAAAACCGATGTTCGAAAAAAAACAAAAAAACAAAAAAAACCCGATGTTCACTTGGCACCTGTTAGGAGCAAGGCAAACGGTACTAGGTCCCTTGGGGCAAAGATAGCTAGCTTATGGTTTTAGAATCTAAAACAACATTGATATAAATAATGAAGGCACAGACGGGTAACAGCCTCGTGCCCTTACAAAAACGACGCCTTGTTACACTAATCGGATGCCCTTTTGTGACCGAGAGCTCAGCCTGTTAGGTCAAGTGACTATTGTGGCCGTTATCTGGTCGGGATGTCTCCCAGCTTTTGATTTGGTTCATGAGGTCACCTCATGTCAGCTGGGAAGATAGATTCTAACCCTACTTCTTTGTCGCTGCACTATGAACTTCTCAACGATGCAAACCACCGCTCTGCATTCTGGAGTTCCCAGGGGACGGCAAAGTGCTTAGTGCCTTAATCGTGCAACACATATGAGTGTGGCATTGGAAGACCGTTTCTTTTTTTTTTTTTTCCCAAATTTATTTTAATTTTTCAGTGTTACAAGATTGATTGTTCATGCACCACACCCAGTGCTCCATGCAGTACGTGCCCCGTCAAGAGAAGTGTATCAGTGAGCCTGGGGCGAAGGGAAGGACGCATTCTGATGGTCGAAGTCTCTGCACAGAGACACCAGGCTGGGCGGATGCTTCACATCTGTCTGTCTGTCTTCGCATCAGGGCTGGGGCTGGGACTGGAGTTACCCAATAAAGTACAGCAGAAAGGACCCTGTGCCAGTTCTGGGTTTTAGGGTCTGGCTGTTTTGGGTTTCGTGCTCTTGGAAGGTTTGAGCCACCATGGGAGATGTCCTGCTACCCTGCTGCAGAAAACACGTGGAGAGGGGAGAAGCTCTCAGACTACACGGAGAGTGAGAGCATCTCAGCTGTGGTGGCTGGGGAGCTGAGCGGGGCCTCCAGGTGCCCCAATAGCTGAATGCGGCCCCACCAGAAACCACTGCCAAGAGCAGCAGAAGAACCACCCAGATGAGCCCAGTCCAAATGGAAAAGTCAGAGTAAGTTAAGTAGGTGTTTTTCTAAGCCACTAAGTTTTGAGGTCATTTGTCACACAGCAATAGGTAACCAAGGCAGTTCGAGAACAGTGTTGGGCGGACTGGGCTGTGTACCATTTGGGGCCCTTTGAGAAGAGACTATGAGTTTTGATCTCCAAGTAAGGCAGGAAAGTAAAGTTGGTGTAAGTCATAAAAATTAGTTTCTGCTGTTCTAGGGGATGAGCATCCTCAGAATATAGGGGAGGGAAGGGGCAGGGGAAGGCAAGACGGTAGGAAGCAGGCTTGAGTGTTTGGAGTCTCACGTTACCACCAAAGGGTATTTACCAAGACTTACACCTGCAGATTAAAGGCCGTGGTGGGAGGAGGGGATGGGGGGGTTAAGGCAGCTGCAAACTGACATTGATCGAGCACTTGCTAGGTGCCAAACAGTGTGCTGAATGTTTTCAATCCATTCCCGCATTTAAGCCTTATACCACTACCGTGAGAGGGGCGTTTCAGAACTTATTCAGACACAGAGACAAGAAGCTAGTTCACAACTGTACCCATCACCCAGCTCAAGAAATAAAACAGGACAGAGGGTGTTGACGCCTTCTGCGTGCCCCTCCACGATCACATTTCTCTCCCTTCTTACCGCTCCAGAGAGGTAACCATTTTCTAGAATTTGGTGTGTATCATTTCCGTGTATGTCTTTATAATTTTACTGCAGGCTTTCTGTCTGCGCATCATAGACCAGGTGCTTCTCACTGCAGGTGGGTTTTTTGTTAAAATCGGATTTTTGAGACGCGTCCACGTTGTGGTGTGCAGCTTTAGTTTGTCCAGATCCACCGCTAGGATGTATTCTTTTGTGCAAATATCCTACCATTATTCAGCCCTCCTCCCCTTGCAGGACATTTTCTCTCCAGTTCTGTGCCCCTGTGTCTTCAGTTCTTTGCTGTTACAATGTTGCAGTGGGCACCCCTGTACAAGTCTCCTTACAAGGATCAAGAAATGGGCTTGCTGGCTCACTCGGTGTGCACATCTGTTATGAGACATAGCCAGAACAATCTGCACCTTCACAAGTCCATTTGTAATGTATGAGAAGATCGATTTCTCTATCTCCCAGCCCTGTTTTACATGGCCAGACGCTAATATTTTTGCCAACCGGATCATGGGCAGCCACGTATCTCTTGTGGATTTCATTCGTTTTTCCACGGTAACTAGGGAGGGATAGCGCTGTATCCCCTATGTATTCACCATCCGGCTTTGCTCTTCTGTGATGCTGCTCCATCCATCATCTACTTTGCCCATTTTTCCTTCGGGTTGTTAGTTTTCTTTTAATTCATTGAAGGTGGGATCTTTATTCTATATGCTAATCTTTGTCATTTCTTTGTATCGGTACATCGAACATAAACTCATTTGCTGATCCCGTTTCAGAGCTGAAGAAATCGAGACTTAGAAAGGTAAGGCATGTTTCTCAATCTCACACGACTAATGATTAGCATGGCTAGGATTTTAGTCCAAGTCTGACCACATTGGAACATAAAATGCAGTAGCAGGATTCCAACCGCCTGCATTTAGTCTTTATCAGGGAGAAGAAACCTTTGAAATGGATGCTTCTGAGATCACCAGAATTGTCTCTCTTGGAATCTCTTAAACCTGGAAAGTTCAACTTAATATCTTAAAACAACAAAGGGAGCAAGAGAGAAATTCAAATATCACTTATTCTCAGGTCCATATGACTCCTTGAATTTGTATTTTTCATAATTCTTAAAATGCAACTCACAGATATATATGCACAGGCATACCTGTACACAATTAGACATGTCCTGGCACCGAATCATAGAACTTAGAGGGTTATAGAGAAATTAAAAAAAAAAAAACAGTTAGTATTGAATGATTCATTTATATTATAAAGAATGTTTTACACTGTAGCACAGCTGACCCGATCGGTTATACTATAAAAGTCAGATGAAAAAAAATCCCTGTGAAAACAAGAATCCATTGATCCCCTAAAACTGTGGATTTAAGGAGCAATATCTAGACAAACATAATAGCTGGAAAGCAAACAAAAACAGGAAGTGTCTGGCTTAAAGTATATGGAATTGTGGAAAAAGGGGAATTTTTCCTAAGGAACAGTTGTTTGATTTGTAATAAACAAGATCAACCTAAAAGAGAGTAATAAGAGGTCAAATTGTAGGAGAATAGAAGCAATGCCTAAATAAATTGATTCAAGGATGTTCACTTGTTCATCTATCCTATTTCCTTTGGAACAAATATTTACTGAGGACCTGCTACGGTTCAGATGCCATTCCTGTGTTCCTGGAGCTTAGCAGTGAGGAGGAAGGAAATAGCCATTACAGTTCTCATTCCCCAGTCCCTGGACACATCACAGTGGGGTCTAGGCTAGGAAGAGAAGTATGGACTACATCAGTGAGGTGGAAGAGGAATGTTTTCCAGGAGAATGAAGTGTCTGATGTCAGTCTGGACCAGTGGGTGGAAAATCCGTGAGAAAGAGCTGGAAAGCACAGAGTGAGTGGGACCTAAACAGGGGGAAAGGGAGTAAGAACAAAGATGCAGTCTAAGCCATAGAGCTGGTGAAGTGCAAGGCAAGTCGGGAGCAGAAATGGAAACTGTAAGAGAGGTATTAATTCCTAAAGAAGCCAAAAAGTTCACTAAAGAAGAAGCGAGGCTCCCAAGAGGTGGCCACCGCGCAGTCAGAGCCCTGGGCAGCAGGCTGGGGAGGGCCGGCCCAGCCACCAGCCGCATGCAGGCGCACGGGGGTTCTGAAGGGGGCCCGGGGAAGCGGGGCGTGGCCTCGGGCCCGGAGCGGGGCGTGCCTTAGAAAAGGGGCGGAGCTTCAGTGCGAGCGGCGGGGCGGGGTGGGGCGTGTGGTGGGGGGGGAAGACAGAGGCGGCACGAGGTGGGAAAGACCAGAGCCAAGTGGGCCGCGCGTTTAATAGAGGAGTCAAAACCGCTCCGACAGGAGGAGAAACGAAGAGGCCTGGGACAATGAAGTGTTCGTTTGACTTGAGCCCGAATCAACTCGCCAAGTTTCTCGATTCACAGGGGGCAGAGCTTTTTCATTTTCGTGCTGAAAGACCATCTCCTAGGATATGGAGACCATCTGTGTCAAGGAGCAAAGCCCTTAAAGATGATTTCAGTGTCAAATGTGGCGTGACGGGGGCCATATTGTCTGACACTGTCCAACCCCTTTCGTATTTCAACAAGTTAAGCACAAAGGAAGTAAAAAACTGCCAGCAACAATGAACCAGAATTCCCAGACAGCTCCAGGGGAGAGAGAAGGCTTTGACAGAATTAAGACAAGTCAGCAGGGATGTGCACAAAGGTGTCCAAAATCACTGAGTCCGGGGTCTGCAGTGAGCGAAAAAAGATGGCCAGCTTGCTGAGACACCGTGGCCGCGGGCCCCATGCGGGGCCCCATGCGGGCCCCAGCGCCTGGCCATTGAGAAGCACAGGGGGAGGAAGAGGCTGCCTCCCCACTCGCACACAGGCCACCAGTTTGTCTGAGCCCCGAGCCCCTGGCCTCTGCCGTCAGGGGGCCGAGTTCTGCTCCCCTGCTCGCTCAGCTGGGGAGGGTAGGGATGAGACCAGGGTGGCTATGAGTTCAAGTTCCTCCTGCTGCTCTCTGTAGGGTGGCCATTTCCCATTAAAAAGGGGGGAGAGAGGAAACTCTTGTCAGTTCACCTGTCTTTATGCCAAGGACTTTCCTGATTGCCTCACATTCGTTCCTTGCTCCCCCAAGGGCGTTGCTTTTACTTTCTGGATCTTTCACTCAGCAAACATCTCCAGGCACACATATGGGGAGACACTATGCGGGGCTGGAGGGGCTGGCAGGTGGGGGAGGTTCAGTTCCTTGTGGTGAAGAGAGGGGGAGCTTAGGTAGTGTGGTCGGGCAGGCTGGGGGAAAGGCTGGCGTAAGAGAGGGGGAGAGGCAGAATAGTTCTGGTTCACGCCCTTAGGAAGGAATTCCTGGAAGAAGTGGCGTTCAAGGTGATCCCAGCGAGGAGAGTCCTATTGTATTCTGTGTATATCTGGGTGCAAGCCGATCAGATCATTTGAGAGGCTGGGACAAGAGTCAGCAGGGAAAAACTAGCACATGGGCCAAGGAGACTTGTTCTAGCCTCCTCTTCTGACAAAGATACCTTTATGACAGTCTGGAAGGCCAGCTTGGAATTTACAATTTTTGTGCTCCTTAGAATTCTGGGCTGGAACACGGCCACACAGGGAGAGCCAGTCCTCTAACCTGTAGCCTGCCCCTCTCCTCTTCCCACCCTGGGTACCCTGCCTCCCCTCAGCCCACGCATCTCAGATTCACCTGAAGCCCCCACAGACGGCCATCCCTCCATCCATCCTCGGAGCTAGGGTGCCACAATGTCAGCGCGGCCATCTGCCTTGGTGTGAATGGACATAGGGGAGAGTCACCCCAGAGACTCCTCTGGGGCAGGACTCTCTGGGGTCCCGGGTTCTCTGGGTTTTGTCTCGGAGCCAGACTGTGCGTGGACACGTTCTCTTGGCCCTGCAGATGCGCTGCCCCGTGCGAGGGACACCGCTAGAGAACTGGCAGAGCAAGGCGCCCCAGAGCAACTCAAAGCTCAAAAGCGAGGACACAGGCCGCCCTCAGTGATTTCAGGTAAGCAACGCTTTGCGGACCCCTGCTTTTCTGATTTGCGAAATGGGGATGATGACAGGACCTAACTTCTGGGGTTGGATGGAGAATTACATGAGCTGACACGCATCAGCAGCTGTTAGAAGGGCACCCGGCAGGCTGTAATCACTCAACAAATAAACATACAAGCCGGTCTGAGGGCTCTCCCTCAGAGTGAGCTGAACAGACTGGTCGCTTCAGGAGGGGAGTGAGTGAGAAAGATGGAGAAACAGCTTCAAAACATCCTGAAAATATTTTAATGAGCAACTTTTTTTTTTTTAACTTTTACTTATTTATCTGACGGAGTGAGGGAGCACAAGCAGGGGCAGAAGGAAAGGAAGAAGCAGGCTTCCCACTGAGCAGAGAGCCCGACACAGGACTCGATCCCAGGACCCTGAGATCATGACCCCAGCCGAAGGCAGCCGCTTCACCGACTGAGCCACCCAGGCGCCCCTTAATGAGCGACTCTTAATTAAGCGTGTAGGTAAGAGTCCTTTGTCCTGAAGCTTTCATTCTGTGTTGCCCAGCTAATGCCCGCTGCCGCTGGAAGGAAGGGTGAGGCCGGCGCAATCCCAGGGAATCAAGATCCGAAGAATCATTTCCCTTCTCATCCGGGAGAATGAATACATTTCTTGCCGCCTTCTATCTTTAGGGGCAGCAGTTCGCCTGCAACCGTTCCACGTGGATAATGCACTAACCACAACTAATTTGTGACCCATTAGTACAGGAGAAGATACAGAGGAAGGTTGGAAGGTTGGAAGGGTTACTACCCCTGGTGTGGGGTAAAGAAGCGGCCTCTCGTTCTGCATATCGTCCAGTGAGCTCTGCAGAGACAAGCTGCCAGGGGCGGTAAGAGCCGGGGGCGGGGCCTGGGATCGCGCCCTCTCTTTGCCACTTCCCAGCCATGTGACTGTGGACAAGTGTCTTCACCTCTTTGGTTCTGTAATGGGGAGCCGTCCCAATAATAACACTTGCTTCCCAGGCTTGTTGCAGGAATTAAGTTCATAGATGGAAAGTGCGTAGTACGGCCGTATACGTATTACGTATACGTATTATACGTATATATACATATACGTACTACGTATAACGTATATGGCCGTAAGTACGTAATACGGCCAAAGTACATAATCAGCCATATAGAAACATGATTTTCCTACCATCGAAAGTAATCCCGATTGGAATCTTCCTACCCCTCTACCCACCACCCGTTAACACCTTCAGAATTCGTGGGGCTTAACCCTACCTCGGAAGTATTATGATTAATCCTGATGGTGATAATAGTCAATATGTGTTGAATTTTTATTCTATGTGAGGCGCTGTGCTAAGTTTTTTACTATAAGCATCAGCTCATTTTTTCCTCACCCCAAACCTTGAAGAAGGTACTGTTAGCATCCAGGTTCACCAGATGAGGAACGGGAAGGTCGGAGAGGGGAAGTAACTTGATCAGGGGCATGAAGTAACGGCTGGCGAGGCCACAGTTCAAGCCCCTGTCCCCTGAGGGCACATTGGGGCCTGCTGAGCCGCTACTTCTCTGGTGCTACCGTGTGGGTAGCCCTAAGTTACTGAGAACACACTCACCCCTTCTGTTAGATTCGCGGTCGCGCTCTCAGGAAAGGAGCTCAGAGAACGGGCTCCTTCTACGTGTGTGGGGAAAAGGAGGTGGACATGTGAGGAGGTAGCTTTTCCCCACTTGGGAGCAGTACCCAACCGCCCGGCAGAACCACAGTGCGGGCGTCTGGGGGCCGAGGTGGTCGGCAATCATGGAAGGCAGCGAGGTCCCCTCTGGGTCAGCTCGGGCTGCAGTAACAAAAGTCCCAGAGCCCGGGGGTGTGGGTGGGGGGTGGGAGCTTCATAACAAATGTATTTTTCACAGCTGTGGGGGGCTGGAAGATCAAGTGCTGGCAGGTCTGCTATCTTCTCACTGTGTCCCCACATGGTAGAAGGTGGGGAGAGAGCTCTCTGGGGGGGGGGGGTCTCTTATGTAAGAGCACTAGTCATGAAGGCTCCACCTCACGACCTAATCCCCTCCCAAAGGCCCACCTCCTAATATCATCACAGGGTTAGGATTTCAATGTATGAAGTTTGGGGGACACAGACATTTGGTCCATAATGGATCCCTTGCTGCTCCAGGAGGCGGATGTGGGCGCTGCTTGGCCAGCCAGCGGTAAATACAGCGTGAGGCATGAGCTGTGGCAGGTGGGCTCATCCCTTTTCAACCACTTGGGTATTTGGGGGCTCGAAGGCTCATGTAGCCAGTAGAATGTCTTGCCAGCATGGGTCTTTTCCCCTGGACAGATCTTCATTTGCCTTTCCTGCTGTGGAAATGTATCCGGCGGGTCATTGGCAAGGACGGATGCAAAGGTGGCTGTGTGCCCGGTCCGCAGCAGGGTGACAAGAAGGGGGTCCTCCCCCCATCCAGTGGGACTGGATGCCAGGTGCTTGAGCAGAGTAGCTCTCTGGGACTCCGTCCCGTGGAAAGTGCTTACAACCCAAGAGAACCGTAGATGGCTTGGACCGGAGGGAATTTTGGAGACCAGTGGAATGAAAACTCCATTCACACGCTAAAAAACTCAGAAATGGAGGCCCCAAGAGGGGAACTAACTTTTGGAAGGTCACACGCATGCGTCCCTTTACTCCAGTCTGCTATGGTGAGTTTCTTCCTATTTGCATCTACAGCAGGGTGCCCTGGGACAGACTCCTTCTGGCATATTTATCAGCTGTGCAAAAGCTACACAATGAGATGTTTTCTTTCATTTAAAACTAATGTTGCCTTACCAGTTGAAATTGAAGTCCCCAAAAGGATCATTTCCTCACTAGGATAATTTTGCTACAAGCTTTTCATTAATTCAATCATAAATTCAGTAATGTTATTTGGCAGCTTCCTGAAGTCTTGGGGAACCACGGGGGACTGGATACATTGTCTGGTTTTATGACCAAAAGAAAAAGAAACAAATAACAAGCTAAATAAGTTCAAATTTAAAAATTGGTTTTGTTCCAGATAGTATAAGAAACTCATTTCCTCATTCGTCTGTCCAACAAACAAACGCGTACTGAGCACTTACTGGGTACCAGGTGCTGCCCTAGGACCTCGGGGGCCAGCATGGTGAGTCATTCATTCAGAAAACTCTGACTGCCCACTTCTTGGAAAGGGGCATACTGCCCACAGGCAACTTATAAACCCGGCTCCCTGATAAAGAAGGCAAGGGCCATGAATGACGTATGGACAAAGTTCAGAGAAGGAAAGAGTCATGTCCGGCGAGACCAGGGAAATCTTCCTGGAGGAGATGACATGTGACTGGGTCTTGAGTGTAGGTAGGATTCGGAGCCACACGGATGGTGTTGAAGGACATTCAGGATGGGGGACTTGGGGTGTTCAGAGGTGTTGGGAGATACAGGGTCCACTTTCTACATGAGGATTTCACATAAGGTCTTATTTTGGGGGAAAACACATGTTCCATTGATGCAAACAAAAACTTAACACAACTGGACCTGAGCACAGATCAATCACCGGGCCACAAAAAGTCAGAGATAAGGCTGGAAATGTTTGGCTGGGGCCTAAGCAAGAAGGACCTTGATAATGAACCCCTGGGGGGTTTCAATCAGGGTAAAAGGATGAGATTCATGACCGCAAGGGGGAGAATAGACTGGAGCAGGCAAGGCAGGAGGCAAAGGCATCAGTCAGTCGCTGAGTTGGTGAAGGAGCCCGGACCCCTGTCTTCTGAGTGCCGGGTACCAGGGCTGCAGTGGCTGGCCGAATGTAAAATCCTCGCCCTCACAGTATTTACATTCTTGAAGGAGGAGGTGGAAATAAACAAGTGAGGACATCACACATCAAGTGATGGTGAGTGTGAAGATGCAAAGATAAAGCAGGGTGAAGGCACGGAGAGTGCGGGGGCTCCTATCTGACACAGATGACATTTGAGTGAAGACCTGACTTGAGCTAGGGGGCTAGAGGGGCCCGGAAAGCAGCAAGTTTCCTGAGGTAGGTGTGTCAAAGGATCGGCAAGGAGGTGCCTGGAGCCGAGCAACCTCAGAAGAGAGTGTTAGAAGATCAGGTCAGAGAAGTCACGGATACCGGAACATGGAGGCACTTCGGGTTTTATCTGGAGTGGGCTGAGAAGATTTGGAGCACGTGAGTGACATCATGTGACTTAGGGTTTTAAAGTGATCGCTCTGGGGACACCTGGGTGGCTCAGTCGGTTAGGCATCTGCCTTCGGCTCGGGTCATGATCTCAGTGTCCTGAGATCGAGCCCCACATCGGGCTCTCTGCTCAGCGGGGAGCCTGCTTCCCCCTCTCTCTCTGCCTGCCTCTCTACCTACTTGTGATCTCTCTCTCTCTGTCAAATAAAATAAATAAAATCTTAAAAAAAAAAAGTGATCAGTCTGGCTGCTCTGTGGAGTAGAGACTGAGGGAAGGAGGGTAGTTTGTTCCGTAGACCGGAAGCTCTGTGTGTGTGTGTGTTTCCGGTGCTCAACTCCGACCTGCGGGACTATCTATCTGGAGAGTCAATACCACATCGAATCACTCTGGCTTTGCAGTCTGCCTGAGTATCTGGCAGAGTGACACTGAAGTGTTTGGATTTTTGCACACAACATTGCCATAGTCTATTCATAGCATTGTATCAGGGCTGGTGGCATTTTAGTGGAGATAAAGAGATTTCATGTGAAATCTCATCTCATAAAGAGATTCATAATTTAGGAATCATACAAACAATCAGCGTGTCCTTTAACAATAAGAGCCTTCCTGATCAGTGGGTTTTAGGGTCTCCTACAATTTGGCCTCCAATCACTTGCCTGGTTGTATCTCCTCCTTTCTCCTATTTATGTGCCAAGCATGTCATATGTCCCAGCCAAACCAGAGTCCCCTGAATATATTCTACGTTTTCCTGCTTTTGTGCCTTTCTTTGCTTATGTTGCTTCTTCTCCCGGGTACTTTCACCCTTGCTAGGACTCGATGAGAAATTGTATCTACAAGTCGTGTGTCAAATATCACTTTCTGCACGAAGCCTTTCCTGATACCCCCAACAGAATATGCTCTCTCCCTCCCCTGAGTCTTAATACCATTTGCTTGCCCTTTTCTTTCTTTCCTTTCTTTTTTTTTTTTTTTAAGATTTTATTTATTTATTTGACAGAGAGGAGAGAGATCGCAAGTAGGCAGGGGGGGGGGGGAAGCAGGCTCCCTGCTGAGCAGAGAGCCCGATGTGGGGCTCAATCCCAGGACCCTGAGATCATGACCCGAGCCGAAGGCAGAGGCTTTAACCCACTGAACCACCCAGGCGCCCCTCTTTTTTTTTTTTTAAATAAAGATTGTATTTATTTGACAGAGAGAGAGAGAGAGAGAGAGTGAGAGAGGGAATACAAGCAGGGGGAGTGGGAGAGGGAGAAGCAGGATCCCCGCTGAGCAGGGAGCCTGATGCGGGGTTGATCCCAGGACCCTGGGACCATGACCTGAGCCAAAGGCAGACGCTTAATGACTGAGCCCCCCAGGCACACCTGCTTGGCCTTCTCTTTCTGTCCTTTACCTTACTGGACCTTGTCTGAGTCATCTGTGTACCTGCCCCAGGAGGTCTTGAGAGCAGGGGTTGGCCCTGACTCTTTTCAGTCTTCCTGGCGCCCCGAACACTGCATACAGCAAGTGCCTCATAATTGCCTGGGGAGCTAAATTTGCTGGAATCACTCAGTTGTTTGGTTTATTCCCAGGGAAATGAGATGGGCTTTTAGGATCCAGCAGAAACAGACTTGCTTCAAAACGCTGGGTATAGTATAGAGTTGTTATACCACTATGTTGTACGTCTGACTATACACACACACACACACACATACGTATATATATACACACATATACATGTATGTATGTGTATATATAACGTTGGGTGTCAACTGTATTTCACTTAAAACAAATGTTGGGTATAAATTCTGCTTTCTGTCACTTGCTCCCTTTTTATGTTTTAAAGAAACTTGTTTACTGATGGAGCTTGGGTCATATTAGATCCAGGAGCAAGTGACATGTGTTTTCTTTGAATGCCTGTTCAAAGTGTTTCCTGACCAGCATGTCCACGTCCTTCCTCTGGACTTAGCTCCAGGGGCAGGAGAGTCCAGTGGCGAATGGAAACTGATTTCTTAACTTCATCTCCATTACACGGAGGGACTGGCTTTGTTTTGGCATCCAGGAGGTCTGGCCGGAGGTGTGTGACTAAAGACAGACGCGTGGGCTCTGAGGGTAACACTGACGCCCGCTTTCCGGCTTCGGGAGGAGACACTGGGCCATTCCTGAGTATAATTGCAGCGTTTCTGGGACGCCGAGTGACAGGTAGTGTGTCTGGAGCTAAGAAATTGCCAGTCCAGCTGTCCCGGGGCTCCACTACGTTACAATGGGGGTAAATCACCTTCAGTTTGAATCATGTTTCTTTTGAGAATCGCAGAATGCACATGGAGAAGCCAGTAAATTAGATGGCACGTTTGGACATGGTCTTAAGCCTGGAAACTTGGGGACAGGATGGTACAGAGGAGAAGAGCTTGGACCTTTGACAAGTACATCTCCCTCAGCCCTTTTCCTTCGTGTGCAAATGACGATCCACCTTGCACGGTACTTGTTAGAATTAAATCAAAGTCCCTAACAGTTCCTGGCACAGAACTGTGTACTCAGGAAGTGAACTCCCTTCTCTTCTCTCTCCTTCACCAAGATGAACACTCTCCAAATAAACATTCAGGTAGAGGGACAAACATCCATTTCCTAAGCGAATCCTGCATCCCGTAAGGGAAGACCGCAGGCATTCCTGAATGCATCAGAGTTGCCTCTGTTTGAGGCCCCTTGTAATGGGCTGGGGACCAGTCTCATTGGCGTTGCCTATGGGCTTGTAAGACATTTGTAAGACATTTCAGACTCAGACCCTTCCCAGACCCTCAGAATCAGAATGTGCATTTTAGCCAGATCCCCAGGCAAGTCACTCGCACATTAAACTTTGAGAACCATGGCTCTTGGTGCTGCCGTTCAGAAACAAGCAGAGAGTCATTCCAAGAGGCCGTGACCTGGTTTGTCTTAACTAATGGACCTCAACATCCCCCTCTGCGGTAACAGCGCCGATGAGGACGGCACGGTTTTGCTGGCAATTTCTGGTGAGTTTCGCAACAGGAAAGTGGAAATCAAATCCAACTTTTGAAAGTCCTCAATAGGACACAAATAACTTTTTAAATATCAGCTGATCCTTGACCTGAATGTTAGTCTAAGAGAGGACAGCGATCTACGATCTACGGTGGGGAAGAGGCATTATTTAAAATAAAAAGAGCCGTTCTCATTAGTTTCTTTCAACAAAGCAGAGTTTAAATTACGTCTTAAATGAATTCATTTGGCTTGTAAAGTTCATGGGTATGTTATTTTACATAAATTCCAAGATTAGGAGGCTGGTGGCTCCCAGCGTCTACTAAAAAGCCTTTCCCAGCCCCAGGTAGGGACGTAATAGTCCACCTGCTGGGACTAATTTCCAAAGAGGTAGAAGCGCCTGGCGACACAGTCTTTTAGCCCAGCAGATTGGGTTGCTTCTGTTCTTAAAAGGACATTATTATGGACTAATATGTTTCATGTGCCTCTCAACATATTACACTGCTTTTAGTCACAATCAGGACATAAAATGTTCAAAAATTAGGATTTGCAGGACCTTATCACTGTGGAAAAGCAGTTCTTCCCAGCTGCCATTGCAGGCTTGGAAGGTAGCTTTCATTTACTATTTTATTTTATTTTATTTTTATTTATTAAAGATTTTACTGATTTATTAGAGAGAGAGAGAGTGTGTGTGAGTGCGTGAGTGAGGTGGAGGGACAGAGGGAGAGGGAGAAGCAGACTCCCCGCTGAGCAGGGAGCCCCACGCGGGACTGGATCCCAGGACCCCGGGATCATGACCTGAGCTGAAGGCAGACGCTTAACCCACTGAGTCACCCAGGCGCCCCTTGTTTACTCTTTTATTTTAATTTCCTTTCCTACTTTACTTCGCCCTCTGTCCATTTCGATCCTGAGTGGTATAAAATAAACAAATAATAGGAGAAATTTAGAAAAGCATGATTTTTAAAAACAGGATTGTTTCTAGTGATTAACCTTAGCAACGGATCAAGTTCGTGTATTTCTGTCAACCAAGGAACTTGGCTGAATAAGGTGTTGCCAAGAACACCAACCAGACAGTTAGGAAATAGCTAGTTCAGAGTTTAGCTATCATCGTAAAGCTGGTAACTCTAAACATCATGTAAGTAGCTCCCTGCTTTCCTCTAGAAAGCAGTCCTGAAAATACGTGCAAAAATCTGATCTATCAAAGTCAAACAGTAGACTCACATGTTACTGTGGACACGGGAAGGAGTTGATTCCCAGAGAATTAAAAAAATGATATAGAAATCCTGAATTATACCGTACTTTCTCATCATTATATTCAAAATACATTTCCATAATTTTATGTCTGTCCCATAATTGTAATCCTTTGGCTCACACTTGAAGATAGAAATGCCTTAAGCCCCATGAAAATCCGACTAAAGGGGCACCTGGGTGGCTCAGTGGATTAAAGCCTCTGCCTTCATCTCAAGTCATAATCCCAGGGTCCTGGGATCGAGCCCCGCATCGGGCTTCCTGCTCAGCAGGAAGCCTGCTTCTCCCTCACCCACTCCCCCTGCTTGCATTCCCTCTCTTGCTATCTCTCTCTCTCTCTCAAATACATAAAATCTTTTTTTTTAAAGAAAATCCAACTGAAGTTAAATATTTACCATGTTACAGCATACCCAATGATTTCCATGTTTGTCTCAGTTAAATTTGAGATGATGTTTCCTGTCATTAGTATTAATCCTTTTGTTTTTCTGAATTTCCATTTATTCTTTTTTTTTAAGAAAGATCTGAGAGAGTGCGCGAGTGAGTGCCTAAGCAGAAGGGGTAGAGGGAGAGGCAGAGAGAAAGTCAAGCAGACCTTGCGCTGAGCACAGAGCTCGATCTCATGACCCTGAGATCACGACCTGAGCCGAAACCAAGAGCCAGATGCTTAACCGATTGTGCCACCCAGGCTCCCCTCCATTTATTGTTATGAGGACGAGGCTAATACAATATTCTAAAATGTCCTCAGTAGACACTGCTGAGCACACAGGCCAAGCTCTTTTAAGCCATTGTCCAGGCTTGGCATATAGTACACATTCAACAAAATGCCTAATGAATTGATGAGGCTGGAAACATTAGAGAGAATGTCAAAAAACCAACTCTTTCAGTTAACGCAGAGGAAAAGATCAGCCAACAGTTTGCAATGCCATAGACAAATCAACCTGGTAACGGAGTGTTTCACCTGCTCACATTTGTGTTACAGTATATAAACTCATCATCAGTTGCTTTAATCTTAGCACATCGAACACCTAAATGAAGCTATTCAAGGAAGGGGAGTTAGAAGCAGTGGAAATTTGCCAATATTCCAGAAGAATGACCATAGCTTTTTCAGGGGTAGGTGGTTAGACAACTGGTAATTAGATCAAGTGGGCAAGGGTTAATGGCATTGTCAGCACTGTGCTAGGCTTGGGTGGGGAGGGCAGAGAAAAACAGTAGAAGATGAATTACTTTGTCTTCCAGTAATTGAACCATATTGCCAGAGAGACAAGCCTCATGCATGTGAACCGATTAGAGAATGACAGGATCAGGTCGCAGCAGCAGAGAGGAGACATCGATGCCAAATCAGCCCACACATGTCAAAATTAGCTGGATAGCTCCCCAAAGTACGGTAGCCTACACCCCTATACTGTGGCCATAAATGTCCCATATCATGACGTTCCCTCAGTCTGCCCAGGATACACAGCTCTGGGTCCAAACCCATCACAACAAAGAGAACTGAAACGGCGTTATCATTCCGTAACTACAAAGACCATCAATCAAGAAGAATCAATTTTGCCTGCCAATTTGCAACAATATTCATTTCAGAATTCTCTTATGGCAATATAAAAGCAACCCAGTGAGCCGTCTTTGTTTTGGTTCTACTGGGATTTGCTTCCAGAATCAACATTGGAAAGCCTAGCCTAGCCAAGGGGAAGGGTCTGAGTGCCGAAAGGTGATGAGGTTGGTAAGATGTCTTAGTGGATTTTTGTGTGCTTGAATCACCTTGCAGCCAGCTGGGTCTCGACTCCCCGCTCCTTCCAAACGCGACGTGGGAGGCTGCCTTTTCCTTTCTTTGCAGAAATCATTATCATGCAACCTGACTTGCCGTGACTGCAGCAGATGATGTGGATTTGTAGATTTGACAGCCTTGGCAGGGCGTGCCTAGGACTACAGGACTGAAGGGGGGGGAGGGAAGACAGGGCTCCATATAAAAGATGAGGGCAATCTGAGCTTTTCCCTGGCCCAGGCGCAGAGCAAACCAGAAAGACCAGTTCAAACCAGGGACTAACTGGAAGCTACGACGCCAGGCATGTAGCCACTAGCCACATGGCGTGATCGAGCCCTTGAAACGTGGCTAGTCTGAATTGAGACGCGCTGTCGGGGTAAAATACACACCCGATTTTGAAGGGTTAGTGTGAAAAAGAAAAGATGTAAATTATCGGATTAATAATATTTAGATTAATAGCATCTATATTATTAGATATTAATATAATAATAATATCTACGTAGGCCTTATGTTAAAATGAGGCTATTCAGCATATATTGAGCTAAATAAAATATATGCTAATAGTGAATTTCAGCGGTCTCTTTTCACGTTTTTAAAATGGGGCTATTGGAAAAATTCAAATTCCGTCTGTGGCTTGCATTAGAGTTCTATTGGCAGCTGTTGTTCTCAGGAGGTGAAAAAAAACCTTTCAGTTCATCTTAAGATCCTAAATAAATCTCGCCCCCCCACTGCAACAAAAATAGTACAATAATAAAGCATTTGTGTCAACCAAAAAGTATCCCAAAGTCTTTTGCGCCTGTAGGGAGACCTGCTGCCAATAAGGCATTAAATCTGAGGGAAACATTTCTGCAATTACTGATCAAATACAATACAGCTAAATTTCACCTCCAGCATATCATTTTGATAATGGGTATGGAAATTATCCATTCAATAGCTATTCAAAAATAACTCAGGAAGATTGGTTACTAGATACTTCACAGACCTTCAGAATAATCCTTTCTAATCAGGCTGGAGAATTCAATAGGCAACATTTGCCATGGACAAAATAACCTTTCGGGGGGTTGCAGGGCTGCGGGCTTGCCCCTTCTCCCACGCGCTGTCCAGGAGGTGAAATCGCGAGCAGGCAAAAAGGCAGAGAGGGTTTTCCTGGGGGCCGAACGGCTGCTGCCCACTACCCACCGATGCAGACAGCTGCGCCTGCAAGTTAAGTGAGGCGCCTTAGTACTTATCAATCAGGAATCAGCAGGGCCTCTAGAGTTGTCCTCATTAAATTTAAAGTATATTCTCTCCCCAGCAGCAAACGTCTCCAGTGCCATCCATTTCTGCACAGCCAATTTTAGGCAATCAAAGAGTGTTGGCTTCATCACTGTCTCCGAACAGATTTCCAGCTTGACACAGCTCTTCCCAGCTTCCCTGATCGGGGACGACGAGCAGCTCTCTCCCTCTGGTTGCCACCAACTCCTCGCTGCCTCTGAGCGTCTTCGGATCCTTTTATCTTCTCACCGCCCTTCTCAGGGCAGGGTGTTTTTGTCCATAAAATATGCCACTCCTACCTGTCCCAGCAGAAACACTCCTTCATTTGTATTCATCTCCAGGTCCCACGTCTCCTGGTTCTTAGCACGTGGTGGGTGCTTAATGTTGGGTGATGGGCACCTGCTTACTTACTCGAGAAGGCCATGCGGGGAGGTGGAAAAGAACATGGTCACTAACTGGGATCAGGAAACATTGCTCTCCACCTGATTAGCTATATGACACCTGGGCAAGCCACTTAATCAACCTATGCCTCAGTTTCTTTATCTGAAACCTGGGTGTAATTATAACTCCTTCCTCATGGGATTAATGCGAGACTCAAATGAGACACTCGTGAAGCCTCAAGTGCTATAGACTTCGGTTCGTTCATTTGTGGACACTGGACAAGCCCTTCCTGTGTGCGAGGGGAAAGAGAAGGAGCCAGGTTTCTGATGGCAAACGGTGGCCAGGGGTGGGGGCGGGGAGTAGGAAGAGGGAAGGAAAGGAGCTGGCATCTGTATGGACCAGAAGAAAGAAGCAGGTTTTGCTAGACGGAGGAGGAAGGGGTGAAAGGGAGCAGGGGCGGGGTGTTCAAAGGCAAGAGGTAGGTTTGGGACACCTTGGAGCACCTCGTGTGGCTGGAGATCGGAGCTCAGAGCTGACTGTCAGGGGAGAGGTAGCTGTGGCCGGCAAGATGGCCGCGAGTGGGTCGCAGTGGGCTTGGAGCATAGACTGAAGGGTAGAAATTCAAGTCCCATAGCTAAGGGTAGGCTGGAGAAAGTTTTTGGAGCAGTTTTGCTGTCTGGAAATTTCACTCTCGTGGTTGACTAAAGAACGGGAAGAAGGTGTATAAAGGCAAGAGACAGAAGAACGCGTGGAGGATGACTAATTCAAAACGTAAAAATCCACATTTCCCTATGGATTCTCCAGAACCCTAGTCCGGAGAGAGCATCTGTGAATCACAGCCTCCGAGGCTAAATATCTGGGAAATGCTGCCCATTGCAGGCCCCTCTTGAATATTCAAAAACCACATTAGCATATTCTTCTAGTCTCCAAGAAGTCTTTGTTTAATCTCGCATTTTCTACATTTCATTGATGGCAGAATTCCTCTTGTTCCCACAGAAGACCCAGGAACACTAGCGTTCGTCTGTGTCAAAGTCACGAAAGACAGTGGGAGATGGAGACTGCTTACAAACTGGAGGAGGTTAAGGAGATTTGATGACAAATTGCATCATAGAATTCTGAGTTTGGGCCTGGAACACTAAAAGGACATAAGTGGAAAACCTAGTGAAATCCAAGTGAAGCCTGGAGTTTAGTTACTAGTACTGTACTAATGTTAATAGTCCTATCCTGGACAAATTTACTGTGGGTATGTAATATGTTTACATCAGGGAAAGTGGAGCAAACGATACACAGAAACTCTCTGTACTCTTTGCAATTCTTCTGTCCACCTAAAATTAATTCAAAATAAAAAAAATTAGGGCTACCTGGCTGGCTCAGTCGGTAGGGCATGCAACTCTTGGTCTCAGGGGTCATGAGTTCAAGCCCCACGTGGGGTATAGAGTTTACTTAAAAAAATAAATAAAATCTTAAAAAACCAAAACAAAACATTTAAAAAGTACTAGTGTCCAGGGGCACCTGGGTGGCTCAGTAAGTTAAGTGTCCAACTCTTGGTTTCCATTCAGGTCATGATCTCAGGGTCGTGAGATCGAGCCCCCGGTTAGGCTCCACGCTCAGCAGGGAATCTGCTTGGGATTCTCTCTCTCTCTCTCAAAATAAATAAATACATCTTTAAAAAACTACTAGCGTCCTTCTAAACAGACTCTGGTAATTGTGAGATAAACTGATTTTAGGCACATCCAGGTTTAATAACATATTTCATTTTTTTAGCATTTGGAAGCAAACATAATCTTTTATTTTTACTAGATAAATGAAACTCTTCTTCAAAATCTTACCATCAGTAAAGGTAAAAACAGGAGCACCTGGGTGGCTCAGTGGGTTAAAGCCTCTGCCTTCCGCTTAGGTCATGATCTCGGGGTCCTGGGATTGAGCCCGGAATCGGGCTCTCTGCTCAGCGGGAGCCTGCTTCCCCCTCCTCTCTGTCTGCCTCTCTGCCTACTTGTGATCTCTTTCTGTCAAATAAATAAATAAAATCTTAAAAAAAAGGTAAAAACATCTAGCAACATCTAGCACATAATCAAAGGTCTGTAAATCCAAGTCCCTTTTTCCCTCCCTTTCTTCAATTTATTTTTTTTATTTTTTTAAAGATTTATTTATTTATTTATTTGACAGAGAGAGAAAGAGAGAGAGAGAGAGAGAGATCACAAGTAGGCAGAGAGGCGGGCAGAGAGAGAGGGGGAAGTACGCTTCCTGCTGAGCAGAGAGCCTAATGCGGGGCTCGATCCTAGGACCCTGAGATCATAACCTGAGATGAAGGCAGAGGCTTTAACCCACTGAGCCACCGAGGGACCCCCTTTCAGTGTTCCCTTTCTTCAATTTAGAGAACAATATTGCTGAGCCATTATTTAGAAACACGATTTTATTTAACCAAAAAGCTATGCTTAAAAGTTGGAGAGCTATGTAAAAGCTTGTTCCCTTTGCACAGCAGAGGGGGAAGACGGAAAAGGGCATTTGGCGCTCAGTTATCAAATCTTCCTTGGGCAGATAGGAACTGATCCCATGCAATGCCCAATGTTCCGTTCTACCGCTGTGTTAATTAAATAATAGACAGGAAAGCCTAAGATGTTTTTTTTTTCCTGAGTGCCTAAAACGACCTTAAAAATGTGCAGAGTGTGAAATAAGTAAATTATATACAATCGATGGAGGTCAGAGGAGTTTAAGTTTTAAAAGACATTCGTAACATAAAATACATGTGTGGTGCAAGTGATACCTTCCACCCCCCCCAAAACACACGCATGCGCACACGCCTGTGCTCCCCTCCTTCTCCGCAGTCTGTCAGCTTTAGGGTTTGCCCACAGCGGTAGGTAAAGGGGCACTGATGGGCTTAAAGGAAATCAAGTGCATTTTATGAGGCTAGAGCTCGGGAGACGTGCCAGTCAGCCTGAGGGACAGGGCACCCACCCCATCGCCTGGATCTACAGTTCACTGGGCACTTGGAGGCCCCCCAGGGTGTCTCATGACAGCATCATTGACTGATTGACTTTATTCCCACATGTCATCTGTTCTGTGTTGAAAGAAAACAATGTCCTGGCCTCTGATAGTTCACGAAACTTAAATGATCCTTTTTTAAAAAGATTCATCTATTTATTTTAGAGAGAGAGAAGGCGAGCGAGTGGGGGGAGGGCAGAGGGAGAGAGAGAATCTCCAGCAGACTCCCCACTGAGCGTGGAGTACGATGTGTGGGGCTCAGTCTCACAACCCCTGAGACCATGACCTGAGCCAAGGCCAAGAGTTAGCCACTCAACCAACTGAGCCACCTAGATGCCCCTAAACTTATATGATTCTGTCCAAACTGTGTGTAGGGGTTGGGGAAAAAGGGGTGATATGACTGTCTCTCACAAAGTCTGGGCTTCTGGGCTCTCAACTGCCATATTGTATACCCCAAAGTGAATCAGAGCAGCCTATAGCCCTGGGGGAGCCCCAATTAAACCACGGTGTCAGGTCAGGTGAGGCAGAGGATGTTATCTGCTGGATGTTACGCATCTAGAACAGTCAGGGAAAAGAGAGGGGGGAAATTGCCGGGGGTGGGAGTCAGCCGAGGCAGCGGCCCGAGACCAGCTGGGATTCTGGTCCAAGTTGAACCCCTGCCAATCCAAGACACCAGTCATCTCAACGGACTGTGAATGTGGATGCGGACATACGTCATCCTTCCATTCGGAAGGAACAGAATCATTCTTACTAATGTTCATGATATAAACGGCTTTATTTTACTCTACGCTGTTAGGCCCCTGAGGAGGCTGACTAGGATCTAGATGAAGCTGGAAGGAAGCAGATTTCAGACCAAAATAAGGAAGAACTCGTAGTAAAAAGAGCTTGCTAAAGACAAGTGAGGCAGCCTGGGGCGTAGCGAGCTCACTCTGGGAGTATTCAAAGCAGAAGATGAAATGCCACTTGGCAGGAAAGGTATGGAGAGGAATCAAACATAACCAGGGAAGGAGAAGCTCAAAGGACTCTCCTTTAAGCAAAGATCTATCTATTTGACTTTGGCAAACAAAGACACACACACACACACACACACACACACACACACACACACACACACTTCCCCTCTGCTCAGGGCCCTCTGAATAAGCCGAGTGGAAATTAGAGTGTCCCCCCAGGTGAGTGTGTGTGTGTGTGTGTGTGTGTGTGTGTGTGTGTACTTGGGAAGTGCGTGTCATGTGCGTGGCGGGTAGCAGGGTCACCTAAGGGAAGGGGGCAGACAAGATTCTGTTGTGGAAAAGCACCGATTGTTTAGAGCAGACAATCCAAGGTTATTAGGATTTCCTTTAAAAGTCTAAACTGGGACACCTGGGTGGCTCAGTTGGTTAAGCAACTGCCTTTAGCTCAGGTCATGATCCCAGAATCCCAGGATCGAGTCCCACATCGGGCTCCTAGCTCCATGAGGAGTCTGCTTCTCCCTCTGACCCTCTCCCGCTCTCCCTCACTCTCCCTCTTTCTCTCAAATAAATAAGTAAAATCTTTTTTTAAAAAAAGAATAAGTCCTTTGATTAAAAAAAAAATTCTAAACTTCTTGGGACGCCTGGGTGGCTCAGTCAATTAAGCATCTGCCTTCGGCTCAGGTCATGATCCCAGGGTCAGCCCGCTTTTCCCACTGCCTGCTGCTCCCCCTGCTTGTGTCCATGTGTGATCTCTCTCTCTCTCCCTCTGACAAATAAATAAATAAAATCTTGAAAAAAAATAAAAATCCAAACTTTTCTTATTTTTTTAAAAAGATTTTATTTATTTATTTGAGAGAGAGAGGGAGCAGGGGGAGCGGCAAAGAGAAAGGGAAGAAGCAGACTCCCCACTGAGCAGGGAGCCTGATGCGGGCTCAATCCCAGAACCCTGAGATCATGACCTGAGCCAGAGGCAGACGCTTAACCCACGGAGCCACCCAGGCACCCCTACACTTCTTTTTTTTTTTTTTTTAAAGATTATTTATTTATTTATTTATTTATTAGGAAAGAGAGAGAGTGAGAGAGAGCAGGTCAGAGTGAGAAGCGGACTCCCCATGGAGCTGGGAGCCCGATGTGGGACTCGATCCCGGGACTCGATCCCGGGACTCCGGGATCACGACCTGAGCTGAAGGCAGTCGCTCAACCAACTGCGCCACCCAGGGGCCCCACCCCTACACTTCTTTACTAGCGAGGGTTGCCTAGTTCTTCCTTAATGCATTCCCCAAACTTCTGTTAGACTGAAGAAGAGGGGAGATGGATATTCCCACTAGTTCGTGATAATTATCAAAATAGCTAGTATTTAAGTGTTCATTATGCTCCAGCCTAAGAACTTTTACCTGCATTTAATTAATTTAATCCTCACCACAGGCCTCTGAGGTAGGCACTGTGTTCACTCCCAGTTCACAGATGAATAAACTGAGGCTGAGGGTTGTTAAGGGACATGCTAAGGGCCCACGGCTATAGACGGCAGAGGACTTGAACTTATACAGTCTTGCTCTAGAGCCTGTGCTATTAATTACTGGATAATACTGCCAAATGGTATAAATCAGGATCAGTGGGACCTAATTGTTTGAGGCTCCAGCACTCTGAGGAAAAGAGAAGGAAATTGCGGTCCAGGAGGTAAGAGCCTCTTCCTATAGCTCACTTGGCACAGCTTCCTTGTCAGGCCGTTAGCCCTGCATGACATGGCGGTCTCCATGGGATGGGCAAGGGCAAGGCCAAGTTCTCCTATAGGCACCAGGGAAAGGTCTGGCTGTCCTCTGACCCAGAGCAGCCAGGGGATGGGAACTTCGGAATAAAAGTTTTCCTCTCCTCCCCAGCCCAGAGAATGGTTGGTGGTTTGATTTTTCCCCCCTCATTTTTTTTTTCCTGAAAAATAAAGACGAAAACCAGCTCGGGTCATGATCCCAGGGTGAATTAAAACCAGATCTTTTCATTCAGCCATCTTGTAACTCGTTAGGGCCGCTGTCTTGAAAACACATCTTTGTCAAGGTCATGATCAAGTTAAGATCTTCGTGGATCTTTAGGGATCCACCATTCCTGGAATTTCTCCCAACTAAAGAGGCCAATGGCGATCTTGCACCCTTAGGATTGACAGAGAATGGAGTTCAACAGTGGAGAGGAGATCCTTTATGTCAGAATACCGTTGCAAATAAATAGAAAACGTATACAGACAGTCCTATCTAAAAGCAATCCCGTAGTCTTCCTTCTCTCACAGCAGCCACTCTCTTTATTTGGCTGGTTCCACAATAAAGGAAAGATTAATTAATGACCTCTACGGTTCAATGTATAACTATCCTTCAAACATATTCACCCATCCTTTACTTCATTTTCTTTGTTGCTTTCCAATACCAGAGACAACAGGGTACATATTCCTGTCGAACAATAGATTATTACCCTAATTATAGTTGCCTGGTGTTTTCTACACTTTAACCATTTTATTAAAACCAATTATCCGAGAAGAACCAATCTTTTATTTTTTAAGAACCAATCTTTTGTAATACCTACCCTATTGTTCTCATTTCTCTCTGATTCTGATGAGGTCTTTTCAAAGGGTATTTTATTCATAATTGTAGACTGTAGGGCAATTGCTCAAAAGCTGAGTCCAGGAATTATTTTGTTGAGATTAATTTTTCTTATACTTGTTGAGTTTTTTTTTAACTAACCACTTAATAGACATAGTTCTTTTTTATAAGGTAAGCGCACTGTCCAGAAACGATCAATATGAAAGCATGTTTTCAAAGACTGACTAGAGAAGTATAAATTAGTAAATACAAATGTTTTTTGTTTTATGTGATGAATCTATCCTTTGCATATGAGTGGGTGGGAGAAAAATTGCCTCAAATTCAAGCATTCCTTCCTGATTACAGGGAGCATCTGGTAGGTAATTTATGACGGCTTTTGGTCAACTCAGAAATCTATGGCATTGGGACTGTATTTTTTAAAATACAGCCAAAAGTCATTTGGGTGAAGAGGTTGATGAATCCAAAGCAGAAGGCAAGCAGGAACTATGGGTTAGGGGGACTCAAGTGACACCCTGTGTCTAGACATGACACCTCTCGTCCATCAACTTTCAAACATTTTGAACGTCTCAGAGTAAGTAATACACCAAATGTCACTTACACGTATGTGTCCAAGTACGCCGTGCACACAAACACAGCATGCCTGTTCTCTCACCACCCGGGAGGCACTATCTTCTATCATACATCATCCTATTCCTACCTTAACCCATACCATTTCTTTCTATTGTATTTTTAACACGCTGGTTGTAATCTCAATGCCAGTGCATGGGTCACGGCCAGCAGTTTGAAAAGCACAGCTCTTGGGTGCCTGGGTGGCTCAGTTGGTTAAGCATTCACTCTTGGTTTTGGCTCAGGTCATGATCTCAGGGTTGTGAGATCGAGCCTCACGGTGCTCTGTATTGGGTGTGGAGTGTGCTTAAGATTCTCTCTCTCTCTCTCTCCCTCTGCCTTCCCCCTCCCTCTCTCTAAAAAAAAAAAAAAAGCACAGTTCTTGGTAGGATTTGGGGTAAGAGGGGTCATTCTGGGAATGACTGGAAGAGAGCAGTTGGTTCCACTCCTGGGGGGTTGCTCTACATGTAAGCCTCAAAGATTCAATTTCATGAAGCTTCTCAACAGCTCTGCTGACTCTCCAAGATGTCCATTTGTCCATGCTTTCTTCTGGTCTGTCCTGCAAGCTTGGGGGGCTGCCCGGCAAGGAGTCCATCTGATGGTGGGTGAGTCAACGGGATGGGTGTGTCATCTAAGTATGAGTGGGATCTAAATTCCTGTGTCTACAGAAAGTGACAATTAACTGTACTTTGCTCTTAGCTTCCCACCTTCATAAATCAAGGAGATAGGCTAGAAGGATCACCAACGTGACCTTTTTTTTTTTAGGGAAAACACAGGGGTTCCGTTTCTGCTTTCTTTCCTCCTCCTCCTCCTCCTCCTCTTCCTTCTTTTAAATCAGTGACACTTCATATCTGTTCTTTAGCCATTCAAGTTAAGTCTCATTTCCAGAACGAGCTGTAATTGCTTTGCATTTCACTCTGGAGGTTTGAAGACCAGTATGTTAGACCAATCACAGAGCAGCCCCTTCCGTTATGTCTTCATCCTGGCTGATCTGCCTTTAGTTTTTGAAAGAATTACTATTTATAAATTTTAGGAAAAATTCATATTTGTTATATAGCAAAATGTGAAAATGTGAAAAAGCAACATACTTTTGACAAGCCTCTGTAATCTTCCTGCACAAGGACCAGATGCTTCCCACATCTCTCACACCGGATTTTTCCTATGCTAACAAATCCATGCTAACATATGGATATTCTGAAAAACAGGATCCTACTACACATGCCAATTTTTCACTTAACTATCTATTGTGGACATCTTTGTAGATCCATAAAAATGGACTGAAATAACTTTTTCCATGGCTACATGGGTCCCAGTGTATAGATGGCTCATCATTTCTTTATTTTAAAAAAATTGGGTGGGGGGAGCCTGGGTGGCTCCATCGGTCAAGCCTCTGCCTTTGGATCAGGTCACGACCTTAGGGTCCTGGGATCCAGCCCCACATCGGGCTCCTTGCTCAGCGGGGAGTCTGCTTTTCCCTTTCCCTCTGCCCCTCTCCTTGCTCATGCTCTCTCTCTCTCTAATAACTAATTTTTTAAAAAAAATCATTAAAAATTTTTTGTATTAATTTTTTAAAAATTTTAAGTAAGCTCTACACCCAACGTGGGGCTCAAACTCATGACCCCTCTGAAATCAAGAGTGGTGATTTTACCAACTGAGCCAGCCAGGTGCCCTGACTCATGATTTCTTAAACACGTCTGCCATTGCCTATGCAAGTTCTTTCCCATTTTTCATTATTACAAGCAAAATTTTGATAAATGTCCCTGTGTAGACACCTAGTCACATATTTACAATTATCTCCTTCAGATACATTCTTAGAATGGAATTGCTAGATTAGCAAGCACACACATATTTAAGGCTCTTGATAATTACTTCCAAAATGCCCTGAATGAAAGGACAAACCAATGTCAACCCTATCATCCATAAATAAAAGTGCCCATTTCTTCACAAGCACACCAGCAAGGGGTGTTCTCATTCTTTACAACTTTAGCCAATACAAGGGGCAAAAAAAAAAAGGTAGGAGATTATATTCTCAGGCAAATTTTGGGCCATTGCAGCTGAAGTTCTACAAGATACCCTAAGTACCCCACTTTCTGCCCCCTTCCTTTCAGGGTATGTATTGTGAAAACGCCTTGCAAAAAGTTAGTCTTGATTTATGCTTGCCCAGCAGTGCATGCCCGTGTCCCCCTCTCTACCTCTCACCGGCTCTGGGTATTAGTATTCATTGCGTTTTGTCCTTCTGATAACTGGCCACTCAGGCTGAACGCTTAGTGAAATCCATTACTCGACACGGACCCTGGATGGAGCCTCTGAATGTCGCCGCTTTCAGCTGCCGGTGAGTGCTTCCTAACACTATGACCGGTATTTCCTGCTGAGCCTCCTCCTTGCCCTCTGACACGCTTGCCAGAGACCTTTGGGTACTCATGGCTGCAACTGTTCAGGGAGGCTTGGCCCACAGTGACACGTGACAGGGTTCTTTGACACCTTGTGGCCCCGGTTTGCTCGCAGTAGGCACATAGCATTTGGCCTAGAGACTTTGTTCTGAGCATTTGGCTTTGTTCTGAGGACCCCGACTTCCTGGGGAGGGTGGGTGTTATGTTGGAGATGATTGGAGGGGGCCCAAAACAGATGATGCTGGATGTGGGCTTCTCTGGGGGCACTGAGCTGTAAGCCAAGGACAGCTCTGGGCCCTGGTGGGGAAGGCCCAGCGTTCCTCTTTCTCATGAACCTCTCTTTCGCTAGCTAGTTCTCAAATACTGACAGGTGTCGTCTTGGTCCACAGGCGCTCTCCAAGCTTGAGCTAACTTTCCTGGAAACTTTCAAGCCCACTCCTGTTACAATCCAGATCCCCAGCCCAAAACTACTGAATCCGAATCTCTGATTTATAGTTGTAAAGATTGCCATTGTAAGGCCTCTCCTGGGTGATTTGGAAGCACTTTTAAATTTGAGTAAGAGCTCTTTTCAACTTCTTCTTAATCTTGACTGTGCTTGAGTCACCTTGGGATCAAGTTCAAATGCAGATTCTGGTTCTGTAGCACTGGGGTTGGGACAAGCCCCCAGGTAACACCCACGCTGCTGGTCTGGGTCTACACTCAGACCAGCAAGGCTCTCATTCCTGGATGTGCTCCTGACTAGTTGGGATTGCTTCTGTCTTGGAGCGTGGGGGTCAGGGAATGCATCACAGAAGACGGGACATGTCATCTGGGCTTGAGAATGAGGAGGGATGGAGGGGAAACGGGAACTGGTGTTTCTTGAGAGCCAACTGCTCTTATCAAATTTAAATGTGGGGCGCCTGGCTGGCTCTGTTGGTAGAGCCTGTGCCTCTTGATCTCGGGGTGGTTAAGTTAGAGTGCCACGCAGGGTGTAGAGATTACTCTACAAAAAATACTCCAAGTATTTTGTAAGTTTGGTTTGTGGGGAATGGGATGGAAGGTTGTTTTAAATTTTTTAGATCTATTTATTTATTTTGGAGAAAGTGCAGGGGGAGAAGCAGAGGGAGAGGGAGAGAATCCTCAAGCAGACTCCCTGCTGTGTGTGGAGCCCGCCACGGGGCTCACTCCTAGGACCCTGAGATCATGACCTGAGCCGATACCAAGAGCCAGACGCTTAACTGGCGGAGTCCCCCAGGTGGCCCAGTTTTTAATTTTCCTTGATGGAGGAATAACACGCATACAGGGAAGTGCGCCAGCCTCAACTGTACAGCTCAGTAACCTTTTAAAAACACCCACACCCATGGACCCACGCTCCAAATCAAGATAAAGAACATTTCCAGCATCCAAGAAACTTCCTTCAGTGCCTCCACCCAGTTGATGACCCCTCCAAAGGTCACCGCTAGTCTGGTATCTAAAACCATAGGTGAGTTTTGCCTATTCTTGAATGTCATTGAATAAAGTGATACAGAAAACATTCTTCTGGCTTCTTTCAGCTCAACATTAAATGCTGAGTTCTTGCATGCAGGGTACCCTCAAAGAGATGCCGTTAATGCTCTTAAAATATTTTGGAAGTCTGTTTTTAGTAAGATTTGTGGGGGGGGGGGGTGAGGCTTTTTGAATGGGGACAACCACAGAGGAAGTGAATTAGCTGATGGAAACAGCTGGAAGTGAACAAGGCAAGACTGCCTGAGCTCTCGAAGCCTCTTTTGGGCTCCTCTTCCTCTCCTTCCTGGATTGCATTTACTGGTGTGACCTAGGCCTGAAGAGATCCTACAGGAGAGGCTAGGTTTTGGGCTGAGTGATCCCTATGTGGGCAAGTCCACTCACCCAGAAAACTGAATAGAAGGCGTGGTTCCCCTAGGCAGGAGGGATGGAGGGGAATTTTCTCCTTGGAGTCGGACAGAGACTCTTACAGGAGTGACACTACCACGAGTGTGAGAGTGTGAGAACATTACAAGGTCATCAACCACAAAGGGATACAGGAGACGTGAGAAAGAAGGGATAATTCCAAATGGGAGGATTGAGGGAGACTTCTGAAATGAGTTGACATGTCAACTGGGCTTCCAGAAGGAATAAGCCATCCAGGTGGAGAAAGGAGGGTGCTTACAGAAGGGATTTCTAAGCAGAGGGAACAGTGGGAGCCAAGATGGGATGGACTGGGGCCTTCCAGAGGCCGGTGACTCAGCCAGCACAGTGGGGCACGAGGGAGAAGGAGGCGGGGTGAAGCGTGGAGAGATGAAGCTAGCAATAGGAAACAGATCCCAAATGTCGGTTGTGGCCAAATCGAGGAGACCTTAAATACTATCCTTAAGATCTGGAACTTTGTGTCAGAAGCAACAACGGAACCACTGGAGGTTTGGAGGAGAGTTGGCAATTTTAGCAAGATGGGAACTCCAAGGGGAATGTGGAGAATGAATCCAACGCGGCTGTAGAAGCTGAGGGACGCTGTTCTGCCTCAGTGGGACAGGAAGCACCACCAAGTGGCGAGCGCCCGGATTCCGCAGTTGGAGAAGCCTGGGTTCCGGGGCCGGTTAGAGTTCTGGCTCTGCCGTTTACCAACTGTGTGGCCTAGGGCTTTGTATCTAACCTCTCTGAGCCCGAAGAACGAGGAAAACAAGAACATCTGTGTTCTGGCAATATTGTGGGGGCTTCACGGAGGTCACACCCGTCAAGTTCGGGGCACCAGGCCGGGCACAGCCTGAGTTCTCGATACAATGGGGACCTACTACTGTCACTCAAGGCCTTGGCCAGCATGACCTTCGGAACGCCGAGGCCTCTGAGTAGGATGACCCCATGCTCAGGACGCCGAGCCTGGAGCCCTTCTCCGCCGGGTCTGTAACAAATTCTTTCTGCTCTGCCGCCTGTTCTCTTTGGGGCCCCGGACTGTGTTTGCTGGTGCAGAGAGATTCCCTTTCTGCCCGCTGGATGGCTGGCCTGCCTGGCTCACGATTCTCAGCCGTTTCCCAGAGAGCCCCCTAAATGAAGGCCAGGCTTCAGGAATATCTTTCTCTGTCCTCCCTTGTCAAGTTCACTGTAGGAGTCTCTTCTCTGGGGGGCCCGGGGCCCAGACCAAGGGCAGTGGAGCCGAGTGGCGATGTCCCAGGAGCTCAGCCTGCAAGTTCCCCGTGGCTGCTCTCGTCAGAAAACTCCTATAGAATTGCCTGCGGCCGTTTCCACGTACCTAACTGGGCTTCTCACGATAGCTTCCTAAGAAAAGTCTGAAGTCCTTTTCCCTCTTGAACGGGAGTGACCTCACAGAGACAGAGGTCCCGTGAGAGGTATCGAGCCTTCGCCTTCCCAGCCACTTAAGGGATGAGCTGCCAGTTACAGAACTCCTTGTCATTCGCTAGGACCGAAGTGCTTTCTATCACTCCTAAGAGACAGAAGAGGCAGCTCTGGAGGTAGTGAGTTCCCCATTCGTGGCGGTGTTCGAGCTGGACTACTGGTGACGGTGGTGCGTGCAGCCTGTGGGACGGAATTCAGAGGCAGTTGTTTTATGGGTTGCTAGACCAGATGACTCTCTAAAGCCTCATCCAGTTCTGAGAGTCTGTGATGCACTTCAGCTCGCCTGTGGGCTTATTTGCTCACCCAAACAAATCAGCCAGCTTCTGCTGCTATTCAGCTGACAACAAACACTCTGTTATTATATCAGGTTTCCCGTAGAGCTGGAACCCCTCTGGTTTATGAAGCTGTACTACATTACTCAAATAGCAACGATCCTTGCAGAAACATTGATGAGGCAAGTCCAAATCTGCCATCCGCTCATTAACTTTGCCCTGGGCCCATCAGAGTGCCCCCGGTGGAGACAATGGCCCTCTCCATATGGAAGGGCCCCGCAGAGCTGCGGCAGGAGGCTCTTCTCCGACGCCCACTCACTGTCTAAGAACCACGGACCATTCTCCACGACACCGACAGGAAGCACTCATGGAGGGAGTGAGCGGTGAGATAGCCGGGGGGCACGAGGGCTGGAGCTCTGGGGCCAGACTTCCCTGTGTTTAGAGCCCAATTCTAGTCTTTCTAGCTCTGTGAACGTGGGCCAATGACCTAAATTCTCTGAACCCCAGAGGCTCCCTTTTCTTTCTTTCTTTCTTCCTTTCTTTCTTCCTTTCTTTCTTTTTCTTCTTCTTCTTCTTCTTCCTTCCTTCCTTCCTTCCTTTCTTTTTTTTAAAGATTTTATTCACCCATTTGTCAGAGAGAGAGAGAGAGAGAGAGAGCACAAGCAGGGGGAGCAGCAGGCAGAGGAAGAAGCAGACTCCCCACTGATCAAGGAGCCCGATGCGGGACTCGATCCCAGGACTCTGGGATCACAACCTGAGCCGAAGGTAGATGGTTAACTAACTGACTCAGCCACCAGGCATCCCGAGCCTCAGTTTTCTCATTTAAGTCTTTTTTTTTTTTTTAAGATTTTTTATTTATTTATTAGAGAGCGAGAGACTGAGAACGAGAGGGGAGAAGGTCAGAGGGAGAAGCAGACTTTCCGCAGAGCCAGGAGTCCGATATGGGACTCGATCCTGGGACTCCGGGATCATGACCTGAGCCGAAGGCAGTTGCTTAACCAACTGAGCCACCCAGGCGCCCTCTCATTTAAGTCTTAAAAAAAAAACAATGTCACCTGTCTCATAGGCAAACACTGGTTTCTTTTGGCTTCCTGACCTCCTCCTCCTCCTTCCTCCTCCCTTCCACAGTCCGGGGCAGACGAAGGGCCAAAGAACACGGGCGCTGACCTAACACGAAGCCCACAGCTTACCTTTCCTGGAAGACATCACAGCTTAACAGGGAAGTACATTAAGTCAAAGGAACAAATCGGCAACGATAGCATCCTTGGCCTCGGCCAGAAGAGAGTGGGGAAGTTTGGGGCTGCAGAAGGGCCTGCCAATCAGAAGAGAGAAAGTGGCCTGGCAAGGGTGGACACGGGGCTGCTCTAAGTCCCCCCACTGCCTTCCCCGGGCACTGAGTTCCTCAAGCGTCAGGAAGAGTTCTGTCCGAAGCAAGGTCTTGGAAAGCGGGGCTGCACTACCACACAGAGGGGTTTGGCCAGGTGGATATTAGTGCTGGGGGCGGGGATGGGTGGGGGGGGTGGGGGTGGGGGGGAGGCCCAATGAGAGGTCGCATCAAGTGTCAAGCTCTGCTAGAGGTCTGAGAGGCTTCACCGGGGTCAGATACAGGAATGCCTTCCCAGGAACCAAAGAGCCCTTCCAAGGGGGCACGGCCGGGTCTAGAGGCAGTAAGTAGACAGATATCAAACGAATGCCCCATGGAAGGCACCAGGCCTCTTGGGGAAGATCACTGACGAGTACACCCATTGCCCTGTTGACCACCCTGAGAGGTGTGTGAGGTGCCAGAGAGTAAGTGGCCACAGAGCAGGAGGGGAGAGGGAGAACTCTCAAGTCAGATCCGTGCTCTGCTGGAATAAGTACTAAGTAGCTTAGTTCCCTGAGCAGAAGGCAGGGGGGAACCACCAAGTCCTCTGGTCTTCAGCTTCTTCCCTCGGCCCAGCAGTGTTCACCCCCGTCACCACCAACCTGCATGAGGACTTTGATGGCAGGGCAATGTGATGGGCAATGACACAAAGGTGAGGGACAGTGTATGTTCTGGATGCTAGAACCAAGATCTCCAAAGGCCTCCTCAAATATTACCTGAAAGAAATCCCAAATGAGGGCCTAGGTCCATAAACGCAGCTGCGCAATTTCGAGACAGGGAGAATGTGGATCAGCAGTGAACCCAGAACGTAAAAAGAGTTCTAAGTTTTGGGCGACTAAGGTCCATATTTGTCAACAGTATGATGTTGCTTCAAAAACAGACAATTTGATCTTAGGTTGAATTAATAGAAATATAGTAGATTGACCAATTGAAGTTACTGATATCCGATCATTTTCAGCCTACAAACTGGCAATTGCATTTAGTTCGACCTAACACCAAGCAGAAGGTGAGGGATCCTGAACCTGGAGGACATTACGCTAATGAAATAAGCCAGACACGGAAGGACGAGCACTATGATCTTGCTTGTATATGGAATCTAAAAAGTTGAATTCATGGGGGCATCTAGGTGGCTCAGTTGGTTAAACTTCTGGTTCTTGATTTTGGCTCGGGTCATGATCTCAGGGTCATGGGATTGAGCCCTGTGTTGGGCTCCATGCTCAGCGGGGAGTCTGCTGGAGATTCTCTCTCTCCCTTGGCCCCTCGGCCCACTCATGTGCCCCCCTCTCCCTCCCTTTCCCTCTCAAAATAAATAAATTAAATGTTTTTTAAAAAAGTCAAGGGGCACCTGGGTGGCACAGCTGGTTAAGTGTCTGACTCCTGGTTTCAGCTCAGGTCGTGATCTCAGGGTCCGGAGATTGAGCCCCGCCTCGGGCTACTCATTCAGTATGGAGTCTGCTTGAGTTTCTCTCTCCTTCTCCCTCTGCCCCTCCTACTCATGCTCCCTCTCACTCTCAAATAAATAAGTCTTAAAAAAAAAAAAGTGAATTCATGGAACCATGGTGGCTGCCAGGGGGCTGGGGAATGGGGGAAATGGGGAGATGTTGGTCAAAGGGTACAAACTTTCAATTATTAGAGGGGTAAGTTCTGGAGACTTAATGTACTGCATAGTGACCACTTAATAATAACATATTGTATACTTGGAGTGTGTTAAGATAGTAGATCTTAAATGTTCTCACCGCAGGTACACAGAATGGTAACTATTGGAGGTGATGGAGGTATTCATTAGCTTGTTCATGGTCATCATCTCACAACCTATTATCAAATCATCACATTGTGTACCTTAAACATCCACAATTGTTACTTGTCAATTATACTTCAATAAAGTTGGGGGAAAGGGAAGATGAAGGTCCTCTGTACTGATTGGACCACATTCAGAGGATTGTGCTTGGTTCTAGGTGACACATTGTAAGAGGTATTTTGATAAATAAGCACAGGGAATTCCTACTGTAATCTAGGGACTCAAAAGCTTGTTAGTGAGGGACTGCTGACCAAGGCTTGCAGCCTGTGAACTGCCTTCAAACATCAGAGGAGCGAGGGACTGGGAGTGGAGCTGATTGTTTTCCAGATAGTCTTGGAAAGCAACAAAAGGACAGATTAGCGGGACCCACAGAGCAGCAAATTTGTACTCAATATAAGGAGGGGGGCTCATGATCTCATGATCGAGGCTTCTCTTGAGCTGTCAAGACAGGTAGTGAGACCTCCAGCAAGGGTTCAGGCAGAAGCACCATGTTGTGGGGAGCATTTACGTGTTAGAAAAGGTTTGAACAACTTTATCACTTAGTTCCCTTGGAACTCAGGAGACTCCATGATCCAGCTCAAAACTGACCCCAAAATAGGCTTGGTCCCGCTGCAGAAAGTAGCCTTTTCACATCTAAACATTTTGTTTTGATGTTAAGCAGACACCAGGAACATGTAGGAATGGCCACTCCAGTGGACTCTTCCAAATCTCAAGCGGATTTGGTTCGGCCACATTTAACAATGGTGTACTTTTATCAGTACCTTTATCTGTACTGAAGAATCCAGTTCAGAAATTCAACTGCTGGGGATTAAATTTCATACCGTGTTGGAGTTTTGAACCCACTCAAGAATCAGTAGCTAGAAGGGCTGAACAGAACTCAAATTGGTTGTGGTTGGATACTATTTACATGTCGCTAATTGCAATTACTGCTCCTAGAGAGAAGTAAATTATAGGGAAAAACTGGAGGATTCTGAAATACCAAATGGCTTTTAGGAAATTACATCTTGATGAACTAAATATAAGTGAAACAAAATATTCCATTTCACTCAAAATGCAGAAGTTTCAAAAGTAAGGCACTATCCACTTAAAATGGGTGCATTTTATAGGATTATAAATTGTGCCTCAATAAAATTGTTAAAAAAAAAAACCCAGAGGCATCTGGCAAAATATATTTGAGGTTTTCAAGGTTGAAGCACTTGAAAGCACACTCGGTGAGTGAGGGGTTAGGCCAATCTAAGAGCACATATCTGCCCCAGAGTCAGACTGCCTGCATTTATAGCCTGGCACATAGTAAATGCTCTGTAAATCTTTGCTTGTCTGTGTGATGACCCCCAGATGTGTAGATTTGCCAGTTTTTGTTACCCTAACTTCTGCTTATTTAGTTAATACTGTTATTCCTGTATATGATATTTGGTTGATTTTTTACCTCAGTTGTATTGCTGTACTTTAACAGCTTTCGTTTTGCTTGTTCTACTCCCTTTCTCCAGAGAGATAACCTAGAAATATTCAGAGAGTACCTACGATATACCTGTATTAGTTTGCTAGGGCTTCCATAGCAACCAACATACTACAGACCACATGGCTTATACAACGGAAAATTATTTTCTCATAGTTCTGGAGGCCGGAAGTCCAAGGTCAAGGTGCTGGTAGGGTTGGTTTCCTCTGAGGCCTCTCTCCTTGGCTTGTCGATGGCCGCCTTCTTGCTGACCCCTTCACATGGTTGTTTCTCTGTGTGTGTGGCCTGATGTCTGGGGCTGGCTCTTCTCATAAGGATGTCAGTCATGCTGGATCGGAGCCCCATCCCAATGGCCTCATTTTGACTTAATCCCCTCTTTAAAGACCTTATCTCCAATCATGGTTACATTCTGAAATACTGGGAGTTGGGACTTCAATATACAAATTTGAGGCAGACACAGTTCAGATCATTACAGTGCCCAACTCCCTAGTCTATACCTTGGGGATGGAGAAGAGGGAAGAGATACATTTTCGCCCCAGGGGATTTATGATTCAGTTGGAGTAAGACTAGAACAGTTCTGAGCAGGCCTGTATTAAAGTAGTAATTTTGCTGTGGGAGCATCTCAGAAAAGGAAGTGTTGGCTAAAGACTTGTATGGCCAAGTCCACTCACCTGGGGGCAGTGGGGCTAGATTGATAGGACTTTGGTCAGGATAAAGGAGAGAGAGAGAAGCAGTATGGTTAAAAGACTGAACCTTTCAGAAAAGAATGTCCAATGGAAAAAAGACAGTCTCTTCAACAAATGGTGTCAGGAAAATTGGACAGCCACAGGCAGAAGAACGGAATGGGACCATTTCCTTACACCACACACAAAAATAGACTCAAAATGGATCAAAGACCTCAATGTGAGACAGGAATCCATCAAAATCCTGGAGGAGAACACAGGCAGCAACCTCTTTGACCTCGGCTGCAGCAACTTCTTCCTAGAAACATTCCAAAGGCAAGGGAAGCAAGGGCAAAAATGAACTATTGGGATTTCATCAAGATCAAAAGCTTTTGCACAGCAAAGGAAACAGTCAACAAAATCAAAAGACAACTGACAGAATGGGAGAAGATATTTGCAAATGACATATCAGATAAAGGGCTAGTATCCAAAATCTATAAAGAACTTCTCAAACTCAACACCCAAAGAATAAATAATCCAATCAAGAAATAGGCAGAAGATATGAACAGACATTTCTGCCAAGAAGACATCCAAATGGCCAAGAGACACAGGAAAAAGTGCTCAACATCATGCAGCATCAGGGGAATACAAATCAAAACCACAGTGAGATACCACCTCACACCAGTCAGAATGGCTAAAATTAACAAGTCAGGAAACAACAGATGTTGGTGAGGATGTGGAGAAAGGGGAACCCTCCTCCACTGTTGATGGGAATGCAAGCTGGTGCAGCCATTCTGGAAAATAGTATGGAGGTTCCTCAAAATGTTGAAAATAGAGCTACCCTACGACCCAGCAATCGCACTACTGGGTATTTACCCTGAA
>CM052801.1:89969613-90048702 GCA_028533885.1 Nasua narica | reverse complement strand
ACACACACACACACACACACACACACACACACACACACAATGGAATACTATGCAGCCATCAAGAGAAACGAAATCCTGCCATTTGAAACGACGTGGATAGAACTAGAGGTTATTATGCTAAGTGAAGTAAGTCAATCAGAGAAAGACAATTATCATATGATCTCTCCGATATGAGGAATTTGAGAGGCAGGGTGGGGGGTCACGGGGGGGGGTAGGGAGGGAAAAAATGAAACAAGATGGGACCAGGGAGGGAGAGAAACCATAAAAGACTCTTAATCTCAGGAAACAAAGTGAGGGTTGCTGGGAGGTAGTGGGGAGGGATGGGGTGGCTGGGTTGTGGACATTGGGGAGGGCATGTGCTGTGGTGAGTGCTGTGAATTGTGTTAAGACTGATGATTCACAGACCTGTACCCCTGAAGCAAATAATACATTATATGTTAATTTAAAAAAAGAAAATACTGAACTTTTAGGTCCACGGAACAGAGAGAAGCTGGCCAGATGGCAGTTGGTACCACAGTTTCCAGCACATATACGGCTTTCTGTGTTCATGCCCAATGGACTCCCAAAAACACACACAGAGGTTTGAGAACACATGGAAAACTATCTTACACAATACAGAATAGGGTGTGGGTGTTCCATTCCCAGAAAACTAAAAATCATATTGAAAACCCCAGACTTTTCTAAATGATACTTTCACAGCACTTTGCACACATTCTGTTATTGTGTTCTTTGCCTTCACAACTGAGCCTCTAGTGTCTTAAGTTAAAAAAAAAAAAAAACTGACTCCAATGATGAAGATTAATGAGTCTCTATTCTAGGGCCATCTAACAATTTCCATCCTTACCTCAATCAAATTATGCCTGAGAGACCCATGTTTCTTTTCATGAGTATCAACACGTTTAGTACTCTGTTTTCTACTTGCCACTCACTTTTATAAAAAGAAATGGTGTGAAGTGTTGTACCCAACGGAGGTCAGGCTACTGAAATCTGTAGCACCCTCCTGTGACACCTCAAAATGCCCGCCGAGTCCCGGGAATGTTCAGTGGCCCACGGTAGGCGTGGAAATGGCAATCTGAGGAGACCGGTGTAAAATGGACCAAGTGTTGAACGTGTGAAGGTGAGGAAGGACACTCATGCCCCGAAGAGATGATGATCCCCCAGGGGGTCTGGTGCCTGGGAAAATCCCACACTCTCCTCATATGATGCAATCTATTCTCCAATGTGGAGCTACAGGCCAACAAAGGCAGCCATTTTGAATAAAGCCTTCCTAAGGTCTCTGAATAAAGCCTTACCAAGCAGGCCTACCATTTCATCTTGACTGTGAATGGATTCACATAGCTTCGGATAGCTGATACTCCTTAGCAACTCAGTAGCAACCGCTTGAGGTCATGATCTTAATTACAAACTATCTCAGGTCAAGGGGGCACCCCAGCACTTTCTGAAGAATATTTTAAACAAGATTTTGGAATAACCACTTATAGTAATTTAATTACCTTTTGCCGAAGAAAATGGCATCCAAGCCTCTTTCCTCTCCCCTAGGCATATTTTTCCAGAAGTAACCCGTGACGAAAAGAGTCCATTTTCCATTTCCCCCTACCCATGCTGCTTCCATCCCTCCCGTTTGCCTAAGCTGATGTGGGGGCTCCCTTACTCATGTTTCCTGCACTTCTGAAGCACAAGGCTAACCCAGAACTCAAATAGGGACCAATATGGAAACAGTGTGAACCTGTCTAATGGACAAACCTTACCAAACCATTGGTTAAATTCACTGGAAAAGTATTTACCTTTCAGCAAATGACTACTGAAATGTAGACATCATCTAGCTCCACTCACAGCCTATAACATAAATACTATCGGGATCTCAAAGGAAAAGATAGCAACCCCTATCAATGGCAGCGCCCGTCCAACTTTTCTCAAAACACTTGCACGTTCTTGATCTCCTTCCATCCTCCTAAGAACCCCATGTGCTGAAGTAGACAGAACAAGAAGTATTGTCTCCATTTTATAGCTGAGGAAGGTAACCATCTCTCTCCCTCTCCCTCTCTTTCCCTCTCACACACACACACACCTGCACATACGAAAAGGCAAAGATGAGGAACTTCTCTAGAATCCCAGAGTCTGAGAGAAGGCAGAGCCAAAGGATAGGTAGGGGAGTGATCAGCATCTACTTCTTCATTCCCTCATTTAAAAAAAAAAAAACCCACAAAATGAGCAGAATCGCTGCTTCTTGGACAACCAGAGAGAAAAATCACACTGCACGTACCTCCAACCTGGCTAAGAAAGGAAACGCAAAACCCAGTCGCTTGTCTTTAAATAGATTTGAGGCTCACAGACACAGTCAAAGCATTTAGGTTCCTTGGGGCTCTAGGTTTCTTGTGGCATCAAAATTCTTTCTATTCCCCAGGGAGCCATGGGGGCAGGAAGAGAGGGAGACACAAAGGAAAAAAAGGATGCACTGTTTAATTAAACGGGTAAATCTTTCTCCTTTGAGAAAAAAAATATGGCTTCTTAATATTTGATTTGGCAACTTTAATATCAGTACAAATGCTGGAGAGTCAGTGTGTGCGGCGGCAAGGGCACGGCTCTTAAGGCTGTGCCGGGATATTAAATGCCTCGCAGTGCGGTGGCTGTTTCACACGGACCCGGGGCCCAGAAAGCCAGGACGGGGATCCGCCATTTTGCGGGAGTCCCTACGCAGCCATAAAATGGTGGCGTAAATGAAAACTTTCATATCAAACGCATCTTGGCTGTCTGTCGTCGTCGTCTTGGGCTTCTTCCCACCTTGGGTGCTGGGATTACCTGTCTTGATGCCTTAAATAATGTTAAGGGCATATCCCCCTCCTCAATTTGGTCCTGTAATATTTAAAATGCTCCAAGAGACACAGGCGTGTGATGCTCTTTCTTCCAAAACACATTACAGTCTCACTTCTTAATTATAATTGCGTTTCAGAGAAATACTGAGAAGGAAAATCAGCAACAATGAAGGCTAATTTTGGCACGGACAAAAGATTTTTAAAAGATCTCTGAAGATGTCCCACAGCGCACCTTGGGACTAAGTCCTACGGCAATGATTTTACTTATTTTCCAAGACACATTTTCCAAGACATTTGGTCGCCATGCTGCAAATACAATCCCAAACTAATGCTTTCTAATTTTCATTTGTGATTAATTTAAGCCACAGAATCTAGGAGGTGTGCTGCAAATGCATAGAAATCAATTCTAAAGGTTTTGGCATGCTGTTTTCTGCGGGGTGATGATGGATTCTGCAGATGTTGATTTTTTTTTTAATGGTGACATCATCACTGGAGAAGCGGTTTAGCTAAGGGACACACGCTGCTGGCCGCGGGAAGTTGTCTTTCCCTGTAGGAGTCTGAACACATCTCAATCATTATGACTTCCAATTGTTGATCCAGGGCTGCGAGAGGCATTTGGAAGGGATCTTATTCCAAGTGAATTTCACCTTTCTATTAGGCTTAGGGACCAGATTTAGATGTTCCTGGCTCTTTTTGATTTCCTACTTGTATTTCCCTCCGGTGTTCTTAATCTATGAACATCAGTGAATGACAGAATGTTTTCAACGTCAGCCCCAGTTTGCAGCTGGCAACTACTTTTTCTCCCTCCCTCCTTTCCTTTCCTTGCTATGCAGTGCACACTTAAACAACCATCCACAAGACAGGAAAGGAATTCAGTGAACCGTACAGTATATATACAGTACCTGCAATCTACTATATATGCAATATCTATAATCTACTATAATATGTCTACAATTGCTTTATGTATTTATCTTACTGAAGAATAGTGGACATACAATATTGTATTAGTTTCAGGGGTATGCTTATATCACTCTTGATGCCTCTCTGACCCTTTTCAAAATACCAGGTATATTTTTACGGGGTTGTAATCACTGGGCACATGATGTTGCACGGTCCTGCTTTTTCTAATTAACGTGATTCCGTGCAGACATTGTCACGCATGGAAGCAAACCACGTGTGGGCCGTGTGGTGTACCCCCGAGGGGCTCTGCTGTTCTTGGCTTGGCCAAGCCCCTTCCTGTTGGGCATTTGGTTGTCTCCAATTTTCCACTATTCTAAGTGGTTTTGCCAATTCAACAGCCTTATCAGATTCGGTTTTGTCTTTGGATGATTTCCTCAGGATATGGTCCCATAGGTGAGATTAGCAGGTCACACGTTAGGTATGGCTTTTCAGTTCTTGTATAACCCTTTGTAGCAGTCAGCAGCTCCCGTCCCAATCTGCCGCCCACGTGGGCACTCCACACGTCCAGTTGAGTCCATCTGTTCTCATGCTTTTCCTAAGTGAAACCCTGTTATCGATGACTTTTCATCGGCACCCTGGGGCTAGCCAGTGTGAGTCCACCCATCGCCGCTGGTCCTCGCACAGGGACTGAGCTCAGGCAGAGCCCCCTGCAAGGCCCGCCTTCTGTGTTCTCATCTGAGATGAGCTGAGTTCGTTTTTCTTTCTTTCTCTTTCTGCTGAGAAATAAACTTTTCAGGGGTTAAGACTAGTTTCTCGGTACTCGTTGGTTCACCCACTCATTCATTCTATGAACATCTGTTGGCTACTCCCCATTTGCTGAGGCTTGTACTCAGTGCCCCGCCGGTGACACACGGTTAAAGGCGGCGGTGGGGGCCACACAATGGCTGAGCAGCACCTTTGGGCACAGCTGGCCAAGCGCTGGCAAGCACGGCCTTCGCCCCAAACGGTCCACCATTTATACAGAATGTTTAAATTGCAGACACAATTATTTACATGCTGAGTTCCATACCTTCACAAGGGCTCAAGCTGTCAGCGTAATCTATCTCATTACAACCAGCACTGGGCATAGAAGGGATTATTTTTCAAGGCTGTGAGTGCAAAACATCAATTAGTCATAAGAGAGAACAGTTAGCTGGCATGCGTTCGAGATTTTGCACCTTTGGGAGGGAGGGGAAATGCATTTACTTAATCTTTTATAGCTGAATCAAATGAAAAAGGAGACAACAAAACCACTTAATTTAGGTTAGTTGATTCTTTAATCAGCTTCTCAATTAACTGCAGATGCACACAGCGAGCAGCGAACAGAGACGGGCCCTGGGAAGGTGGCCTTTTCAATATGCCTGTGATATTCATGAGCAGAATTACCACACTTGGGCAGGAGGCTACAGAAATCAATATTAGCTTTCTCGGTCTTCAACCCAGGAGCTGCCGCTGCCCTGGAAAAACTCCCTCTCCTGTGTCACTTCTGATTTCTCTCCTTGAACCAGAGAAAAGGCCAGATTCAACACACTAATGGAGCCCCTACCAAGTGTGGGGCGCCGGCAGAGGGGCCTAGAAACTCGGGTAAGGACCTGATGTTCCCACTTGCTCCTGTAGAGGAATGACTGCACTGAGTGGTTGGACTTTTGAGAAATCCAGGAAATGTGAATTATGAACTGGTTATCACACGATGCCAGGGAATCGTCATTAATTCTATTAGCTCTGAAAAGAGCCTTCTAGCTATGTTAAGAAAATGCCCTTATACTTTCTAAAAGGTATTCTGCAGTGCACAGGGGTGAAATGACACAGTTCTGGCACCTGCTCTGACAAAGCCAGCCTGAGGCCCGAAGGGAGAGATGAAGCAGGTTCGGCAAAATCATAACTACGGATCAAGCCAGGTGAGGGGTCAGCGGGGCTTTGCTGTACTATTTTATCCACTTCCGTGTGTTTCGAAAACGTTCCTAATAAAAAGTGTTTTCAAATGAGTGGCTTAATTTGAACGCAGGTATATTTCTCGTATTGGATTATAGGATGTTGGAGGCAGAGCCTTTGGGATAGCTAGTTGAAAAAATGAAAGAGCAGCAACCTCACAGTTTTCAAAAGTCGGCACTGCAGCTCTACTAGGCATACACATGTAAGAATCACCGTGTGACATTTCAATACAAGTGGTGGTGGAGTGGGGTGGGAAATGGCAAGATTTTGCTAAATGAAGCTAATACCCGAGACTGGATAGAGACACCAGGACCGGCCAGATGTGGAGGCAAAGAGTAGCTTTGGCTGGATCCTCACCTTTGCAACTATGAAACCATGGGGTAATTAATCAGAAAGTTAGCCTCATTTAAGGAGTGTATTTGTAAATATAACACAGCAGTTCTTCACTTTGGCAAGAAACTGACAGAAGAGTGAACAAGTTAAAACCCCTCCAGGGAACATCAAGTACATTACTTGGGATCCTTTACCAAATTTATTGTCTCCCCTTGGATTTGGAAGAGTGCTTTTTTTCCCCCTGAGATGACTCTCTACACACCCCATAAAACTTCTCAACTGGGAGAGGTCTCCTCTTCATAAGAGACGGTGTCCCTGGTTGGCCAGAATGAATCCTGACTACTGGGGATCTACAAAGTAAGCACACATCTCCAAGCAGAAAACCTCACCTTGTTAGGACCTGGAGCTGGCCTGTAATGGATTTTTTTTTTTTTTTGCCCGGGCTACCGGTACGGACCTGGCAGAAGAGTCAAAGGAATTCTGCCCTTAACAAACTCATAAGACTGGGTCGTCAGGGAAGAAAAAAGGCAGATCCTTGGGACCACGGCTGATATCCCAAGGGTCATTTCTAAAAACTGCAAACCAAGAAGCCCCTGAGCTTGATATGGAATTGAGGAACTTGAAGCATTTTTCTTGGGTGCATTAAAGAAAGCTTGTATCTGTGTCTAGATGTGAATATGATCTTCAGGCTCTGGTAAATCGCTGTCATTTGCCAAGCAATAGAAAGGATGGATCCGGCATCGACTACGGCAAACACAGGCAGAAGCGCTTGCCTTTCCAGAGCTGATGTCTTCCAGCAACGCTGGCTCTGATGTCTGGTTTTGTAAATTAAACCAGATTGCCCTCACCAACCTCTGCTATAAAGTTATAGCGGTTTTCGTGAGGATTCCCCGCCCACTAAGAAGTAATACTAATCACATCTGAGAATGTAAGAAGGTGGGCTTTTTTCCCCCACAATAAAAACACAACGCAACCAGACTTCAAAAATCACACATTGGAAGATAACTTGTACTTTTATAGTAAATGCTTAGAAACGCTGTCCCGATGGACATCTGAAGAAGGAGCCATGTCCCACATTGTGTTGCCTTAGTTGTTAAACGTATTCCATTGCTCACCTCTCCCTGGGTAAATAGTTTCTTTGAAGACTCAAGCATTTAGCTGCCCCTTCTGGAGAGGGCTTTGTCTTATAGGAAATCCCTCAACTGTTTATGTCATTGCCCCGTTCAAGGTGGCCAGTAGTTGCCGTGTTTGCTCAATGCCCTTTTAAGTTCAGCAGGGAGAATAACCCTTATCTTTCCGCATAGCTGAGGCATCAAATGCTGGCTGGAGGGTCATGACCGTACTTTGTTCCTTCTGCAGGTACCTTCCTCCCAATGAGCCGAATGTAAGTGAGACCCACCCGTATTTGGAAGCTACTCATGACCATTCTGACAATTAAATTTTTCTTAATATTTTTCTCCCACCCTGCCCCCCACTTGTGGGGGATCACCTTATGAGTAGACACCTTTTTCATATAGCTATTTCTTTTTTTAAAAGATTATTTATTTATTTATTTGACAGAGAGAGAGAGAGATCACAAGTAGGCAGAGAGGCAGGCAGAGAGAGAGGGGGAAGCAGGCTCCCTGCGGAGCAGAGAGCCCAATGTGGGGTTCGATCCCAAGACCCTAAGATCATGACCTGAGCCGAAGGCAGAGGCTTTACCCCACTGAGCCACCCAGGCGCCCCTCATATAGCTATTTTTGAATTATAATAGCATTTAAGGCTTTAGGCACTTCACCTTAGAATAGCAGAATGTTGCACGTGTCGGGAAAAGAACCACGTAAAATTCTTCAGGGCTCCTTCTCTGATTGCAAGTGGACACAATGTACTCATCTCGATTTAATATTGACAGGCGCCTCCCCCGACCTCTGCCCCCAGGCTATATTTTCTTTGGAAGTTTCCAACATAGCTGAAAAGAGCTTTTAATAGGTCGTTCCGTTTAAAACATATATTAACAAGTATATTTCAGCTTAAAAAAATATTGAACCAATAAAATGGAAATGAAGGTGCCAGTGTAACATTACCCATTGGTCCGAAGGGTGCATCATTTGGAGGCCTGGTCAGCAATCCTCTAAGTCCGCTCTCCCATTTGCTTCTTGAAAGTCTGAGCTCTGAAAAAAATGACATAAAATCAATCGATGAGCAATAATAGTCACGACCTAAATGATATCTTCAAAGAAAAAGTCAACGATGCAAACAGGACTTCTTGAGAGGAAACCTCTTTATTTGTAAAAGGTGACATTTCTCAAGTCCGAATGTTTTCGAAATGTAACGCGAGCTTTATCTAGGTCTACGTAACGAAGCATTCAGATTAGAAAGGGAAAATATGTATTTGTTAGCTACACAAGAACAAACATTTGCTAATACCAGTCCATTGAGGTTATGGAGAAACAGCCAATGTTACATACACCAATATGCCAACTATTCGATAATAACCCAGATTTAATTTCCTTCTGAATTAACACGATATTCATTAATCTGACAGTGTCTCTGTTGCTGCGTCCCAATGAAAACGCATATGCAGAAGATTCCGGCTACATTTTAGATGGAAACCCGCAGCATATTAGAATCAATCATTTGTCGGCTCGCCTGGGAGGCTCAGTGGATTGGGGCCCCCGCCTTCGGCTCAGGTCATGATCTCAGGGTCCTGGGATGGAGCTCCGCATCGGGCTCTCTGCTTGGTGGGGAGCCTGCTTCCCTCTCTCTCTCTGCCTACTTGTGATCTCTCTCTCTGTCAAATAAATAAATAAAAATCTTTTAAAAAAAAAAAAGAATCAATCATTTGTCTAATGTTGGAAAATTTGTTGTTTTTCTTCTATTTCAAAAATTTTCCTCTACTTATAGCCCGGCTTTTCGCTGTGAGTCTGCAGGCATATTGTTAATAAATGCGTTTGCAAATATGATTATGCAAAGAACAAATGAATATTGATTAAACTGAATAATGCATTATTTTCTAGGATAAGTATATTAAATTAACTCTCGGTGAACAAACAGCATGAATTAAACTAGTTAATTTTTTGAAGCTGTAACTAGCTTATTTTGCATTGCTCTGAACGTTCAGACAAGTCTGGAACAGCACTTGCACTGTTTTTCTCTTCGTTTTAATTGCGAGTCGTAAAAATGTGTGTAAGTACTGTAGGTTCCTTAAAGGAACGTTGGAAAGTGCAGATGTGTTGAAGAAAGAAAAAGAACAGCTACCACCTCATCGCTCTGATGCAACCATCGGGGAGTGCTTTCTCGTCTCATTGTGGATGGCACCGAATTTTTTTTTTTTATTTACTCCTTTTCTGCATGATGATGGAAACTTTAAAATCTGGTCTGATTGTTTCCCTTTGGCTTTTTTGTGCAGGTAAAGACTCCTGAGCAAAATCCATCATATTAGGAGACAAATCAATGACTTCACAGCTCCAAGCACGGGTTTTTAGGCTAATCTTATTTGAGACTATTCCATCGAATTTAAGGAAGTCTCCAAAAGTTCATTTATAGCAATAAGAAGTAAGAGAAGGAATGGCTGGGGGTGGGGAGGGACTTGCCAGATGATTTAGTGACAGGCACTAGTTAGCATTCCAGAACTAGTAACCATTAACAGGAGGTACCAGGTCCTCAGCGTGTGGCACCCCATTCTACCCGTACACTAGTCCCGTGAAGTTGGTGATATTAGCATACTGGTTTACAAGTGGGTAAACGGAGGCTCAGAGAATTTGAGTTGCTCGATGTCCCAGAGCCTAGTGGCAGGGGCACATTCTGAACTCAGTCTGACTCTCGAGGCTGCATTCAGCCCAGTGGGATTCCACAGAGTGTTTCCAATGCCCCGAGCAAGTTTCTCGGCCAGCACCTCCAACCTCTGGACACGAACAGACGTTAGAGCCCAGGAGACCACAGAAGGGACTCTGAATGCATTATTGTCTCTAAAATCACCTCTATTACGACTCCACCAGTTAATTATAAACCAGAATCAAATGCTACATTCTTCCTACACCTTCCAGTCTCGAGAGGAATCCTGTGTGTCAGCTCGAGAAGACCCAAGCTCTCGCTCTCTGTGGGTTCCCCAACCCCTCCCCCCAACTCCATAAACATCACAGGTCTCTGCCTCCCGCTGGGCTGACCGAAGTGGGGCCCAAGAAGGCAATACTGAGACTTGCAAGCCGCACCGCTCATCACGGACGGCGGTAAGTGCTTCCCAAGCAGTTCAGAATGTCAGGGTGCAGACATTTTTCTTCCCTTCTCCATTCCCCCACCCACCCCTGACCACTCTGACTTCTCTCTCTCTCTCTCTCTCTCTCTCTCTCTCTCTCTCTCTCTCTCGGTTCTACAGGCAGACACCACGGCCTCCAGGAACTCTTCCCTGACGTATCCCGCCACCACCGAGGGCTAGACCAGATTTCCCTGTTAGCCTGCCCTTCTTCAACGTGCTCCTCCTCAGCTCAGGGAGGGCACAGACCCCGTGTACAATTCCACGCAGGGAAAGGCAGAGAGAGAAGGGGTAGGGTCAGAGGTTAGCTAAGCAACAGGGGCAAGAGATGAAAGGGGTGTCCTTGCAGGGGGAAGGGGCCGCAGGAGCAAAGGCTGGGAGGGGGACACTGCCGAGTGGGTGTGCGGGTCTGGGGAGAGCTCGGAGCCCGAGGACAGAGGCTGCGCTGCGGAGCAGAAGCCCCAGAGGGTTTGTGTCAGTGTGTACCTGTGTCTGTTTTTTCGAGATCAGTTCTGGGTTTTTTGAGATCAGTTGTTCTAATCAACATCTCAGAAGGATTCAGGAGGAGGTACGTGTGGAGACAGAATTTCGGGGGGTCCACAGACCCCTTCAACCACACCCAGGGGCCTCAGTTAGGATGCTCCTTTGGAGCCCTGTGTTGCTACCGGCAGCCTACCGTGTCACACCTTGTCATACAGTGTCAGCCTCAGCTGCAGCGAGGACAGGGACCGCGTCTATTGTCATCCACGATCTAACCACTCGAACACACACGTCACATTTAACTTGGCCTATGCCGAACTCTGGCTATTCCTCGCTCTTCACCACTCCCACACCCAACGGACCAGTGCGTCCCGAACACATCCCCATCGCTCGCTCTCCAGTCTTGGGGGCTCCACTCTGAGCAACGTCCTCTCCCATCAGAACGACTTCCCTTGATGACGAGTCCGCCTGCTTCTAGCCACACTCTACCCTCTGCTCCCTTCCCCACCTGTGGGTCGGTCATACACATCGATCCCTTCCACCCTCCGTTGTTTCCCAAGGCCCTCAGAATAGAATTCAAACTCTCTCCACCGCCCTCCAAGGCCCTTCCTATCCGGCCCAACCATCTCGCCTGACTCCCCTCTCCCACCGTTCTCCCCCCCCCCCCCCATTCACTACCCTGCAGTCACACTGGCCTTTGAGGCTCTCTTCCTGGAGCTCCTACCGCCTTAGGGCCTGTGTGCTTGCTTCCTCTACCTGGAAACTTCCTCCTCATCAATCAGGGGCTTTCAGCTCAACCACCTCCTCCTCAAAGAGGTATTTCTTCTTTTATTGTCTTTCTAACGTTTCCCTCTATGGGAAATTAACTTGTTAATGAATTTCTTTGCAAGTTAATTTGTTTGAGCCCTCCCTAGAAAGTGTGCTGGGAAGGCATCTTGGGGTTGGACCTCGGTGGGTCCTTCCCGTAGAACTAGCCTAGTGGTTTGTGGGTGTCCGATCAAGATTTGTTGAGTGAATAAATACACCTTGAAACACTGAAAATACATTCGAAAGAAATACATTCTGTTGGGGTCCTGAAAGTTGAAGACCTTTGACGGGGTCTTGGAGCACGTCCGTGAACCTCTCCAGGTTCCAACTGCTTCATCTGTAAAATGGGGTTAATCATAATTGTTCTTCCCAATGGAGATGGAATGAGATTAAAAGCAGGTCCCAATCCTCACTGCGTGCTGCCTTCTGGGAGAAGGGCGGCCCTGAGTACTGAGCCCAGGGGGGCTGTGTCCAGGCCGCTGGCTGTCACAGACACTTGGACAATCTCAGAAGGCAGCCTGGGAACATCAGAGGGGAGGACCAACGGAAGGGCACCTTCCAAATAAGGCCACCACAAGACTGTGGTCCTGAAGCCTGCTTTGCCGGTTGCCCCGTCCTGCCCAGCAAGCCTCCTGTCTGCCAAGGGCCCTGGCATACTCTCTCCCTTCAGCGACGCTGGCGGCCATTTTCACCTTGAGGAAGTAACCAGCCAGCTCTCCCCAGGCCTGTCCCTTGGGCAGAGGGAAGAATGACGACAGAAACACTGATATTTCCCAGCCTACAGAGTGCTTTTAGATCTTCATCTTGTTTGACCGTTCCTCGAACCCTTCAAGGTCGGCTTATTCCCATTTTTTGAAGAGGAAGCCGAGGCTCTGACAGGCCCTGTGACACCCCCAAGGTCACAAAGGTTGAAAGTAGTCAGGCCAGGATCCCCTGGGCCTGCCTACGTACTTTGCTTAAGATGGCACTGGGGTTCCTGAGGTGGAATTCTGGTCAGGCGGCTCACCTCCCACTCCAGACTCTTCCTTCTGCCACTCCCCGTGCAGCTGGGCAGCAAAGTGCTGGGGCCCTCAGTAGGCTCACGAGGAAAGACCGCTCCGGGCTGCCGGCCGCAGGCAGCTTGAAGACCCAGCGGCTGAGCTAGGAGCCCGTCCAGACTGATGCGTGTGCTTCTGTGGAGGCCTCTTAACATATTTTAAATGCAAATAACATAAAGCAGTATTTCTAGTAAATTGCCCTAAGCCATGCATTTTGTGGTTTCAGCTTTTCGGGGTGGCTGCCAAGGCCATGACAAATGTGGTCACCAGCCAGAGGCCCGGCCGGGGGCTGTCCCTGGAAAGTTGCACAGGGGTGTGCAAACAGTATCAACAGAGATAAGTAAGCTTGGCAAAGACTGTGTGTGTGTGTGCACGTGCATGTATGTGCACATGTGTGTTTAAAACCTCCACTTTAGGGGCGCCTGGGGGGTGCAGTCGGTCAAGTGTCCGACTCTTGGTTTTGGCTCAGGTCATGATCTCACGGGTGGTGGGATCGAGCCCTTGGTCGGACTCCGCGCTCAGTAGGGAGTCTGCTTGACATTCTCTCCCTCTGCCCCTCCCCCCACTTTTGTGCACACTCTCTCTCTTTTTCTCTCTCTCTCAAATAAATAAATCTTTATTTTTTTTAAGATTTTATTTTATTTATTTGACAGACAAGAGAGAGATCACAAGCAGGCAGAGAGGCAGGCAGAGAGAGAGGGGGAAGCAGGCTCCCTGCTGAGCAGAGAGCCCAATGTGGGACTCAATCCCAGGACCCTGAGATCATGACCTGAGCCAAAGGAAGAGGCTTTAACCCACTGAGCCACCCAGGCGCCCCAATAAATAAGTCTTTAAAAAACAATCTCCACTTTGGGACTCCTTTGGGCAGAGATAGGAGCTATTTACTTTTTGGCAGTTATGTAAGAGGAATCTGGGAAAAACTCGAAGTAACTAGAGCCGTATTTTGATTCCTTCCGGGGTATTTGCTGCCCCTTCAAGATTGTTAACTGGCTGGCCGAAACAGGGCCTAGGTCAGCACTCTGCAATGCTAGGCTGGGCTCCTCTCCCCTTATCCTCCTTTTCCAAATTTGATGTCAGGAGACTCCGTTCCTCAGGCTGCCGCTCAGTGTCCATGAGTTGGGTACACCCATGACTCTGGGGCCAGATCTTTCCTGAGCCCTCATCTTGCCTGCGGTCTCACTCTCTAGGTCTCCTGGGACTCTTGAAAACCCAACTACACTTTTATCTGGCTGGCTTCCCCTCAGAGCTTCAAGGTCCCTCCCTCGGAATAGCCTTCGGAGCCTTCTTTACCCTCCCTAATTCTCACCCAGACCAGGTGAAAACTCCAGCTCTGTGCTTCCAGAAGCCTGTGTTTCTCCCTCTCAGGACTGTCATTGTCCCATCACTTGGCCATTTCCTGGCCTGGATAGCGAGTTCTTTGAAGGCATCTGTCCTTCTTTTTGCTTCTGGTGCCCCGCACAGATGGCATTGTCAGTAAATAGCCATTCACTGAACGCACAAATGAATATAGGAATACAAAACCATCGTGGAATATTCCACAAGCACAGAGTTTTGAGAAGAGCCATTGAATGAAGGGCTGTATTCCCTTAGCACCGATCACTCGTGGAATTCTGGTTACTTGTCTCACTCCTCCAACACACGACTCTGAATGCTGTGATCAAGGATTTTATTCACCTTGTTCTGCATCACCTGGACCAATGATGCTTAATAAATATTTGATGAATAAATGAATGAAGGGGGGGAAGAAGCGATCCCCAAGCTCGTCTTGCACAATCATATTCAGTGAAGGCCTGCCGACTGTTGGACTTACCGTCTCAGATTTTCAACGAGAAGCGCAAGGTGTACAATCTTGGGGGCTTATACTCTGAGCAGCCTGGTCTCAGAGATTGGCAGGGACACTGGTGGGGATGGCCATTGCCCTGTGCACGCTCTGCTCTACCGGAACATTTGCTGCGAAATTTCACTCCAAGACCAAAAATGCTAGGTCTTAAAGCTAACATTAGGGGTGAGGGAAGGGTGGGAGTATTTTTTTCCCCCTTCCTATTTTGTCATTGAATTCAGTGTCTCCGAAGTCTGCTGACTTCTCACACCTGGAATTGGACAATCTCTGTTTTTATCTAGCACACAGGTTTAACCTCAGTCCCTGTGAGTGATTTCAGAAAGCCATATTCCAAGGCTGGATTGGAGAAGAAACCAACAGTTTGGCCCACAGAACAAATACAAAAATATAGCTGATGGTAGCATCTATCTCACAGAGGCGAAATATCAGCCAATTCAAATAACACAGGTAAATAACTTGGCCCACAGTCTACACTTTCCATGAAGTTAATTGTCATTGCCTTCTAGAAAACGCTGATGGTACACTTTGCACAGTGGGGCTCAGGGGCTTGGAGAGATGGACAAGGTCTCTGAGGGTGGGCTTAATGTTCCAACTGCTGTCTGCCCCATGTTTTGCTGAGGGGAGAAATGTTGAATTGCATCGGAGGTTCCAGAATAGCCAGGGAAGAAAGATTTGTAAAATCTTACTGAAACACAGGAGCCCACGGGTCCATATTTAAGTAAATAAATAAATAAATGGGGAGAAGGAAAAGCTTTTTCCTTACAGAAAAAAGAAAACTGACTAATAAATGTTTAAGGGGTGATTGAATTAGAAAATCACCATTTGGCAACCATCATAGTAATAATTAATTCGGCCAAGAAACATCAATGGCTGCTAAAATTAATGGGTGAAAGTTTTATGAGGAAGGGGATATTGACATAGTCTCAGAGTACCTCCCCTCCCCATAGAATACTTATTAATTACAAAGGGAATAACTTTCCAGTGGCGAAGGCTGGCAGATACTGCCACCTTAATGAAGTGATCAAAGTGAACATCATTAGTAATGGGACAAATTGAAATCATGGGCCACCTGATAGGATGCAATGAGAACACAGCATCGCTTCTGTGCTGTTTCTGCGGAAGATGCATAACTTGAATCTAATCACGAGGAAACATCAGACAAACCTAAATTAAGGGCCACTGTACGACAGACATGGCCATCTACCCTTCAAAACGTCAAGATCATAAAAAGCAAGGAAAAGACCGAGGCACAGTCCAGACTCAAGGAGACTGAGAAGACGGGAAAATTAAATGTGCCCTGTGGTCCTGGATTTGGATCTTTTGTGCTGTGAAGGACATTATTGGGGTATCGGGAGAAACCCAAAGGGAGTTGGAGGCTCAGATGGTAGCGATGTGTCAGCGTCAAGATTGCGCTTTTACTGTTTATGTTGGGGTGACGTAAGAGAATGTCCTTTGCAGGAAACATACACAAGCACTCAAGGGTGATGGGGCATCAGGTCAACAGCTGACTATGAAAGGCCTCAGAGTAGGAACACCTATCAATACTGTTCTTGCAGCTTTTCTGTGAGTCTGAAGTTCTCTGAAATGCAGATTCTAGGAAAGGAGGAAAAGTGTGCCCAAATGCAGACCCTGAAATCCCCACACCCACTTACAGGGGCTCACACCTGCTTTGGCACTTGCAGACACCAGAGCTAAGAAAGGGGCCAAGGCGTTATTATCCCCATGGCAGAGCTGGGTAAAGTAAAGCTACGCAGAATAAAAGAGACAATGCTAGAGCTGGAAGACAAACTGCCTCCCGGAGCTCACGGGACTTGCCAAGTTCTCAGAGTCAGGGTTGAAATGGAATCCGAAGGCCAATACCACACTCCTCGGACCAAACTGCATCTCCATAAAAATATATGCGTTTTGGGGCACCTGGGTGGTTCAGTCATTGGGCATCTGCCTTTGGCTCAGGTCATGATCCCAGGATCCTGGGATTGAGCCCCGCATCAGGCTCCCTGCTCAGCTGGAAGCCTGCTTCTCCCTCGCCCACTCCCCCTGCTTGTGTTCCCTCTCTCATTGTGTCTCTCTCTGTCAAATAAGTGGATAAAATCTTTAAAAAAATAAAAATAAAACTATGAGTGTTTATTTGACTTGTCTGCAAGCTTATTAATATTTTAGAGGGGGGAGGGGCAGAGGGTGAGGGAGAAAGAGGACCTTAAGCAGACTCTATGCCCAGTGCATGACCCTGATGCGGGGTTCGATCTCCCAACCCTGAGATCATGACCTGGGCAGAAATCGAGAGTCAGACGCTTCGCTGACAGAGCCACCCAGGTGCCCCTGTTCAGGGGATTACTATGTTCTGGTGCACTTAGAGATGGGGTAAAATTGGGAGGACAAAAATGGGACAGAATTTACAGTTGGAACAAAACAGAAAGATCCAGCGCAAAAATCCGAAAGCAGGGGATTTGCTCACTTGTGTTCGCTACTGTGGTTCTGGAGCTCGGGCAGTATCTGGCATATGGCAGGCCCTCCATGAAGAGTTGCTGAATGAATGAACCTCTTCGCAACTTCCAGGTGAAAAAGGTAAATACTCAGGGGAATTGTTTGCTTCTTGTCCCAAAGAAGCCTCAACCTTCCCTGTCCCCTCCAGGACAGCATGCTGATAAGCCCAGGCCCATCTGGCCAGGAAAACTACAGCAGCACCAAACTGCAAAAGTCTCCGCAAAGAGGACACACGGTTCTGCCCAGAGGCCTAGGTAATGGAAGCCGAACTGCCCGTGTGTGTGTGTGTGTGTGTGAATCCTGGCTCTACTACTTACCTGATGTGTGATCTCGGATCAGTTATTTAACCCTCAACTCCTCCTTTGTAAAACAGAGATAATAAGACCGAGAGTAATATAATGTTATATGTTAGCTATATTGAATTTAAAAGTAAAAAAAAAAAAAAAAACCAAAAAACCACACATACACATACAAAATAAACAGAGATGATAAGAATACCCAGGGATCGTGGGGCCGTGGTAGGAGGAAGCTAGCGTATTTATATAGTAAGCACTAGAAATGTTTGCGGTTATTCCCAGATTGCTGGGAGCTTGTCAGAGCCCAGCCCGGGGCACAATTCCCCCCAGAGGATTCTCCCAGACTGTTCTCTGGCACGCCCACCATAAATCTGTCCTGCTTCCTGACTTTCAGGGGCTGTGTCTCAAGGGAGGGGACATTTGAATTAGGTCCGAAGGATGGGTCAAGTTCATGGGATGGAAGAGAAGGCGCCAGAATACCCCACAAAGGGTGCCCCCGAGGCCGAGGCTCATGGGCAACAGCTCTCCAGCCCCTGGGAGGCCCCACCTCGGGTGAAAGTCATTTACCCAGAATGGATCGCGCTGACATCATTTCTGTTGACTCAGGGCTCTGGCAGTTTGAGGTGACTTAAAATAGCACTTTGAAAACCTTTAGAAGCAAGAGTAATGAAGTGACTCACAGAGACAGCAGAATGCAGCGAGCACGGGCTGCCTGGGGACAGATCTCAGCTCCACCTTTCCTTAGCGGTGTAACCCTGGACAAGTTCCTTAACGTCTATGTGCCCCAGTCTCTTCTCCCTGCAGTCGGAATAATGAGGGTAACGGTGCCCGACTCGTGGGGTGGTCGGGAAGCGTAAATGAGTTCATAGCGGCAGAGCGCTCAGAACAGTGACTGGCACGGGGTACGTTCTGTACAGAAGTATGTGTTAAATAGCACATAAATAAACTCTGACAATACTCAAAATTGAAGCTGAAGGTGGGAGGAACCCCCCATGCAAACAAACATAATAGGGATGAATTAGTCATGCCTCATGAATGAAACCTCAGACGTCTTCACTGTCTTTTTCTTCCTCTGTGCACAGTCTGGGGTGGGGGTAAAAATCTCTCTGGTTACCAAGAAGACAGAAATTATTTTTAAGTCAATCATGAGTTCCGTATCGGAGATCGAAAAAGGCCACATCAGAGTTGGGGGGGGGTGTTGGGAGGGAGCCTGTCTCTTCATAAGCAGCATTTTAGAAACCTTGGCACTGAGTAGAGAAAACCATTTTTCTAACCACGAAAAGGTCAAAGTGAAAGGAAGAGAAAACCAAACCAAACCACTACGTGCATTTTCCCACCGTCATTACCTTCAGGAAGAGGAAACACGTCTCCCAGTGACTGATAGGGCACGAACAAACATCTGTTTGGTTGGCTTCTCTACCCCTAGGCTGACACAGCTGAGTGGAGAGGCTGCGAATTCCAGCACATTCACAAGGGTGGCGTTGGCCTCCCGAAGCCACTGGATAAGGCGCCGCGTTTCTGCTTTTATGCCCCGTCAAGTCGATTCCAAGTGCAAGTCTCCAAGCGGAGCGCAGCAGGTAGGGCTGGGATGGGTGAGTGGACTGATTGCCCGGGGAATCGCATGCTGGCCCAGTGACTGGGACGATGAGGGAGCCTGCAAAAGTCGGGCTCCACAGGCACAGCCCGGGTACGCCCGCAAACGGTCGCCTCCGTAGTAGCCCTTTGCGGATGTCACCCAAACGCAGAGATCTTGAGAGTTTTCTTTCCAAAGCTGGCAGAGATACTGCTGGTATCAAGTGTTGTGCCCATAAAAATGATCAAGTGCCGGTTAATGTCAGTCCTTTGCTAAGAGCAACAGCTGTGGGGGCGGGCGGGGTGGGGGAGGGGCGGGGTGGAGGAGGAGAGAACTGTCTAATGGAGCAGAGCCTGGAGAGAGGCAGCTCTCAATACATTGGCTTGTAAGGATGTGTTCCGGCTCCCCTGGGCCGCGTCTCTCCCCACTGCAACCACACGGCCCGCCGCGGAGTCCACGTGCCTTCACCCAGCAAGGTACAAAGGCAGAAAGAAGGTAGTGTCCCCGGGTCTCGGTTCTTTGGCGCCTGCCACACCTACTTCCCGGGGAGCGAGCATTCCCAGCATCTGGCAAGAGAAGGCTGTTGTCAGGTGTAGGACCATACCCAAGTATGGGGGAGGCGATGATGATTATATTGGAGGTTCTCAGCAAGAACTAACCCAATAAAGACTTGTAAATCTCCCAATGTTTCAGTAATGTCACTTCAAATGGCCCTGAGGCTACAGTGATTCCATGTAATCCTAATAGCTCTAAGTAATATCTTAATTTATTATAGCCATTTGAAAATCAGCTTGGGGTGGTAAGCAGTGCTTCCGTCCTTCCCTTCGCCATCACACTTCTCAGAAGACTGGTTTGTGCTTCTGGCCTGCATTTGTTTATGAGAAGTACTCCTTAATCCCCAGTGATTTGGCTCCTACCCTTGGTGTGTGAGTTAGCTATTGCTTACCGAACACATTACCCTCAAATGTAGTGACTGAAGACAACACACATTTGTTGTCGCCCACTTTTTGTGGGTCCGGGAGTTGGGTGTGGTGGGGCCGCAGCTTCTGGCTCAGAGTCTCTCAAGGGCTGCGATCAAGATGTCGGCCGGGATCGTGCTCTTCTCAGAGCTGGACTGGGGAACGATTCCTTTGCAAGCTCAGTCATGAACTTGTCGGTGGGATTCAGTTCTTCATGGGCGGCTGGACTGACGGTTGTTGGTCGCCGGCCAGAGGCCATCCCCAGTCACATGGGGCTCTCCGTGGGGCGGCTCATAACATGGCGGAGGGACTTGTGAGAGTGAGCAAGGGAGAGGGCCAGAGAGAGAGAATGTGAGTCGGGCAGAAGGGACAGTCCTTTTAAACTTCATCTTAGAAGCAAGGTCTATCACTTTCACCGCATTCTACTTGGTAGAATGTACTCTGTGGGAAGCAAGTGGCCAGGCCCAGTCCACGCTAAAAGGGCAGGGGTCACACCAAGGCGTGAATACCCAGAGGCATGGATCATGGGGGGGGGCGCACCTCAGAGGTTTGTGTACTGCATGGAGATGGCTTGAGACGTCATTGCCAAGGCCAACAAACTTTGGATAGGTTGTATCCTTTGCCACATCCCTGGAGCCTCTGACCCAGGCAAGATTGCCAGCTTGAAACGCTCTTCGCTGCGACAGCACAGCGCTTCGCCTTCCCACCTCTCTGTCACTCCCTTCCGGTCGCCACCTCTGCTCCTCTTTCTCTTCCCGCCCGGCTGTGAGTTTGATCGACCTTGAAGTGGGCACACCAACGAAAACATGGGGACGACGAGAGCAGTGCGAGTGTCCTCAGGGTCAGTCCTTGACTCTCATGCCCACGTCTTCCCTTTCTACCATGCCGCCCACGGCAATCCCATCCTCTTCCCCATCTTGTACCAGCCCTTCGCTCATCGTCTCCATAGAATGAAGTTGGACACCTTCATCTGCGACTTTGGCATCTCTCCCGAGCCTCGCGTCTGTCTAACTGCCCATAAGGCATCCGAAAAGACAGCGTGCTGGGATCCTCAGACCAGCGGATCCATCCTTTGCCTTCACTAAACCCTGCCCCTCACTAGTTGCCATCGCTGCCACTGCCCTTTGCACAACCGCCCAGACCTGAAACCTCAGCATTACACCTGACTCCTCTTTTCCCTCCACCTCTCACGCCAGTCACTTAAGAACCTTTGTCTACCCTACCCACGCATCATCTGTCCTCCCCTCTCTGTCCCCTTAGACTGCTGCCATTGGTCTCAGTCTGCCTCTGGGCTCTATCCTTTCTCATCGATCCTATACATTCCTTTCAAATGAATCTTCCTGGAGAGCATCTCCGATCATCCCATTTCTTGCTCAAAACCTATCCCTGCTTGCCCACTGATCACAGAACGAAGTTCAAATTCCTCAGCTGCTCTGTCATCCGAGGCCTGCCACGATCTGGTCCCGTCTGTGGTCCCCGCTCTTTTCATGCGCCGTGTCCTCCACTCATGCGGAAGCTCCTCTCTAGCTCTCAGGATTGCCTGCCTCCGTGGCTTTGATCTTTTGTTCCTTGTCCCCTCAGCCTGAAATTCTCTGTCACTACTCCTTACCACTCCTTCTCCCATGTCAGCTCCTGCCTGTCCTCCGTGGCCTGCCTCCAAGGTCATTGCCCACACAGGAGTTTCCTGGAGTGTTCCACCTTCTCCAAAATCTGATTTGAAGGTAACACTTCTGTACTGTGAAATCCCAGAATCCTTTACTTCTCTACCTTAGGGCACTTTACTTAGGTATTTTGGCTCAAATGTGTTCTTTCCTAGTAGAATGGGAACTTCTTGGTGTAGGATACGTGCTTGATTCATTTTTATCCTATGCAGTCTATAGTACCTTACATACCCGCATCACCAATCGATTTAAAATCTTTTTATAATGCCCCCATTAAATATGTAGGCCTATTTGCCTCCTGGTCACAGAAAATGGGAGGAGATACAGTGAACACAGTGTTATTACTTAAAGGTTAATATTAGATTTCAATGATATCTTACAGCTCATTATTTCCTTTTATGGTCTCCATGATTATATCTGAATTTCTCTCAAAAGGATAACAATACATATTGTGACCCTAAGAAATGATGTCTACATTTTCCTCTTGGTAACACTACTTAATAAACGTACCAGCCCCAACTTCTCATGGGAAGACAATCCGTAGTATTTAGTTCCGTAAATAGTCATCTGGCGTCTACAATGGATGTTAGAGAAGTAAGACCTAATTCCTCCTCATAGAGGCCTTTTGGTGGGGGATGGGAGTACAAGACAAGGTGACAAGTTATAGTACCAGCTGAATTTCTGCCCTGCAGTATCCAAATACTATAGCTGTCAATGAAGGTGCATAAGCTCCTTTGCTACGTACAGTGTGGGAGATCTCAAGGCAAGAATCAGCCAGTTACGGAGGTCTGTGGGTGGATACCCATGATTCCCTTGACTGATGTTAAGAGCAGTGCTTCTCAGTGTGGGGCCCAGGGCAGTGGCAGCATCACCTGGGAGCTTATGAATGATGCAAACTCTGGGGCCCTACCCTAGACCCACTGACTTGGAAACGCCATTGGTAGGGCCCGACGAACCGTGTCACAACAAGCTCCTCCGCCCCAGGTCATTCCGATGCGCTGACTTGGGATATTACTCATCTCTCTAAGTTCTTCCAGTCCAACCTGTCCCTTCTCCAAAGAGATCCCACTGGTTTTCAAACCGGGGTCTGTATTTTCCCAAGAGTCCGTGAAGACTTTGGATGAAATTTTAAGAGAACTAAGTTCCAGGTCCTCAATTTCAATATGTATTTTTTCCCCTAAAACTTATCCACTTGAGAAAGTATCCGTGGTGGGAACAGCAAGCCAGTCTGGCTTGTCTACCTTCCCTTTCACCTCCCATCTTCTCACACTTTACCAAAGAAAGGCTAACTTTCGCCCATTCCTACTCTCACTCTGGTGCATTGCTCCGGGAATGCAAACACCTCTGGGGAAAACAAACAAGAAGGCAATTTGAAATACCATGCTAGTGTCAAAAAAGTAGACGGCTCTAATCAAGACTGGGTAACACATCTCTGCAAGTAGGTGGTCTCCAGTTCTTTGCTTTCAACAAAATTGAAGGAAGGAATTGTATTGTCAGCTGAGGAATCATTTAAAAATATTTCCCAATGGAACTCTTGTGCATCGCTGGTCGGGACGCGGCCAGCCCGGCACACAGTGTGCCAGTTCCTCAAAAAATTGAAAACAGAACTACTCTGTGATCCAACAATTCTATTTCCGGGTATAAATCCAAAAGAGCTGAAAGCAGAGACTCAAACGGATATTTCTCACCTCATTAATCACAACAGCCCAAGGGTAGAAGCAGCTCGCTATTATTGGTCGAGACAGCAAAAAGGTGGAAGCAGCCTTATTGACAAGAGCCAACAAGTGGAAGCGACTGGAAAGCCCATCCCTGGATAAATAAACAAAATACAGTGCATACACAGAATGGACTCGTACACAGAATAGACTCGCCTTAACAAAGAAAGAAGTTCTGACACCTGTTCCGTGTTCCAACACAGATGAACCCCGAAGACACGGTGCTAAGGGAAATAAGCCGGCCACAAAGGGACAAACACTGTCTGGTCCTACTTATCAGGGAAATCTACAGTACTCCAATTCCTAGTGACAGAAAAGAGAAAGGTAGTTCTACAGTAGCATGGCCCGGGGCAGAGGGGATGGGGAGTCAGTGTTTAGTGGGGACAGAGTTTCGGTTTGGGAAGGCGGAAGATCTGTAGAGAGGGATGAGGGATGGTGGCGTGTACTTAAAATCACTGATCTGAACACTTAAAATAGCTAAAACAGAAATTGTGTGATGTATATTTTACCAGGATGTAAAACAATTCTCTGTGATAATCATTATGTGATTTGGGGAGCACATAACGTGAAAAGTTTCGAAAAAGCAGGTGACATTTGTTCTAACAAAACTCCACTCCTCTTTCTAGTCCAATACACCTATTTATGTAAGAGTTCTTCCTAAATAGCTAGAAAAATGAGAAAATGGAAAGAAAATCAGTGTTGAATCCTATCCCCTTCTAGCAATAAGGAATAGTGATCTCAGATACATGAGCTAATCAGGCAGAAAATCCTCATCAACGATTGTCTGGCGAGGCTGTGGAGAAAAGGGAAATCCCAGGCACCGTTGGTGGGAAGGCAGACTGGAACAGCCACTCCGGAGAACAGTGTGGAGGTGCCTCAAACAGTTAAAAAAAACAACAACACAACAATCTACTGTACAATCCCGCAATTCCACTCCGGGTTATATATTCAAAGGAAATAAAAAACACTATCTCAAAGAGATATCTGCCCTCCACGTTCATTGCAGCATTATTCACAATAGTCGAGACATGGAAACAACCTAAGTGATCACTGACGGATGAATGGATAAAGAATGTGTACACACACACACACACACACACACACACACACACTGGAAGATTATTCACTCATACAAAAGAAGGAAATCCAGCCATTTGCAACCACACGGATGGACCTTGAGGGCATTAAGCCAAGTGAGAGAAGAGGAAGACAAATCCTATAGGTTCTCACTTATATGCGGAATCTAAAACAGCTGAACTCATCGAAATAGAGCACAGGACGGTGGTTGCCAGGGTTTGGGGGGTGGTGGAAATGGGGAGATGTTGATCAAAGCATATAAACTTCCAGCTATAAGATGAACGAGGTCTGGAGGTCTAATGTCTAACGTAGTGCCCATAATCAATGGTACCCTATTATGTATTTGAAAGTTGTTACAAGAAGAGATCTGAAATGTTATCCCCACAAAGAGGTTATGTCAGCCGATGGTGTGTATTGGTTTCAGGTGCACATGTGGTGATTTGATCCATGTTATGTAGGTTATATGTCAACGATATCACAATAAAGCTGTAGAAATCCATTTTTAAAAAGTATATTGTGCATTATACTGCATTAGCCTAAAAATAAGTAAATGTGTGGGGGACGCTTATTTTTTCAAAATTATTTTAGAAGAGCACAAGGGCAAAAAGTTTGAATATCCTTGCTCTGAATCCTTTCTTGCCAATTCCTCCTCAGTTATGCATTATACAATCCCAGTGTAAGACTGAGTTCTTTTTCTCAGCTCCCTCTAGCCACGGAAAAGCTCAACCCTGGGTGTACCTCTTGATTTCAGATTGAAATCCTCATTCTCAGGGAATTGCAGTGAAACTCCTGAATCCTGGTAACAGTGGTTCTCCATCCGGGATGACTTTGCAACTGGGGTGGGGAGGTCTGCCCCAGGCACCTAGTGGGTAGAAGCCAGGGGGATCCTCTACACTCTCGACAAATCACAGGGCAGTCTCCCTCCGTAAAGAACAATCTGGCTCAAAATATCCATGGTCCTGAAGTTGGAAAAACCTATAAGGCGTGTATGCCCGAATGATCGGACAGATGAATGAATGAACCATCAAGTAAATGAAGAAACAACGGAATCAGTGAATGAATGCTAGCTGGTAAAGTGTCCCATCAGTACCGTGGAGCAGGTTCCGTGTGAGGCTCTCAGAAAATCCTGGTGAACGTGGCAGACCCAAGGCCGGCTGTTCGAGGCCCACAGCACCTTGCTCAAATAGCAAAACTGTCCCCTCTATCCAGACCTATGTTCCTCTTTTCTTTGGGGTGCTCTGAAAGCCCCCATCTTTGTATTTGCTTGGGGTAGGGGCTTCCACGTCCCCTGCTGAGCCTCCCTCCCTCCCTCAGATAACCACCTGGAAGCTCTCCTCTCTGTAACACTTCTGTCAGACTCCTCCCAGCATGACTCCTGAGTAGCTGCCTTCTCATCCCTCTGGCTCTCATCAGTAAACTGGGAGCTGAGATTGCCGTGATCACCCCGGGGCGGGGGCGGGGACCTCTGAGCCCCACACCCCTCTGAAGAAGTAATGCGTACAGGCCACAACCTCATCTACATACCTGATCCTTAGGTTTTCCATCTCCTTCTAACCGGTGGCCTGGGAGGATGTCCCATCTTCCAAACAGATGGCCCATCAAGTTAACTATTTAAACTGTGACACCTGCAAGATGGTCACTTCACAGGGGGCCCTGAGGGACTGCTGTGTCCTCTCAGCCTCCTGTTCCATCCCGAGTTCTCAGAGCCTGAAGATTCTGGAGGAGGATCTTCACATCTAGGAGTCCGCGGATCCAGTCTTCAGGAAGGCAGCCCTTTTGCCACAACTCCAGATCATAAGAGCTAGACGCTGACAGACTGCTCATCATATGCCAGACGCGGTGCCGAGCTCTCTCTGGAGGCCAGCCCGCTGTGGGCATCAGGCAAGAGCGATGGCCGCATGCCAGTAAGGTTCTCCTACAGCTCACACAAGTTCTGGTGATTTCGGCCTTTAAGGCTGCTGAGTAATCCCCCTCCTCTAAGACATGGGCCTCAGAAGTGCTTCCCACCTGTGGTCACTGATGAAGAGGGGAGCCCAAGCTGTCCCAGTGAACCCGTCCATCTTGCCCTCAGCTGATTAAATCCACCAACCTAAATTGAGTTGGTCCAATCCAGTCCCCCTGCTGAGAAGACGGAACCGAGGCCCCAGGAGACCAAGCCGGGTAGCTGTAGGAAACAGCCATTTGAACATGATCCTGACGCTTCATGTGCAAGCAGGTAGGGGAAGTGAGAAAGCAGGTCCTCAGTGAGAGAGGTGGAGATTGGAGATGCCAGGGGACAAGGACTGTGTGATCTGTGCAGTGTCAATTCCTGATGGCTCTTAGCTCCTACAAGGCCGGGCTTACTTTGTTTATTGACTTTGGGTTCTCTGATGATCCCCGCCCCCCCCCCCCGTCATTTATTTTCAGTGAACTCTCCGCTTTTTGGAGCTAGGTTGGGTGAGTGTGTGTTCCTTGCATCCAGGGACTCATGAACCACTAAAATAAAACCTTTACTGGGAAGCTACTAAGCAATAAACACCTTACTAACTCTGGAGTATCCTGGTCCATTGTGATTGACTCTGAAAACTTGCAATGTGTGTGTTTCGTATTCCCCAATCGAGTAGTAAGTTATCTACTGCTTTTATTCATTCATGTAGTCACTGAACATTTCTTGGGAGGCTACCATGTGCCTGATGTTCCAGAAGATCACATAAAGGACAGAATGGGACACCTGCTTTCAATAAACTTACAAATTCATTAGCAAATTGAAAGTACAAAGCAAAAAGAAACAGTTTCTGTAATAAAATGCCAATAAAACATAAGATTTCAGAGGAAGGAGTCATTAGTTTTCCTTGTAAAGGCTGAGGAAGGCTTCATAGAGGAGGTGTCTTCTGAGCCAAAGTTTGAAGGATGAGTGGAATTTTCACCAGCAAAGAAAGGAGGGAAGAAGAGCAGATGAGGTTAGCTATTGCCACAATCTTACTGTGTAACAAACAACCCCCAAAAGAAGGGGCTGTATCTAACAATCATTTGTTCTTATACAACTATATGTTCTCTGGAGATCAGCTGATCTAGGCTGGGCTCCACTGGGGCTAGGCTCCACGATGCGGGTGTGTGCACATGTGCATGCTCATGCGCACGTGTGTGCATGTGTTCTTTCTAGAGCCCGGGCTGAAAGGGCAGCAGCTACACAAAGACAGCAGGCGTGTGAGAGAGCACATCCAACTACTCCATCCATCACATCTAACACCCTCCTGACCAGAGAAAAGCACAGAGCTGAGTCCAAAGTCAGAGGGCAGAGAAGTATGTTCTGCCTCTGGTGGAAGTGCAAGGTCACTGGGCCTGGGCACAGGGCGAGGGAACGATTTGGAACAGCTGTGGCAATTTCGGGCCGAGAGAGTAAAGAGCTAATCAAAAGCATGGAGGTCAGAATGTATATGGATTGTTTCCAGGGAAGTAATAGGGTAAAAGTTAAAGTTAAATTTTAAAAAGCTTCCAGCAAAGTTATGGAGAACCTTGAAGGTCACGCTGTGGAACATGGGCTTTCTTCCTCAGGTTCCAGGGAGCCAGTGGGGCTCACCTGATTACAGCCAGTTTTAGTCATATTAAAAGCAAGGAGGGGAGACAATTTAGGAGGCCAGTGTAGTGGTCTAAGAATGTATGGAAGTTGAGTGGATATGAGAGATGTTTGGAAGACTTTAACATATGTCCACAAGTCATCTGATACTCCTCTTTTAAAGAGGAAATTCGTTATTCTTTCTGAGTGTGGGCTGTATTCAGTAACTTGTCTCCACTGAGTAGAATATGGTGAGTGAGGGGCATGTAACTTCTGAAACTCGGTCACAAAAGGCAGGTGGTCTGTTTGCTCTCTCCTGGTTCCCTCAATCTGGGGACAGCTAGCTGTCCCATTGTGAGGTCACTCCAGCAGCTCAATGGAGAGGCCCATCTATGGAGGAATTAATATCTTTTGTCATAGCTAATGAGGAGCTGAGGCCTCCTGCTAATGGCCACTAAGTAACCAGTTTTGAATGCCAACCCTGCAGCTCCAGTCAGGCCTTCAGATGACTACATCCTTAGCTGACATTTTGATTGCAACCTCGTGAGAGACTCTGAGGCAGAGCTGTTCCTGGATTCCTCACCCACAGAAACTGAGTGAGATATTAAGTGTTTACTACATCAAGATGTTAAGTTCTGGAATAATTTGTTACACAGCAATAGATAAATACCACGTCTGGGATATAGAAGGTGAGAGAAAAGAATAAGAGAGCAAGGGCAAGTCTGAGGGACAGAGATATGAGAAGATGAAGAGTTCATTTAAGGACACTGTTTTGGACTGACTTGTGTCTCCCCTCAAAATTTATCTACTGAAGCCCTAACCCCTAATGTGATTATGTTTGCAGATAGGGCCTTTGGGGGAGGGAATTAAGGCTAAACGACATCATACAGGTGGGGCCCTATTCCAATAGGACTGGTGTCCTTATCAGAAGATGAAGGGACACCAGAGATCCCCCTCTTTCTCTTCATGTGTGTACAGGGAAGGGGCCACATGAGGACACAGCAAGAAGGTGGTAGCCTTCACCCCAACGAGATAGCTCTCACCAGACCACGACCCTGCTGGCACCTTGATCTTGTACTTCAGGTTTCCAGAACTGTGAGGAAATACATTTCTGCTGCTTAAGCCACCCAGCCTGTGGTATTCTGTTCTGGCAGCCCCAGCTGACTAAGATGGACGGGTTGAGTTTGCCGCAGCAGGCCATTCCTGGTGTGGATATCTAGTGGTGAGTTGGAAATACAGCTGGAGCTCAGAAGGGAGGTGCAGCTAGGGAGTCATAGGATCACTGGCATTTGGTGGCAGATGAGCTAGATCAGCCCGAGGGAAAAAGAACACAGAGAGACAGAGGATGGGAGCTAGGACAGCAGGAGGGGGTGGGGATAGTACCTATGACTGAATGGTTCAATGAAGAAGACAGAGTGGTGGCTTTGAAGGTAAAAGTCAACCACAGCAGAATTGAAGGGAGGTTTGGAAGACAGAGACCTGGATCAACAGTGCCAACTGCTCAGAAAATTCTTGTAAAAGAGGATCAAGGCAAGGCCTTTAAGATTTTGAATTAGGGGATCGTTGCTGACCTCTGTGAGCAGGATCATTTGGCTTCTGAAAAGCCAGCTTACAGTGGGTTGTGGTAGTCACTGTGACCCCGCCCCCCACCCCCGGGGGCTCCTTCCAGTGACAGACGTGTTGCTCGGCGGCTGGTGGTACTTCACGTGTGTGGTCTTCGGTGGCCAGCACTTCAGAAACTGCCTTAGCTTCACAGAATCACCTCACCCCAGGTCAGGCTTCCTTTCACGCTGGCACACATCTAATGACTGATCCCACGGCAGCATGAAGGTCTAGCCATGGCAGCCTAATGCAGGGCAACTGAAGGGCCATCTCCCTCTGGAGAGCCCTGTGAGGCCAGCCGAGCAATCATGGGGCCTGTGTCCTAGTGCATCTCCCTCAGCCTAATCAGGCTTCCTCTCCCCACCTTCCACAGATGCTAATCCCTAGGGAGCCTACTCATAAATCTATCGCATTCTAACTCTGTCTCCAAATGTGCTTCCCGAAGAATCTACCCTGAGACGTGGGCCAAAGGAAAGACCTAGAGGCCTCAAGGATAGACTGCTCCTGCAAGTCCTCACAGAGCCAAAGAAAGATGGGCCATAGCTGGAGGGCAAGGATTTTGTCCGCTAAGTCTCCTTCTGAACCAGGCACAGAGTTGGACACACAGCAGGTGCTGCTTTTGCCTGGACTATAGAACTCCAGCAGGAAGACAGAGTTGGCAGTGGGATGACTGATTCTTTGGATTTCTCCTTTCACATATTCAAATGCAAACAGGAGGCCAGAAGATCTTAGACTGATTTGTATTGCCTCCTTCCTACCAAGCCCCTCCCCACGCGCATGCACACATCCTTCTACTTCCTAGAAATAACGGATCCCCTTTTAGCGCTTCCCCGGCCTAGGGTCAGACAGGAAAAGTGATTATTACACTGTGTGTCTGTTGCTCGCAGCCAAGAAGTGTGCAGGGAAAGGGCCAGAGGGAAGGAGACGGAGGAATGGCGGGCAGCCCTGTCAGCCAGGGTCAAACCAACCACTACACTTCAGGCTGGAACTACTTTGAACTCCCTCCTCAGTTGACAGGAACTCAGTCAACTGGGAACAAACACATGGCGGGATTAAAATGTCTCGGGGAATCATGGGGCTGGTCCAGACGGAAACTATCCCATTCGCAGCAGTCCTCCAACATGACAGACCCCAAGCCTCCTCTCTGGAGAAAATGGGGCAGAAAAGAATGCTTAATGAGGTGCGTTGTGATCACTGAAGAGGGAGCCTCCCTGCCAAGGCTCCAACCTGCAACTCAAAGGGCTCCTTTCTCACACAGTGCTCTGACTGGGAGCCAGTGGGGGACACGCAGGGACCCAGGTGGGGACCCTGGGCGTCATGGACGACCCGGCCCCAGAGCTGCAAACCCAGACGCTAGGGCATTTCAGGAGGTACAGGTGCTGACCGCGATCTGCCTGAGCGCAAAGGCAAGGGCTCTGGAAAAACACAGAATTAAAGGGATGCATGTAGGAAAGAAAACAGGAAGCATTTTACAGGACTCTTTGCATCAGCCTGGTGAAATCATCAATCCTTGGAAGCTTACTGAGTGAATGGTAACAAGGAAGGGATGGAGGTGAAGGGCTGTAAGGGTAGGGTGCATTGAGTTTAAAACAATTCTCCAGAAATGTTATGGGGAAAAGGACATGCATCAAACACTGTTCAGCATAACATGCTCTCCAAAATGTCTCTGGGGGTGTTCTGTATCTGAGGTTAGGAGGGTGCTATCCTAGAAAATATGGGTGTGCAATGGGCAGAAAAAGAGACAGGAAAGAAGTCATAAAAGTTACAGTTTTTTTTTTTTTAAAGGAAGGCAACACCTATAGGAATCTAAATGGACCTGAATTTCTTATCAGTACAAATGGAAAAATAATGCTCAAGGCCCCAACAATTGCCTTTAAATTAAAAAGCGGCACACTGGGTTTTAAAACCCCCACCCCAACCCCCACCCTAGGAAAACAAGAAGAAAAGAAAACAGGAAAAAAGAAAAGGAAAGGGGGAAAAAAAGTTCAAACCCAGAAAAGGCGAAAGAAATATATTCCAAGGATATTCTTACACTTCTGCTTCAAATTACCACCTCCTCCAAAATCTAGTGGTTTTCCACTGAATGGCAATGTTACTGTGTTCCATGGCCTGCTCAAATGAATGTGATGAGAGCACATTCTAGCACAGGCCCTATGTCACCCCAGAACCAAGCTGTTCTTTCCTTTCACTTCTAGTAACCCAGTGCGTAGTGATCTTCTTCAATTTATGAAACTACAGATGGTTCCGAGTCCATTATCCTCGAGTCTCCTCGGCCATTTTCAAACAGTACCTGGCATTGTCCAGTCTTCGCCCATGAATTCAGCACACTTTTACGGTGTGCGACTTCCGTGGCGGGAACCGTGTTAGGTCCCGGGCATACGTTAACAATGAAGCCTGAGTCTCTCTGCCTGCAGGCAGCTCAGAGTCCACATTGGGAGACCTTCAAGTAAACAGGCGACTAGAATATGGTGTCACAGGGGCTGTGGCCAGGGGTGCGCAAATTGCACACGAGGGGCCGGGTAGGGGGCTGGGGAGCCATGGAAGGCTTCCTCCCAGAAGTGAGGTCTGAGCTTCACCAAAACCCAGCCTTTGCCATCATCAGTCATGAGCTCCGGGAGAGCAGGGACCGTCTGTCACCTCGCTTGGCACATAGTAGGCACGTGATAAATGATACTCAGAAAGTTAGTGTTTCCTCAAAAAGATTGTAAGGCAAAGCAGCTGCGTGAACATTTCTCCCTTTCCACTCCCTTTCTTTCTTCCTTCCTTCCTTCCTTTCTTTTTAAAGATTTTATTTATTTATTGACAGCAAGCAAACAAGCAGGGGGAGTGGCAGCAGGAGAGGGAGAAGCAGGCTTCCCACTGAGCCGGGAGCCCCACAAGGGACTTGATCCCAGGACTGTGAGATTATGAGCCGAGAGTGATTCTCCCTATCAGAAGAAATGCTAAGTTATCAAGAAGCTCAGCGTATGTGTATACAACTGCTAGTATCTTAAGTTTGGGGGCAAATCTGCAGAAAATATGTAATCCGATTTCAAACGGCGCCAATCTCATGAAGACTTTCTGCTTTGGTGTGAAGTTTAAACAGAACTAATGCTCGTGCAACCCTCGGAAGGCGTGGAGGTGCCCAGGGTGGAGGACAGGGGGTTTCTAGGAACGGAGAGGAGAGGGAAGAAGGGAATGTCGGCACATGTTGATTGGAATTGAGACTTTAAATAGACACTGCTTAGCATGGCATCCAACATCGTGAAAGAAAATCGAGAATTTTAGAAAGAATATAGTCAGAACCTAGACAATAGGTAAGCTAGGCAGGATAGCAAACTGAAGCACTGTGGCTCAGAGTCAAATTCAGCCCGAGGCAGTGTTTTATTTGGTCACCACCAGCATTGTGTTTTAAAAAGGGAAGAAGAATTTGAATGTCCTTAGCCCGGGGGAGCAGTCAGGTGCGAGCCAGCTCCCACCACTCCTGATTGCCCTCCGCTCACCCACCCTGCCCTCCGATGTTCCCTGCCTGACCCCCTCGGAAGGCTTCTGGGTTTGGGACCCCTGATCTAGGGACTTTTTGTTTCCATTCAATAGCTAGATGAGCAAATGCTTCGAATTGACACCACAGAACCCCTAACTTTACGGGCAATTTTGTTTTTTAGATTTATTTATTTTAGAGAGGGTAGGGGGCTTGGGAAGGGGGCAGAAAGACAGGGAGAGAGAGCTTCAAGCAGACTGTGCTGAGTGCAGAGCCCGACTCTGGGGCTTGATCTCACCACCCTGAGATCACGATCTGAGCAGAAAGATCTGAGCGGAAATCAAGTCTCGGCCTTCCCAGACTGTGCCACCCAGGCGCCCCTAGGGGGAATTTTAAGAGCGCCAGTGGGTTAGCAAATGCTAGCGAGGAAAACTTCAAGTGTGCCGGCCAGCTTGAAATGTCCCGCTGGGATGTTGCCCCAGGTCCCCACGGCTCTAACTCTTGGGCTTCTCATCTGCCAGCAATGTCCCTTACCAATGTCTGAGTGCCAAAAGTGAAAGGGGACAAGGAGTCCCCGTCCCTCCCACGCCCGTCTGCTCTGTGGAAAGGTTTTCATCCTTGCTCATTTCCCATCACCAGCAACCGGAGAGGTGGAGCAATATAGGAGAAAGACGGTCAGGCATTGCCTGGGGCGCCGGAAAGAGCTACGGAACAAGGGCCCCGAGCCCAACAAAGGAGAAGAGGACGCAGGACAAAGTAAAGCAGGCAAGAGGGCACCCGCAGAGCCCTTGCGTTGGGATCCTGGATGGGATGAGAGCTCTGCTCAAAGGTTTCTCTGCCCCTCCCCCGCTCACAGACTCAGAATACCCGTGCGGACGGGAAGCACGTCAGGAGAGACAGGAGAGATGTGACTTGCTCAAGGTCACACAGCTAACGAGTGGCTGGCTGAACTGAATGGTGAACGGAGGGCTCCTGCAAGTCCCCCTGCTCTTTGCACTTATAGCCACGCAAGGGCTTGGCAGAGATGCTTGGGCAGAGCATGTCGTCTTGGCTGACTCTTCCGAAGTGAGTGTTGCCTAGGGTTGGGGCGCGGGAGGGGCATCCGTTCATTCATTCAATGGAGAGTAAGCACCGACCACATGTCAGGCACCGTACTTGACTCCAGGGATGCGCGAGGCAAAAAAAACATGGTCTATTCTGGTGCTGGGCCCTGAGTCTGTGTTCAGGAACTCTTTGCCGACTGTCTAGGGAGTGCTGCCCAACAGAAACAGAATTTGAGGTGCCAGTGTGGACTATATGTGGAACTTCTATTTTCTGGTAGCCCCATTGAAGAACAGTAAAAAGGCACAGCTGAAAGTGATTTTAATAATATACTGTATTTAAGCCAGAATCATTTCCACATGTAAAATATGAAAATTATTAATGAGATATTTAGCATTCTTTTTTTGTACTAGGCCTTTAAAATCTGCTGTGCATTTTCCACTTAGAGCATACCTCAGTCTCACTCGGCACACTTCATGGGCTCAATAGCCACATGGGGCCAGTGAGCACCGGACCCGAGGGCACTGGCCTGAGGGGAAGGAAAGCGCCTCCTCCCAGACACTGAACTTTGCCAACTGCCAGGTTCTCCCATCTGCAGCTTTATCATCCGTGAGCCCTCAGTGGGACCACATGAGGCTGGGAAGCGCGGTGGTGGAGGGGAACGGGTTGGGGGGTGGGGAGAGGAAGATTCCAGAACACAGTAGACCTCAAGCTTTCAAGGAGTTCATGATTTTGTCTATTCAGGACATGTCCTCAGCCACTCAGCCAGGGCGCAAGGGCACATTCACAGCTGTACTTGGCTTTGTCGTCCTCAATTTTAGAAGTTTCATGCCAATTAAGAGCTTAATACCAGGGGGTGCCAGGGTGGCTCGGTCGGTTAAGCGTCTTAAGCATTAGCCTTCAGCTCAGGTCATGATCACAGGATTCCTGGATCAAGCCCGGGGGTTGGGCTCTCCGCTCAGTGAGATGTCTGCTTCTCCCTCTCCCTCTCCCCCTGGCTCATGCGCGCGCTCTCTCTCTCTCCCTCTCTAATAAATAAATAAAATCTTAAAAAAAAAGTGGACTAACGGAATCAGCGGTGGGGGTACTGTTTGTGCTAAACAAGTCTACTCTACACTGTAAACAAAACGCCAACGCCCAGTTCAGGTGTCCATATCAGTGTAAAAAAATTGCGCCACAGAGGAAAACCGGACCTTCGCGCTGAAAAGCCCCGAGGAGCACACATCTGTCAGAAGTGACCATGGCATTCTCGAATCTGAGGGAACCCACGAAACTGTGAAGGGCCCAGTCTGGTCCTAGGACCTGACTCTCCCCTTTGGGAAGACTGCCCTGGTCTCTCTGGCTTTTGTTCTCTCCAGAATCTCTATCTGCAACTCGCCACACGCTATCACAGTTCCGCCTGGGAGCCTCTGGGATCCTCTGGCCCCTATCACTCAAGATCGAGTGTTGTTCTCCGGAAAGCTCTTCGAAAGGCTGGATGATGCAAAAAGATCGTACGGTGGTGGTCAGGTTGCTCGCCACCTTCACCCCTGCCTGCCTGTTATGCTTTCAGAAACCATGGCTTGTGGACCTGAGAATATGAGGATTAAATTCTCGGTGGGCCCATATGTCATTCTGTTCCTAGAATCGCATACTGTTAGAGCGGGAAGGGACCCTAGAGATGACCTAGTTCCCCGTCTTCGCCTTTATATTGCAGGTGAAGACTCAGAAACTCAGAGAGGCGAAGAGACTTGCCTAAGAACTCCCTGGAAGGTCCTAGAACCAAGGGCTTTCAGTGTCACATCCGGTGTGCTCTTTACAGCACTTCCAGCTGCCTCCTGGTTTTGAGAAGGCCCAAGTGTTTCAGGGTATCACGGCCAGACAGCAGACGTCGGGTCTGCGTTCACTGGAAACTCTGACCCCAACCTCATACCCATCAAATCAAGATTTTAAAGGTCTGTTTTTCCAGTCCTGCGATACTCTTACTTTTCAGAAACTCTATGAGTGTAAAACTTAGCGACATGTCCTCTCTTATTCTCTTTGTGTTTAGCCTGCAAGAAACAGTCGTTTATTCTCATCTCCTAGATCTCCATGGGAGCCCCACTCCAAGGAGCTTAGGCCCACCATTCCTGCCCCCACCTACCATTGTCGCCTCCCAATCTGGAAATGGGGTTTGACAGTGACGAGTGTGCCCTCTGCTGACCGGATGTCTGCTCTGCACTCTTGTCCGCAGGATCCACACCCTTGGGCTTTGGGAGCCTTAGGCCACCTGAGAAACAGGACAGGAATGAGAGTCCCCTTATTCCTTCCAGAGAATCTATACATTTTTTTTTTTTTTTTTTTGGCAAACCGGTGTGCTTGACACTCTCCATTGATTTTTAGAGTGGGAAAACCATTATTCAAGAAATGTCCAGGTTCTGATTTTGTAGAGTTAGCCAGAGAAGTGCATTTGTAGCACTTGCCATCCTCTCACCCTGGACAAAAAAGTTAAAATGTATAAACACAGCGCCTTCCGATTGTAGACTATAAGGCAGTACAATAACAAGCTTTTAAAATAGAACTTAAAAGGAGCCCCTTTCCTGGGAGCATGAAAAGTAATTAGAAATACATTTTGAGTCCTTCCTAGATCCCCAGGTCTCCTGGGGTGTGCTTTAGGATGTGTCACTTTTGTCACACGCCTCCTCCTGCCCTCCCCCCACCAGAGTTGCCTTGGGAGACCTGAGCCTCTCATTCTCTGGCCTTTTCAGCTGGAGGCCTCCCAGCGCCCTCCCAGTATTGCTTTCTACCGGGGCCTCTCCTTTTTCCTCTCTCTCTTTCTTTCTCTTTCTCACTCTCATCCTTTCTTTCCCTCCCTCCCTCCTTCCTTCCTTCCCTCCTTCCTTTCTTTCCTGCCGGAGATAAGAGAGGCACATCCGAGGCAGCCCCACAGGGATGGGCACACTGGAATGTGTTCGCAGTCAAGTGTTGACACCACTGCAGAGCAAACACCAACCCGTTGGGAAGTCTCCAGGAGCTCAACGTTAGGATTAAAGCAGAGATCTAGCTGGGGGTGGGGAGGGGTGGGGGTCGGAGGCTCGTGATCACACATTCTCTTAAGCCACCTGGGGCTCAGCACATCCAGAGTTCTGCCTGGGGTTCTGACTCCGCGAGGTTGGACGGTCCATAAGGGTCAGGAGATGAGAGGTCAGCCAGAGCTGTCCCAGAGCTCTAGAGAAGGAAGGAGGGGGGGAGTGAGGAGGGGGAAGGATGCAGGGGATGCCTCAGGCTAAGCTTCAGGTTGGCAGAGAAGAAACAAAAGAAAGCACCAGACCAAGGTGAACTAAATCCAGGAGGAAAGAGGGATAGGAACAACACCTGAGTCTTCATTCAACCCAAATAATCTAGTGCAAAGACAGGAAAATGAGGGCCTTCCCCACTCACTCATACCCTTGCTGCCAAGAGGCAGAGGTCGGTGGCCTTTAACTCCTAGCCTAGCAGCCTGTGCTCCCTGTTTCTGAATCCAGTGAAGGAGCCCCCAGAACCCGGTTGGAAAGGACCACTGTTAGAATTCCTGTTGACAGGAGTTCAAGGTATGGGCTCAGTTTGTTTGTTTGTTTTTGTTTTTGTTTTTGTTTTTGTTTAGGAGGGGGCTGTTGAATTAAGATGTGTTAGGAAATGGTGGGTGAACTCTTGAATACTATGGTGAACACAGATTCTTTCCTATTAAATTAGAAGCTGAAAAAGATCACCAAGAGAAAGTTTGGTATGGTCGTTCTTGTTGAGAAAAACTCAGCCCCGGGCTGAAGAAAAGAGCAGAAAGGGGTGGGGAGTGAGGATGAGGTGAAGTGGAGAGCCAGTGGCCGCTGCTCCATCTCTGGAGGGCTGGAACCTTCTCTTAGCCACCGCCCAGAAGTGCTTCGGGGACTGCTGGAGAGGTAGCACCCAGCCCCGATGTCGGGCCACTCCTAAATTTTTTGTTTCTGGTCCTTTGATCAGGGGTTTCCTGGATTTGGAGACAAGTGGAGGCCCAGGGAGGGGGCGGGGGCGGGGAAGTGTGGCCCCAGGGAGTGTGTGTCAGCAAAGGTCCCAGGCTACCAAGAGGTGGGGTTTGTCTCAGTTCGTGGAGATCGGCTTGAACCGGACCTGGCGAAGTTGGTTTTTAACAGATGTTCCCGGGGTGTCGCTGGGAACTTCGCGTCCACTTTCTTCACCAGACGCGTAAAGCTTGCCAGGCACTGTACCAAGCGCTCGAGATCTGGGGTTATTGCGCTTAGGTTGGGCTTGGGTCAGGGTTTTTCGGGAGCATGCGTCCCTCTCTGCAGACCTACTTTCCTCACTTTCCACCCCATCCTCCTGGCCTGGAGGGCGCCTGCGTGGCCCCGGACCTCAAGCCCAGCACCCTCTCCCCCGCCCCGTCTACCTGTAGCTCCGGGTCCCGGAACCCGGGCTGGTCCGCATAATAAGGCCGTTGTGAGGCTCTCTGTGTTGATTTAATACAAGTGCACCGTGAATGCGGAAAAATAAATAGACGGACCGAACATATGACTCGCCGTAGTGAAAAGTCTTTTCGAATAAATAAAAAGAGGCTGAGTTTTCACTGTTGAATGTAAATTCCTTTGAAGTGGAACTAATCATTTCAAGGATAGTTCACGTTGTCCTAACAACGCGGGTGAATGGCAAGGACCCTTCTTTTTGTTAAAGATATGTTTTCTTTCTTTCAGTCAAAACTGATGATGATACCCCTTTCACGCTCTGTCCTCTAGGATCGTAAATCTCCACTCCCAGCTACCCAAATCGCACTTTCAGATGCCAAGCCCCCGCGGGTGACCGCTTCTCAGGCGGGGCTGGCGCGCACCAAGCTTCCCGCCCCCACCCCGGGGACCCCGGGCTCCCCGCGCCCGTCGGTCCCACCTCCCGGCCGTAGGGGGCGCTGCAGCGCGGGGGTGGGGTGGGGAGCCGGCCGCCCGGGCTTGGGGTGCAGGGACGTCCTGGGGCCCACTGAGCCCGGGAGGGGGAAAGTCCTGGGGCGCGCAGGCTGCAATTTCAAACTAAGCGGGACGACGCGGCTCCCACATCTTCCAAGGCGCCTGTCAATCTTCTCCTGGCCCCAGAAATGTGAAAAATGCTCACAATGGCCTCATGCATGCCCCTTGCCCAAGATCATCAGGGGCTGGTGCCCACGTACTGGAGAGAAAACGTAGTCTCCAAACAATCCTGGGGGGCCAGGTGGCTCAAATCCAAACTTTTCTCTCCCAGCCCTTGCCTCCCTTCACAATCCGGAAGACCCTTGCGGCCGGAGCCCCGTCCTCCCAGCCCCGCGGCGCCGGAGCCCACCCTTTCCTCGACGCCCCGGGCCCTAGAGCGGCCACCGGGCCGAGGCGGGGCTGGGGGGGGGTGGTGCGGGGGCTGGGATTCGCGGCCAGGGTGGGTGTGCTCGCGACCTTGGACGCGAAGAAAGTTGCTCCCAGTTCACCGACGCCGCGGCCCGGGGGTGGGGGAGGAGCTTCAGAGGACCAGACAGTCCCTCTAGGGTCCCAGAAGTGCTGAGCCCGGGGCAGGTGACGCCTAGCTGCGTTCCCCCGTTCCGGAGCGAGGTGGGCCAGCCCCCTTCCTTCTGCGCCCCCCCCCCACCAAACGGGGGAAAGGGCCCCACCAAGGGCAAACGGAGAGGTGCTGGGGCCTGAGCAACGAATACGGCCTCTCGAGAGCCCCCGCAGGGCTGGGCCTGCGCCGGGCGGGCCGAGACAGAAGCGGGCAGCAGCGCTTCCCCGGAAGTGCCCGGTTCCGCCCGCAGACAAGGGGGCCTCTCGGCGGCCGGGCCCAGGCGGGGCCTGCTCGCCCCTCGGGAGCTCCGGGCCGACCGGGGAGCGCCAGCCACCCAGCCGGAAATGTCGAGGGGTGAAGCGAAGGGCCGATTTCTTCGCCTGGGTTCTCGCCAGGCGTTGCCTCGTGGGCAGAGAACGTGGCCGCGGCCCGACCCCGGTGCTGACCGTTTGTCTCCGCCGGGCTTTTAAACCCCTGGCCCCCTCCCAGGGTGGGGACCCGGCGGCGCGCGGCGGGCGGTCCGCCGGGCGCACGGAGCTGGCGCGGCTTCCCCAGGGGGTGGAGGGGCCGGGAGGGCCACCCCTCGCCGCTGCCCCGGGGCTCGCGGGTCGCGGCCCAGCGCGCACCTCCCCCGACCCCGCCGTGCCCGCTGGCGCTCGGGGACCCAGATTAGCGGCTTCGGGACCGGGAGGGAGCCGGTCGGGGAAAGTTCACCAGCAGGGCAACTCCAAGGGACTTGGAGCCAGCCGGTAGCTCAGCTAGGGCCCTGATTATTCAAACGAGCTCTTCTTTCTTTAAAACAAAACGAAACAAAAATTCCACCCTCGAGCCGCGGACTTGGCGCCGCGGGCTCGGAGATCCGGGCCGGGCCCTGGGGCGAGTTCTGCCCTGTCCCCCGCGCTCCCGGCACTGAGTCACCCAGGAGAGTATTTGGAGGGCTGGGGGCGGGGTGGGGGGCAAACTGGGAGAGCTTTTGTGAGAACTTGCCTTTTCCTTCCCAAAGAGCCAGGCTCCGCGGGTGGCCCAGGGTAGCCGGGACTTTGTGGGCGAGTTGCTGCCAAGGGTCCTTCGGGCCTCAGTTTCTGCTACTGTTCAGGGGGAATGATAGGACCCTTTGCTCAGAGAGGGGCAGCTAATTGTGAAGCTCCGGGTCTGGCGTATGGCAGGTGCTGAGAAAATTCGTATTCTCTTCCTTCCCCAAGCCCCAGCCTCTGAACATGCAAAGGTTGAAAAAGAAAACCCTGCCTGAGCGCCGAAAGAGACTTGGTCGTCGGGATTCTTGATTCCTGTATGTGTTGGGGCCCGGGCCCCTCACCCCGGAGCCCACGGCCCGCGCGCAGGAGGGCGTGTACTAGCCACCGCTACTCTCCCGGGCTGCGGCCTGGGGGGCCAGGGTGGCGGACATAGCCGCCTGGTGTCCCCTCCTGACCCCCCAACCTGCTGGCCTCTGCGCCAAGAATGGGGTTTAGAGGCCGGCGTCGAGCACTACGGGGAGCGGGGAGCAGAGCTTAGCCGCAGTACCCGGTGCAACCTCGGCAGCTCAGAGGACGCTGGCGGCCCGCGTCTGCCACTGAACGGCACTCATCCGGCCACCGGGGCCCGGTCGGGGCGCGGCCGCCTGCGCTCAGTTTGGCGGGACCGGGGGCTCGCGGCGGGCGGGCGGGCGGAGCGATCCCGGCTGCTCCTTCCCGCCACTGCGCCGGCTGCGGAGGTAACATCTGTGTCGACCCCCCTCCTCAACCCCCTCCACCCGCCAGGCCACCTCTATTTTTTTTTTTTTTTAAGAAAGAAAGAAAACGAAAAACCAACCTTCCTTTCCCTCCACAATAGACACACCAGGGGGCTTTTCACTTGGCCAATCTCAGGAGTTTCATATGAACTTCATTAAATCAATTACTCGGTGAACACATCACAATTTATTTGCAATTAGTATCAAAATGTCTTACTTTTCCTAATAGGTCGGAGCAGATGTAGCTACAGAAGGGACAACGCGTTTTCGTGAAATCTATCTCTTGCAACATATTAAATCTTCTGGTCAGAAGAGAAGGAGAAATTCAAAGGCAGTTTAGAGGAGGGGAGAGAAAACAGGCTGGAGACAAATGCGATTCGTGCAGGTGTTGGAGCAGCTTGCGTTATAATTGTATCTAGCGAAAAGGTTGCCTTTATTATCCGTAATGATCGAACAAAAGTCACCATAATTAAACGTCTGGTTTTTTCGGATGACTGAGAGGTGCGTGTCTGAAAGGCGCCGGGTACAGCGAGGGACCGCAGAAATGGTTAACAAGACGCCCCGTTCTTTGAATAGTGGCTTTGTCTTATGGGGGGGGTGGGAGACAGAAAGAGAGAACAGTTATCTAATTTTCATTGCTCCAAACCAGCGATTTATTGATTGCGACAACAGTTTTATTGTACTCGGGGAGGGGGTTGTTGCAGGTTTATAGAAACTGATTTACTTTCGTTTGGAAGTAAAATCATATGCAACAGTCTCCCGTTGGAAGGTTGGACCTCAGCTCCTGTTAATACCATTAGTGACACAGGATCGAATTTCAAATGAAGCCTGGTGACAATTACAGACGGAAACAGATGCCCTTGGAAATTTAGGTCAAGTGTTCAAGATTCTGGTTTCATGGTCAAGGTTGTCTTGGGGGTAACCTTGAGGAGATGCTCATAAATCTGTCCTCCTCTCCGAACTAGGGATGCGCCTTCCAGGGGGGATGATGTGGGGAAGAGGGGGGCAGAAAATTTATTTAGAGGGTCCTTAGGTCACGGAAAACAGAAGAGATGCCAAAGGGCTGTAAAACTAGGCAAGTGTGCTGGGCTGGACAGCGTGCGTGCGTGCGTGCGTGCGTGTGTGTGTGTGTGTGTGTGTGTCTGTGGTGGAGGGCAGCAGCTTCTCCTGGGGGAGCCGCGGAGAACCCCAGCTGCGCGGGCGGGACTTGCAAAGACCCTGGACTCCCGCGTCCGACTTCGTAGTCACCAGCAGGCGGACTTGGAGGCGGTCCCTTAGCCTCAGAGCCTTTTTTGTACCCATCTGCAAAATGGGAATCATGTGCCCGGCCTGCTTCTACCCCAAGAGCGGCGGCAAAGGTTTTAAGCGCGACAACGAATTTGAAAGCGTCTAGGCTTTCAAATGCAAGGTATTATTCTGAACGTGCAGCCCCCTTCCTTTGCATTTTAATCACTTGCCCCACAGCTCAGTGAAAAAGACACCGTGTCTCTTCCCTTCTCCCCGCGGGAACCTTCCCTGCGAGCTGCCCTCTCGGCTCCGGGAGCACCAACGCCTTCCTTAGGGGTAAGAAAACTTGTTGTCTCGCCCTGGCTTTCGAGCCCAACCGGCGTCTATAAGCGCGGCAATCTTAGGGGTTTACACCCCTCTGGTGAGTGTTTTCCACTTGACAACTCTTTTAAAGACGTAGAACCATATTTTATTTACTGCCTACTATAAATTATTTACTAGCAGGCTGAGGTAATTCCATTAAAGCCGCACGGTTTGTTTATATTAAATAGTTATCTGGGGACTCCTTGCTCGCCTTCGAGCTGCGGGGTCGGGGGAGGTGGGCACGGTCCGCGCGGCTAAGAGATGCCCATGGAAAGGAGAGGGGGCCAGTGGAAACGAAAATGGCCCCTTTTCTCTTGATGATTCATTAAAAATCAAATACTTCTTCCAAGGCACTGACTCGGCGACGGTGGCGTCCATCAGATTTAGGGGAGGATGGAGGATTGAGCCGGGGGTGGAGGGGTGGGGGATGCAAGGGGCTATTGCTAGGATGCGGCCAGGGGGGAGGGGAGGGAACTCGGGGGCTCCTGGCCTGGGTTGCTGGCGAGAGAAAGGAAGCACGGCGAACTTTGCCTCTGGTCCCCTCCCCCAACACGTGCATCCAGGCAGAAAAGAAGGAGTAGAAAAAACCAGCCTGAGGGAAGGCACAAGGCTTTAAGCATTGGCTGCGTGTGCGTGTGTGTGTGTGTGTGTGTGTGTACACACGTGGGCGCGTGAGCCTGTGTCTCTCCAGGATTTTAGCACTGGCCCAGAGTTACTTCTTTCCACTTTCCTAATTCTCTCTGTGTTGTGTATATAAAATTTTTTTAATTCTACCTCTCAGTTTAGGGAAATACCAAACACCCCAGGAGATACATTGGCCTTTGGGGGAGGGTAAGGGGGCTTGGAGGAATTAACCATAAATGAAATTGTTCTCTGAAATCGCTGCCTTGAGTTATGTTGGCCTTGGAGAAGGGGGGGGGTTATCTATTTCTGCCAAAGGCTTTTTTTAAAAGGGGCTCCAGAGGAATGTAGTAATACTGTGTTAGTTTCCCACCTGGTTTTGCAGATGGGGATTTCAGAATGGCTGGGGTATCACCATAACACAGGGAGAGATAAACAAGACACCTGGACAAAAAGCCAGTTGTCTGAAGCAGCTCGGAAGTGATCTACAATAAACATAAAGGTCGAGTATTTCATAAGAGTGTTTTTTTCCTCCTCTTTTTCTTTCAGCTGAAATAGACATGCAAGGTAGGGGAAAAAATTATATTGGTTTCAGTGCATGAAAGACCTACTGCTGTTCATTACAGAGCTGAAGGACTGAAATTGACTTAAACATTCAGGACACATCCTGCCTTCCCAGTACTTAGGTTCACCAATCATTTAAAATTCAATGACATAGTTTTAATATTCTTGGATTATATTTCTTGGTAATTTGGTTACCCTTATTAGCTTAAATCCTATTTTATCAAAAAGGGGGAGAAAATTATAATATGTATAAACACCTTCAGTATGCAAACACGCGAGTTAACCCTGTGAACACCAAATTGAATGTACACCATAGAACCACACATTTCGACAGCTGCCCACGTACACTTTTTAAAAAAAAAAAAAACGGAGGTGCAATTTACACCACATAGAACTGACCATTTTAGAGTGAACAATTCAGTGGTATTTAGTACATGCCCAATGTGGTTAAACTGCCACCACTGTTTAGTTCCAAAAGGTATTCATCAAGGATCGAGATGATAGGAAAGTACCTAGTGTCACTGAACCGTATGCTTTACAATGGTTAAATAGTAAATTTTTAAAGTGAACTTATTCTCATTACTAAATTCAATCCATACGAAAACACCTACTTATAAAAAAAACCCCAATCCACACCAAATGAAAAATAACAATGATCATCAACCCAAAATAAAACACTGTACCCAGTAAATCATTACTCCCCATTCTCTCCAACTCCCAGCCCTGGCAGGACTTTATATGGGTGCTAGTATCTCTTAAAACAAGTATTGTCCCCAGCAGCAAAATTTCTGTACGCTACTATTTCCTTAAAATCTATCTCTTTCATCACGTTCTATTCCGCACATCTAACGACAAATACAAAGAGAGAGGGGATAAACGACATAATCTGCTTATTTGTTCTAGAAGCCAATAGAAGGTTTCCAGATTGGTATTTGCAACATGGGCCTTTTTAATGAGCGGGTGGATCCCTGGGCAACACTTACAAATACTTTGTCAGTCATTGTGGGAGGGACCTGAGTTTGAGGCAACAGTTAATCTTGCTGTCATCAATAGAAAGTGGATTAGAGTGGCATTTTCTCTTTTGAAATGTAATTCATAAAGTTTAACAAAGCAATGGTTACCAGCAACCTTTTGGAAAAAAGAGTACTAAGATAAGTTTTTGCAAACCGTTTGTTTCTGGGCATCAAAACTGTGCCCTGAATTCACAATTATGGAAAAACTTTGTGAATAGCTTAGAATTGTCAGAGTCCTATATCCTCGGACCTTGTGTGTGCTGATGCATTCATTTATTTCACACGCTTCACCACAAAGACCAAAGGAAATATGACTGTGGCTAAAGAATTTTAATCAAAATCGAAGCTTACATTCACGGAACCAGGACTCCGGTGTCTCAGGCCCTTGGAGAAGCTATTTCCGTTAAGATGATAGCTAGAGGTCAGGGCTGGCCCAGAATCCAATTTAATTAACATATGGTGTATTATTAATTTCTATAGTCTGACAGCTTGCTTCATTCTACTTGGAGAATGGTAAGTTTCAGAGGAGTTAGCTGATTTTGACCCACACGGATAAACTACAAAAGGCATGCTTTCTGTTTAATTTTTGAACTAGCCCATCATGAGGGGGAGATAAAGAGTGCTACGTAGAACTCTTCCATTTTCTCTGAGACATTTTTCCAAAGAAGCCTATTTCTTTTTGGCCTTAAGCATTCTTTCACCAGCAGGGTTTTCCAGCCTTATCACTACTAACTAACATTTTGGACTGCCCAGTTTCTTGTTGTGGAAAGTTGTCCTGTACCTTCTGGGCTCTGTGACAGCCTCCTTGGCCCCAAACCATTAGATGCCAGTAGTCGTAGCAATGAAAAATGTCTCCAGAACTTGCCAAGCGTCCCCTTGGGGTCAAAAATCACTCCTGGCTGAGAACCACTGTTCTAGTGTTAGGTTTGATTTTGAAACAATTTGTTTTCCTTTTTTGATTGAATTTGGTAATTTTGTAAAACATACAGTCTTGTTTCTTTTTTTTTTTTTTAAGATTTTATTTATTTACTTGACAGAGAGGAGAGAGATCACAAGCAGACAGAGAGGCAGGCGGAGAAAGAGGGGGAAATAGGCTCCCTGCTGAGCAGAGAGCACGATGCAGGGCTGGATCCCAGGACCCTGAGATCATGACCTGAGCCGAAGGCAGAGGCTTAACCCACTGAGCCACCCAGGCGCCCCCGTCTTGTTTCTTAATTCACAGTATTTGTTGCTTTAATCCATGACGATTAGAGCTGAAGTGGAAATGTTGTTTTTTTGAAGTGTAGTTTTCGCTAAAACACACTGTCTTAAAGTCATCAAGGAGCTTAGAGATTCACTAGTCATCAAATGGGGAGGCTGTTAAGAGCACAGACTTCGGTGTAAATTCTCTATATTGGTTCTGTGACCTTAGGGCAGTCACTTAACCTCCCTGAACCTCGGTTTCCTTCTCTGTAAAATGGCTGTCAAAAGATCCGTGTGGGGTGCGAAGCAGGTAATGTGTGCCCAGGGCTTAGCACAGCGCCTTGCACACAGTAGGCGAGGACTTCTTTTCCACAGCGGGCACACATGGGGCTGGTGAGGGCTTAGCCTTCCTTATAAACACAATCGGCCACAAAACATGACAGTTCCCCTAAGAAGAGTCACCAGACTGTAGCCTTGCCCTCATTCCTTGTTTCTTCCCCACACTCCCGGGGCTCTCACCCTTGGATTCCCCAGGCGTCTCTCACTCTCCCCGTTCCTAGTCTCCGAATCCAGCCCAGTTGTATACAAAAACCCCTTTCTGTCTTTGCCCTTTAGCACAGCTGGGAGAGTTTGACATTTTCCAAGAGAACTTTACCAATCACTAAGGGGATATAAAAAAAGGAAACAATTATGGAATAAACAAGCATCATAAAACTAGATTTCTAAAACAGAGGTTTCTGATCCCTTGATCTCAGTCAAGGTTGTGAAGAACCTTTTAACTCCATTCTATGTTCTAATGCAGTCCTGAAGAAGACAGGTGCATTTGTTCATTCACTTTTTTTAATTTATTTACTTTTATTTTAAAATAAATTTTATTTAATTTATTTTTAATTTATTTAAATTATTTACTTATTTGACAGAGAGATCATAAGTAGGCAGAGAGGCAAGCAGAGAAAGAGGGAAGCAGGCTCCCTGCTGAGCAGAGAGCCTGATGCAGGGCTTGATCCCAGGACCCTGGGATCATGACCTGAGCTGAAGGCAGAGGCTTTAACCCACTGAGCCACCCAGGCTCCCTGTCCATTCACTTACTAAAGTTTAGTGCCATGAAAGCAGGTATTGTAACAGAGTCGACTGGGTTGGGGTGGGAGAGATCAGGGGTGTTTTCTAGTAAGATGGTATTTGTGCTGCAGTCTCAGGGAAGAAGAAGGTGCTAGCCTAGTGGAGACCTGCAATAAGAACATTCTAGATAGAAGGCGCAACAAGTGTAAGTGCCTCGAAGCAAGACTGAGTTGGGAATAATAATTATAATAATAATACTATATTCTAGGCACTATTTGAAGAACTTTTCATATGTAACCTCACTTCATTCTCTTAATTAAATGAGTTAGTATCTACGAGCTAGGTACTGTTATTATTTCCATCCTACAGATGGGAGACATTGAGGTACAGAAACCTTGAGTAAGTTGCCCAAGGTCAGAGTTGTGAAGTGGTTGAGCCAGCATTCAAGGCCAGACAGTGGGACCCAGAGTCCCGGCTCTTACCCGCTGCCCTGTATCTCCTGGAGCATGGCGAGAGCAAGGGTGAACATGGGGCGGGTGAAGGCTGGGGAGGCAGGTGGGGGCCAGCCCATGTGGGGGGCTTTCTAGGTCTTGGGAAGGAAGGTGTCTTTATCCTAAGAGCAGCTTAGGATGCTGGTGATGGAGACCTGGAGGCATTCAGCACAAACCTTGGCGGTAGAGCCGATGGGACCTCCTGGTGAGCCAGCTGAAGGAGGCTAAGTGACAAAAATGGAGCCAATCGAAGATGACTGATCAGTCTGGTTTTGAACGACTAGATGGATGGTGGTATTTAGCTTGTGTTCGATATGAGCCGATACATTGTTCACTAGTTTGCATGGCCAACGTCAGTGCTTAACACCCTCGAGACAGTTCTCTGATCACCCCTAAGGCGTTCTGGAATGACTCCTTCAGGTAAGTCCACTTGCCGTATATAGGCAGTAGGACATAAAGTAAGTATAGCATAGAGAACAAGGTCACTGGCTCTCCAGAGTGTCTCTCAGACACCTATTCGGATCCCTGCACCACCTCTGATTATCTCTATGACCTTAGGCAAGTTACCCAATGTCTCAAAGCTTCAGTTTCTCATCCATAAAATGGGCATAATATCTTTTCCATTGCTAAAAGAAAGAAGGTGTGTAAAGTGCTAATTATAAGCGCTCAGCGCATCATGTATGTTGAAATCGATCTTTGTTATTATCACTATCATTTTTCACCCTATTAGCTTTAGTACTGTCCTGGAGGCAATGTAACAAATGCACAACCTCTTCCTTGAGGTAGCTGTTAGCGTGTGTGAAGAATTTCCACCTTTCCGAATCTACCCTTCGGAAAAATGGCGGAAGTTTTCGATCAGTGCATGCGGCGAATACATTTCCACGTCCCTCTACAGCCTCGGCTGGTTCATAGGAATATTGCAAAGAACCAATGAGGTAACAGTGAAAAGGCTGGGTGGTGGAAGAGCTAAATAAATACTCGTATTCCTCAAAACTGATACAGGTATTACATAGAGACAAGTTATCTTAATTTGCATATGAACCTTGGGCCACCAGAATTCAATGGAGACAAATCACGAAGTTCTAAATTTTGTTCTTACGTTATTGAAGGAAAAACTGGCAACGTCCTGCGAGCAAAGGTAACCGCATTGCAGGAAACTAGCTCAGATGTTTGAGTAATTCCCAGGATATATTTGATGGGGTTTCAAATGTTTATTACCCAGGCTAGAACTCAATCCTGACATGGGGAGGGCAAATGCCATACTTCAATTCTAGATTTACAAATTCCACTCTCCTCTATAGCGCCGGTAAAATAAAAAGAATGCGTGTTTTTGCTCCAGGTTCTGCACTAAATCACATATTTTTCTTTAAAAAAAATTATACTCAGTTTACACCACCAATGAAAAGACTACTATATGGTACGCCTATTAAGCAAAATTATTTATAGATTTATAGCCAGAAAATTCCATGTTTTTTTTTAAATTCCATGTTTTAATTAAAAAATACAGCCATGCTTTATGTGAATGTTAAAAGAGAACTGTTGTAAGTATACTTGTCTCTGGTTGATTTAAAATTGTGAACTAAAATCAGTCTGGCAGTCTGTTTCATCACGGCCCTAAAGTCTTAGACATGTTTGAGGTTGGACTGTCTCATCAGAGTTGATGAAATCCTCTTTCTGCGTTCTACAAAAAAACCTTCAACACTCTTTGTATTACTGAAGTGGTTCCAAAAACATGTTCTTTTTGTCTACTTAATAGCCCTATAAAATCAATTTGGCAAAGTATTAACAACCGATGCATTTAGGTGAATTTTTTTGTCGCTCTAAAACTTTAAAAATGAAAAGTCCAGGAAGCACAGAAAAATACAAGTTTTAACGAGCCATAAAAATTTCAGTGCCTATTAAAGTAATTAAAAAGTTAATAATACATAAATAAACTATAAATGCCTTGGCAAAATAGAGATCACGTTTACTTTGGGATGTATGGATTCACGATTAACCTAACATAATAGGTGGAAAAACGCATTTTTAAATTTTATTAAACTACATTTTTTACTCCTTTTAAAAATACTTCATATCCGCCAGCTTCTGTACTCATTCCTTCCACAGACATTTATTGAGCGCCTCCACCAGTGGCTAGGAATTGTCTAGATGCTATGTGAGATAGGAAAATCTGTAAGACACGGCCTGTGCCCTCCAGGAATTTACAAGCCAGAAGTAGTATCATATTCTTCAAAAAGCTTTGACAGTGTAAACAGAAACTATAAGCTTATAAAAGAAAGCAAGCAAATCTACTCCAGAAGGCCATTTTGTGATATTACTGCCCTGGTTGGTCACTGCAGGTTGACTTTTTTCTCTAAAGCAGAGAGGGTTCCTATCACCGCCTCTCCGGTCCTCTTTGTCCTTCTCTTTTCCTGCTTCCTCCTCCTCCTCCCTCTTCCTCCCTCTTTTTCTCATTGTTCAAACCATCACGTTTTCATTCATAGTTTTAAAGCGCTTGCAAACCCTTCTTAATCCTGAAGTTACTTATTGTTTTTACTCTTTTCAATGGAAGAAAAAGGACGGAAGCACCAACTATAATTGAGCTGGGAATGTTAGAAACATTTTTAAATAAAATAAAAGCAACGTTCGCTTCACACCATCCGTGCTTTCTCCGTAACACTGTTTTATCATGTTCAGTAAATTGACCCAATAAGACATTCAGACATCTTTAAAAATCCCCTAGTAGAGAACTTCCTGTATGAAAAGAATGCTTCCGTTATGGTCCCCATCCCTTGCTCCCTTGTGGCCTGGCCTTCACTCTGTTTTAGGAGGGAGGATACTGCATTCTAAGATCCTCAGAAATCCGGGTTGAGGGGTGTGACTTTCGCCCGTTTCTCCCGTTAACTCCAATTATCACAGAATATTATTTCTTTCTCGGGCCTGCCTCTTTAACTGCTCTGGGGCCTTTCCCCTTGCAAAAGAAACAAGGTGATCTAATACCTTCTTCTGGTGTTTGCATTTAACTAGAGAATGATGCTCATTCCCCATCAGCAAAACATGGGGGTCTGTGAACTACGGCAACAAGAGGGGTTAGGCTGATTACAAGATTCAAAGCTGAAGGATTTTTTTAAGGGAAGAAGGGAGAGCATAGCAGTGAGAAGTAAAGAGGATGCCTACCCTGCTCCTTACAAGTCCTTGTAATAAGCCCTGGAGGTCTTTCCATGCTGACAAGTATGGATCTACTTTATTCTATTAATCTGCTACATACTATTTCATAATGTGGATGGGTCATAATTTATCTAGCCTTTCCCACAGCTAATGGATATTTCAGTTATTACTAAATATATATATATATAAATATATATATATTTAAGCCCAGCAAGGAACCTAGCGCAGGGTCTGAACTCACGACCCTGAGATCAAGACCTGAGCTGAGATCAGGAGTCAGACACTTAACTGACTGAGCCACCCAGGTGCCCCTAAACCCTTATTTATTTATTTGGTTATTTCTTTTTTTTTTTTTTAAAGATTTTATTTATTTATTTGACAGAGAGAGAGATCACAAGTAGGCAGGGAGGCAGGCAGAGAGAGAGGAGGAAGCAGGCTCCCCACTGAGCAGAGAGCCCGATGCGGGGCTGGATCCCAGGACCCTGAGATCATGACCTGAGCCAAAGCCAGAGGCTTTAACCCACTGAGCCACCCAGGCGCCCCAGGTTCTTTCTTTTTTTAAAGATTTATTTATTTAAGAGACAGAGAGAGAGAAAGAGAGAGAGAGAGAGAGAGAGAGATCATGGTGGGGGAGGGGCAGAGGGAAAGGAGCAGACTCCGCACTGAGTGTAGAGCCCAAAGCAGGGCAATCCCAGGACCCTGAGATCATGACCTGAGCTGAAATCAAGAGTCGCACACTCAACTGACTGAGCCACCCAGGTGCCCCTGTATTATTTGATTTTTAAAAAAATTTATTGATACTTTGTTTTATGGTGTAGAATGTGGTCCATGTTTATAAATGTCTCATGTGCAAATGCAAAGAATGTGTATTCTGGTGTCACTGGGCAGAGTATAATATAAATGTCAATGAGGTCAAGGTAGTTGGTGGTGTTTTTCCAAATTATTGTGTCCTTGTCGATTTTCTGTCTACTTGATATATAAATTATTGAGAGAGACAGAGAGTTATTGACATTTTGAACCAGAACTGTGGATTTATTTCTTCTCGCAGTTCTATCCTTCTCCAACTTTCTCTGCCATGTTCTTTCTCAAAATTATCTTGACCATCTTGACCTACACAGGGATTTTAGATTAGCTTGTTGAGTTCAATGAAAAAAAACAAATTTAGGATTCATTTAAATTACAAATTACTTAGAATAAAAATTCTTATCTCTATGGTATTGTGTCTTCTTACCCAAGAATACAGTATGTTACTCCATTTAGGTCTTGAATTTGCTTTCCTATAACTTTAATTATTTTTTTTTTCAGTAAAGGTGGTGCAAAGGAAGTCAATTGATCAAATATATACTGAGTCCCCATTTTGCATCAGGCACTGTTATAGGTCCTAATGATCTGCTGACAAGTAACCAAAAGTAGGCATGGTCCCTGTCCACTTGGAGCATTATAGTTGGGGGTACAGTGAACAAGGACCTAATAGAGAAGTAACAAATAAATAGAATAGTTTCAAAGGATGACACAGCCTCTAAAAGAAGCAAAACAGGGTAATGTAATGAAATGCCGAAGGACAGTTTCATTAGATTAAATAGTCATTCCAGCCTACAGTCAGTTGAGCCGTCCGACTCTTGATTTCAGCTTAGTTCATGATCTCAGGGTCAAGAGATCAAGTCCTGTGTGGGGCTCTATGCTCAGCACAGAGGGAGAGTCTGCTCCTCCCCCTACCTGCTGTTTTGCTTTCCCTCTCATAAATAAGTAAGTAAGTAAATAAATAAATAAATCCTTTAAAAAAATAGAGATAATAGTCATTCAAGCCTTTCTGAGGAGGTAACATTTGGGAAGAGCCTCAAATGACAAGCAGAGGCAGGCCACAAGAAATCCTAGGGTGGGGCGCCTGGGTGGCTCAGTCCTTAAGCATCTGCCTTCTGCTCAGGTCATGATACGAGGGTCCTGGGATCGAGCCCCACATAGGGCTCCTTGCTCAGCGGCAGACCTGCTTCTCCCTCTCTCACTCCTCCTGCTTCTGTTCCTTCTCTGGCTGTGTCTCTCTCTGTCAAATAAATAAAATAAAATCTTTTTTTTTTTTTAAGATTTTATTTTATTTATTTGACAGAGAGAGAGAGAGAGATTACAAGTAGGCAGAGAGGCAGGCAGATAGAGAGGGGGAAGCAGGCCCCCCGCCGAGCAGAGAGCCCCATGCGGGGCTCGATCCCAGGACCCCGAGACCATGACCCGAGCCGAAGGCAGAGGCCTTAACTGACTGAGCCACCCAGGTGCCCCAATAAATAAAATCTTAAAAAAAAAAAAAGAAATCCTAGGGAAAGAAAGTACATCCAGAGAATATATCAAGTGCAAAGGGCTTGTTGAGAAATAGGATAATGTCAATACTCCTCATAAGAAGAGCTGATGGTTGTTGACTATGTCATTTGTATTATACTAGGCGCCTATTTTAAGCATCTTCCTTTTATTTGATGACCATACACAGTAACTCTGAGATAGTTACTAGACCCATTTTGAAGATGAAGAAACTGAGAGAAAAACCAAACAAGCTACTGAGATTCATATGGCTGGTAGGTGCCAGAGTAAGCCTTCGAACCCAGGGAGCCTGGCTTCCAAGCCCATCTTCTTAATCACCATGGATTACTAAGCTCTCCCTTCAGCACAAAGCAGTGTGGCTGAATTGTATGGGGTGACTTGGATGAATTGTGTGGTAAGACATCAGAGAGGGAGCCTTTTAGTAAGACCGTCCCAAGTGGTGCAGAGTCTTTAGAGACTACACACAAAAAAGAACACAGACTTTGCATAATTTACTCAGAAGAGTCACTAAACATATTACAATAGCAACAAACAGGAACAACAACAAACTCTGGGAGGGGAGAGAATCTGATTTGCAGAATTGTCACATTATATTGTTTAAAGTGCCCAGTTTGGGGACACCTGGGTGGCTCTGTAGCTTAAGCATCTGTCCTTCGGCTCAGGTCATGATCCCAGGGACCTGGGATCAAGTCCCGCATTGGCTCCTTGCTCAGTGGGGAGCCTGCTTCTCCATCTGCCTGCTGCTCTCCCTGCTTGTGTTCTCTCTCTCTCTTTCTCTCTAACAGATAAAAGGATAAAATCTTTAAAAATAAAAAAATAAAATGCCCAGTTTGCAGCAAAAAAAATTATGAAGCTTGCAAAAAAATAATAAAAATAATGCACCCCCAAGAAATTATGGTCCATACAAAGGAAAAATTAATGAATAGAAATGTGTCTTTGAGGAAGTTCAGATGTAGAATTTACTAGATGGTGAACTAAACTCAGCTATTTTCCATATACTTAAGAACTAAAGGAAACCACGTCTAAAGAACTTAAGTATGAGAAAGAGGCCTCACTAAATATCATAAATTATTATTTCTTTTTAGAGAGGAAGAGAGAGAGAGATGGGGGAGGGGCAGAGGCAGAGGGAGAGAGAACCCCAAGCATGCTCCCCGATGAGCTCAGAGCCTGACTCGGGGCTCGATCTCACGACCCTGAGATCATGACCTGAGCCAAAATCCAGAGTTGGACACTTAACTCAGCCACCCAGGTGCCCCTCTTAAATTATTTTTTTAAAAAAGAAGAACCAAATGAAAATTCTAGAGATGAAAAGCAGAACAACTGAAATGAAAAATTCACTAGAGCGGCTCCTCAGCAAATGCGCTTGGGTAGAAGAGTGAAGGAACTTAAGATGATCTCGTCTGAGGGATGGAAAGAACAGAAAGAAGAAAGAATGAAGAAAAATGAACAGAGCTACAAAGAATGCTTAAAACTCCACAATAAGAAATCAAACAACCCAGTTTAAAAATGGGTGACAGATCTGAATAGACCCCTCACTGAAGAAGCTATACACATGGCAAGTGTCTGGAAAGATGCTCTGGGGGACTGGGCAAAGTGGGTGAAGGGGGCCAGAAATACAGGCTTCCAGGTCTAGAATGACCAAGTCACGGGGACGAAGGGCGCAGCACGGGGGATAGTCAGTGGTATGATAATAGCATGTGTGGGGACAGAGGGCAGAGCCACACTTGTGGGGAGCACGGCAGAACGTATAGACTTGTTGAAACACTGTCGCACACCTGAAACTCACAAAACGTGTGTCAACTACATTCAAATACAACAAATAAGATAATTAGGTCATTAGGGAATTGCAAGTTAAAACGACAATGAGATGCCGTTATACACCCATGGTGGCCAGAATCCAGAACACAGACAACACTAAATGCTGATGAGGATGTGGAGCGAGGAGAACATTTCATTGCTGGTGGGAATGTAAAATGTTACAGCCATTTTGGAAGGTAGTTTGTGGTTTCTGACAAAACCAAGCATTCTCTTACCACCTGACACAGAAATTGCCTTCCTCCGTATTTACCCAAAGGAGTTGAAAACTTTCGTCCACACGAGAATCTGCACATGGATGTTGAGAGCAGCTTTATTCATCATTGCCAAACTTGGAAGCAGCCAAGATGTCTTTCAGCAGGTGAATAATTAAATAGACATAATTTTTAAATAGACATAATAATTAAATAGACTTCCAGACAATGGAATATTATTCAGCGTTACAAAGAAATGAGCTATCAAGCCACGAAAAGACAGGGAGAAACCTTAAACCCATGTTACTAAGTGAAAGAAGCCAATTGGAAAAGGCTGCATCCTGCATGATTTTGACTATATGACATCCTGAAAAAGACAAAACTATGGAGACAGTAAAAAAAAAAAAAAAAATCAGTGCTTGCCAGAGGTTAGCAGGGAGGGAGGGGAGGATAAATGGGCAAAGCACGGAGGATTTTTTAGACCTGTGAAAATATTCTGTATGACAGTATAAGGTGAATACACACCATTATGCATCTGTCCAAACCCATAGCACACACAAGAGTGAACCCTAGCGTAAACTATGGACTTTGGATATCAGTATGGCTGTTCCCCCTCTCTTTTGGTTATTTTCAGGTATATCTTCTTCTATCCTTTCACTTTCAAACTACTTGTGTCTTTGAATCTAAAGTATGTCTTCTGTAAATAGCATATAATTGTATCATGTATTTTGTATGAATTTTGCAAACCTATCTTTTAGTTGGAGTGCTTAATTGATTTACATGTAGTATAATTAGTGATAAGATGGGATATACATGTCATTTTGCTATTTGTTTTCTGTTTTATTTCTATTGTGTTCATTTATTCACCCATTAGCACTTTCTTTTATGTTAAATTGATATTTTCTTATGTACTATTTTAATACTTGTGCCATTTACTTTATGGTATTTTATGAGTTATTTTCTTAGTGGTTGCCCTGGGAATTGCAATTAACATCTTAACATAATAATCTAGTTCACATTAGTATCAATGAAATTTCTTGGTTTTTTTTTTTTAAGACTTTATTTCTTTATTTGACAGAGAGACACACAGCGAGAGAGGGAACACAAGTGAGGGGAGTAGGAGAGGGAGAAGCAGGCTCCCTGCTGAGCAGGAAGCCCAATATGGGGCTCGATCCCAGGACCCTGGGATCATGATCTGAGCCGAAGGCAGATGCTTAACAACTGAGCCACCCAGGTACCCTATGAAATTTCAATAGTGTATAAAAACATTGATCCCAGGAGTGCTTGGGTAGCTCAGTTGGGTAAGCATCCAACTTGAGATTTTGGCTTAGGTCATGATCTCAGGGTTGTGAGATAAAGCTCTGCATTGAGCTCTGTGCTGGGCATGGAGCCTACTTAAGATTCTCTCTCCCTCTCTGTCTTCCCCTCCCACCCCACTGTCTCTCTCAAATAAAAAAATAAGTCTTAAAAAAACCCCATCGATCCTGTATATCGCCTTTCCCTTCCTTCTCCTCTATATTGTCACTGTCATACAAATCACAGCTTTATCCATTTTATATCCATTTTATATCCATCGGTATACATTTATAATGATTACTTTATGCAGTTGTCTTTTAAATCAGATAGGAGAAAAAAGCGTTATAAACAATAAAATACAATTCAACGACAATATTTGGAAACTTCAATACCCACAGTCAATTATAGGACGACTTGACAGAAGACCAACAAGGAAACTGAACACCTAAGCAACACCATAGAAAATCTAGAACTGGCATATATCTATAGGCGACTCTATGCAACAATGGTGGAACACACATCCTTTTCAAGTGCACATGGAAGATTCCATAGGACAGACCATAGTTTAGGCCATAAAACAATAAATTTAAAAGGATTTAAGTCATAAAAGGTACTCTGACCACAATGAAATAAAATTAAAAGCAATAGCAAGTATGTGGAAATTCAAGAACATACTTCTAAATAACCAATGAGTCAAAGAAGAAATTGCAAATGGGATTAAAGGTACTTTTGGATGAATGAAAATGAAACATAACATACCAAAATTTATGGGATGCAGCAATAGCAGGGCTAAGAGGGAAATTTAAAGCTGTAACACCTGTTAAAGATCTCAAACCAATAGCTTAAACCTCCACATTCATAAACTATAAAAAAATGAGCAAGCTAAACTGAAAGCAAGCAGAAGAAAGGCAATAATAAAGATTAAATGAAATAGAGAACAGGAAAACAATCCAAGCAAACAATGAAACTTTGAAAAGGTCACCAAAATTGACAAATCTTTAGCGATATTGACAGCAAAAAACATAGAAGACTCAAATTCCGAAAATCAGGAATGAAAGAGGATACACTGCTATTGACTTCACCAAACAAAAAGGATTATAAGGGGATACTATCAATAGTTGTAAGCCAGCACATTAGATGACTTACCATATGATATAGCAATTTCACTCCTCGTCACATGCCCAAAAGAATTGAAACAGAAAAGGAAACAACCTGAAGGTCCATCTAACCGATGAATAGATAAACAAAATATGGTCAAGCCATACAATGGAATATCACACAACCATAAAAAGGAACAATGTACTGATCAGTGCCACAGTACGAATGTACCTTGGAAACATTATGCTAAGTGAAAGAAGCTGGATACAAAAGGCCGCGTATTATATGGTTTTATTGCTATGAACTCTCTAGAAAAGGTAAATCCATAGGGTGAGAAAGGAGATTAGTGGTTTCAAGGGGCTAGAAGTAGGAGACCATGAAGAGTGTCTACGGAAGGTATGGTGTTTCTTTTGGGGCTGATGAAAGGGTTCTGGAATTAGATAGTGATGATAGCTGTACAAGTCTGTGAATATATAGCAATCTCCTTTGGCTGTTTGTTTGTTTGTTTTAAAATTCTAATTCCAATGTAATTAACATATGATGTTATATGAGTTTCAGGTGTACAATATAGTGATTCAACACTTCCATAATATATTTCTCAGTGCTCATCATGGTAAGTGTACTCTTTACCCCCTTCACCTATTTCCCCCATCCCCCCACCACCTCCCCTCTGGAAACCATCAGTTTGTTCTCTTTAGTTCAGAGCTGGGTTTTTGGTTTGTCTCTCTTTTACCCCTTTGTTCATTTGTTTTGTTTCTTAAATTCCATGTACGAGTGAAACCATAGTGTTTGTCTTTCTCTGACTGCCTTGAAGCAGGTCCCCTCTCGTCCAGTTTCACTTTCCATGGTCTCAGTTGCTTGCAGCCAGCCACCGTCCAGAAGCAGATGATTCTCCCCGTGACATGTCATTGGAAGGTCAAGAGTAGCCTGATGGTCATCACATGCCTACGTCATCCACCTCACCTCATCTCATCCCACAGGCATTTTATCATCTCGTGTCATCACAAGAAAAAGAAGGGTGAGTACAGAACAACAAAATATTTTGAGAGAGAGACCACATTCACATAACTTTACTATTGTAGATTGTTATAGTTGTTCTATTTTATTTGTAGTTATTGCTGTTCAACTCTTACTGTGCCTAATTCATATATTAAACTTTATCATGATTTTGCACAGAAAAAAACATCTTCTACGTAGGATTCAGTCCTATTTGTGGTTTCAGGCATCCATGAGGGGGTCTTAGGATGGATCCCTCTTGGATAAGGGAGGACTACTGCACTAAAAACCACCAAACTGTACCCATTGAAGGGTGAATTTTATGGTATGTGGGTTATATCTCAAAAAAATTAAAAATTAAAATGTATAAGGCCAGACTGCCTGGATTTGGATCTCAGCTGTTGACATCATCATTCACCTTAGCCAGGTGATGAATTAGTAACCATGGTAGATTCAATCATCAGTCCCAATTCTTCATTTCATCAATAGTGGTATTATACTTGTCATTGCATTATAGTAAATAGATTATACTTTTCTACTTTTTGACTTTGGGCTTGGCCATGTGACTTGCTTTATCCAATAAGATGTTAGAGGAAAGATGCCAGTAGAACAGTTTGAAATACACTTGGGCAGTTGAACTTGCTTTATTGCACTTCTGCCTGTGCCTGAGAACTCGCCACCAGCTAGCTGATGGTCTTCCATTCTGGGCCCTAGAATGAGACATGTGGAGTGGGACCGCCCCATTGACCTGCCAACTTGAAAGCAAGAAATAAGTGCTTACTACTGAACACCACTGAGATGTGCCGTGTGTTTGTTACACTGCCAAAGGTGACAAACACACAAACAAGTCACCCAAGGATTCTGGTGGCTTGCGATCACGATGGTTGAATTCGCAGTCGTGCTATGGGTACTGGGTGAGTCAGCTCCAGCTCTGCTCCATCGGTCTTTGTTCTCAGATCCAACATGAAGGAACAGCCCCTCTCTCAAACACTGCTGGGTACGTGGATGAAGGAGAAAAGAACATGGTGAATTCTTAGCTGACTTCAAGGTGTGTGTGTTTGGAAAACGTTACTTCTGCTTGTGAGTCCCAGGACAAAACAAATTCTATGGGCCGAGGCAGGTGTCAGTGGAGAGGGCAAGAGTCTCCACAAGGAATATAGGCAAGGCTGACGTCAACAGGGAGGAGCCCTTGACAGTTTAAACACCACTATAATCCACGACGGTGAACTTGAGCATGTTATTTGACCTCTTCGTGCCTTGGTTCTCTCATCTCTAAAACAGGAATAATAATAGAACCTTGCCTCATCAGGTTGTTTTAAGGATTACAAGACTTATTCTGGCAGAGCACTGGAAAGAATGCCTGCCACGCCGTAAATGCTAGGGGAGATGTTAAATAAAAGTAAATAAAAGATTTCCTCCAAAGATTCTTTCCTCTTGCCAGAGTGAGCATCAGACATTCAGCTCTCTGTTATCTCCATGCCAAGAAAGGAAGGTTCTTTACTTATAGGCATTTAAAAACAAGACCTTTCTATTTTTGGAAGCCCCTGATTGTAAAATTAAGCCCCAAAGAGTCGTGTCATTGCTTAAACTCCTAGAAAGATGCTCCTATCGTGGGCTCGCAGTCAGACGAGCTCTTTGTAGAAAAGGGAAGAGTTTCTGTACAGTAGGAATAGGACAGCAGGTGGTGGTAGCAGAAAACAGAAGAGAAGCCTCACTGCTAAGAAAGGATGGCAGCCAAAAGGTCCAAAAAGCTGTTCACAGCAGTGACGGAAAGAGCATCACAAGCTCCCAGGTGTACGAGCTGCCGCCTGAGCTGCCACCGCCCTTGGAATAAAAGAATTCCTATTCACGTGATGCGTTTCCCTTTTTTCCTGCTATACTCGGAGTGCTCGGTTGTGTATTTTGATTGAAATACTCGGCTCACTCAGCAGGCCCGTTAATCCCCTCCCGGAACACTGAACATACACCTGGGATTTGCTAAAAGCATTGAAAGTTGTCCCCCTCCCCCCCAGTCACTTTGCTTCCTGAGTTCAAAAAAAAAAAAAAAAGCCATCATTGATCTATACCTGAAAATAAATCAGAAAAAAATCGTCACTGCAGATGAATGCAGCCTGTTTGGTACCTCTTCCAATTCCTACCAAAATAACAACTACTTGTGTGAAAATTGGGAAAGGAAAGATCTGAATTTTTTTCCTTATAGACTCTGCCCTGGACACACAAAAAAGAGTTTACTAAATGCTTCACACTTTCCATTAAATACTTTATACATCTTTTCTTTGTATGTCTTGGGGTCTTTAAGGTGCCTCCCAGTCCTGCACAGTCTGTACTAGGTAGAAATACAATTTAAACCTCACGGTAGCGTTGTGGGGAGTGTCTCCAAGTCCCTCTGTTTCTGGTCATTTATGCTCTCCAGTCTCCAGTTAGAAAGAGGTGACCCACTGCCATTAGAATGAGCTGATTCACCTTCCAGGTTAGCCCAAAAGGCTCACTTTATTTCCCAGTGTCTGTACATCACATTCATGTCACACACTCTACTGACCTCTCCAGCCCTGAGAGTTGACAGTAAGGCAACCGTAACTGTCTTAGCTGGGATTCATCGAGTATTTTTACTGTGTCCCCAGCGCATGCACTGTTTTACCTAATTTTCCCAGTGAGTTAGGACTTCTCATCTCCCTTTCACAAATGAAGAAAGGAAGTGCCCACAGCTGATATGAATTGCTCATAGGTAACCTATGCCGGTGATTGAGGGCATGGATTCTGGAATGAGGCAGCGTGGGTTGACTTCTGACTTTGCTACTTACTGCTTTATCTTGTTTAATTTATTTGCCCCTCCTAGGCCTCAGTTTTCTCATCTTTGGACAGAAGACAGGATCAATAGTGCCTATCGCTTGAGATGGTCGTGAGGATCAAATGAGTGAATTAAGAGTTACTTGTGAATTGTGCATAATACATGGTAAGCATCACAAAAATGTTTGCTAATTCAACATCCATTCGTGACCCCCCCCCCCAAAAACCCTCTCAGCAAAGTAGGAGCGAAGGGGGAATCTCTCAACTTGGTAAAGAACAGCTACAAAAAACCTACAGCTAACATATTTAATAGCGAAAGGCTGAAAGCTTTGCCTCTAAGATTGGGAAAAAGGCAAGGACGTCTTTTACTCAACATAGTACTCGAAGTCCTAGCCATTGCAGAAAGGCATTCGAGGTAAATATAAAGTATGCAAATTAGAAAGTAACAAATAAAATTGTCCCTATTTGCAGATGACATGATTGTCTATATAGAAAACTCCCAAGGGCCACACAAAAAACTCCTGGAACAAGTGAGTTAAGCAAGTTTATAGGATACAAGATCAACACGAAGATATCTATTGAATTGCTGTATACTATCCATGAACATGTAGACATGGAAATTAAAAATACAATTTACAATCACTAAAAAAGTAAAATACTTAGGTGTAGCTCAAACAAAACATATATGGAATTTACATGATGAAAACTACACAATGCTGATGAAATAAATCAAAGAAGATCTAAATAAATGGAGAAGTAGGGGTGCTTGGGTGGCTTGGTCAGTTAGGCATCTACCTTCAGCTCAGGTCATGATCCCAGGGTCCTGAGATTGAGCCCCATATCAGGCTGAACATCAGCGGGGAGCCTGCTTCTCCCTCTCCCTCTGCTGCTCCCCCTGCTTGGGCTCTCTTACTCTCTGTCAAATAAATACATAAAATCTTTAAAAAAATAAAATAAATGGAGAAGCATATTATTTTCAAGGATTAGAAGAGTCAAAAGAGTAAAGATATAAATTTCCCCCCAAATTGATCTACAGGTTGAATGCACTTCCTATCAAACTCCCAGTAAGATTTTTGTGGACATATTCTAAAATGTATAATACCAATCAGCAAAATGGAAAGGTAACCTATGGAATGGGAGAAAATATTTCCAAATCATATATCTGATGGGGGGGTAATATGAAAACATAAAGAACTTACACAACTCAATAGCAAAAGCAAACCAATAACCGATTAAAAAATGAACAGAGGAACTGAATAGAAATTTCTCCAAAGAAGACATACAAATGGCCAGCAAATACATGACAAGGTGCTCAACTTCACTCATCATCAGGGAAAGGCAAATGAAAACCACAAAGAAATATCACCTCAAACCTGTTAGAATGGTGATCATCAAAAACACAAGAGCTAAGCGTAGATGAGGATGTGGAATAAAGGAAACCCTTGTTCACTGTTGTTGGTGAGACTCTAAGTTTGTGTCGCTACTATGGAAAATAGTATGGAGGTTCCTCAAAAAATTAAAAATAGAACTACCATATGATCCAACAATCCCATTTCTGGGCATATGTCTAAAGGAAATGAAATCAGGATCTCAAAGAACTATCTACACATCCATGTTTATTGCAATATTATTCACAATACCCAAGATTTGGAAATAACCTAGGTGTCTGTCAAAACACGCATGATAAAGATGTGAATGAATATATATATAAAGGAATATTATTCAGTGATGAGAAAGAAGGAAATACTGCCATTTGCAACAACATGGATGGACCTGGAGGACATTATGCTAAGTGACATAAGTCAGGCAAAGAAAGACAAATATTGTATGATCTCACTTTAAAAAGCCAAACTCATAGAAACAGTTAGGAGAATGGTGGTTACCAGAGCTTGAATTGGGGGGGGGGTAGAAAATGTTGATCAAAGTATACCAACTTCTAGTTATAAGATGAATAAGTTCTGGGGATCTAATGTACAGCATAGTGATTATAATTAGTAATACTCTATTATATACTTGAAAGTTGCTAATAGAGTAGAATTTTTAAAGATTTATTTATTGAAGTGCCTGGGTGGCTCAGTGGGTTAAAGCCTCTGCCTTCGGCTCAGGTCATGATCTCAGGGTCCTGGGATCGAGCCCCGCATCGGGCTCTCTGCTCAGCGGGGAGCCTGCTTCCCCCCCCCCGCCTACTTGTGATCTCTCTCTCTGTCAAATAAATAAATAAATCTTTATTTAGATTTATAAAAGAGAAAAGATTTATCTTATTTATTTATTTTATTTATTTAAAAAATAGATTTTTAAATTTATTTTAAAAATAAATAAAATTTATTTTAAAAATAAAATTTATTTTTAAAATAAATTTTAAAAAGATTTATTTATTTATTTTAGAGAGAGTGAGAGAGAGTGAGAGTGTGTATAGGGGGAAGGGCAGAGGAAGAGGGAGAGAGAGAATCTCAAGGAGACCCCTGCTGAGCCAGAGTCCAACCCAGGGCTCTATCCCACAACCCCAAGATCATGGCCCCACTGGAAACCAATAGTCAGATGCTTAACCGACTGAGCTACCCAGGCGCCCCACTAATAGAGTAGATCTTGAGTGTTCTCACCACAAAAAAGAAATGTTTATGTGACATGATGGAAGTGTTAGCTAACACTATGGTGGTAATCATTTTGCAACATATAAGTGTATCAAATCAACAGATTTTACACCTAAAACTTACATAATATGTCAATTATATCTCAATAAAGCTGGAAAAAATAAAAATAAAATTAATATGGAAAGTCAAGGAAACTAGAATAGCTAACACAATTTTGAAAAATTAAAAAGTGGGAGACTTGGGGTACCTGGGTGGCTCAGTGGGTTGGGGCCTCTGCCTTTGGCTCGGGTCATGATCTCAGGGTCCTGGGATCCGGCCCCGCATTGGGCTCTCTGCTCAGTGGGGAGCCTGCTTCCCCCTCTCTCTGCCTGCCTCTCTGCCTGCTTGTGATCTCTCTCTCTCTCTCTCTCTCTCTCAGATAAATAAATAAAATCTTTTAAAAAAAGTGGGAGACTCACATCCTCAATATTAAGGTTTTCTATATAGCTACAGAAATCAAGACTCAGTGGCATTGGTGGAAAGATAGATATATAGATTATTTGGGATAGAATAGCTTACCCAGCTATAGGCCCACACAAATTTGCCCTGCTTATTTTTGACAAACATACAGAAGCAAGTCAATGAAGTTGGAATAGGTTTTTCAACAAATGGTGTTGAAGTAATTGGATACTCATAGGCAAAAAGAGGAACAACGACCCATCAGGTATATCTGACAGTCAATTTGAAATGGTTTATAGACTTAAGTATAAAATGTAAAAGTGTAAAAAGTTTTAGAAAAAATAGGAGAAAGTCATGAGGACCTAGGGCTAAGTGAAGAATTTTTACACTTGACACCAAAAGGGTGGTCTGCAAAAGGAAAAATTGATATTTTTGATCTCATAAAAATAAAAAACTTTTGCTATATGAAATACTCTATTAAGACAAAAAGTTGGTGCGCCTGGGTGGCTCAGTGGGTTAAAGCCTCTGGCTTCGGCTCAGGTCATGATCTCAGGGTCCTGGGATCGAGCCCCGCATAGGGCTCTCTGCTAGGCAGGGAGTCTGCTTCCCACCTCCCCCCCCCACCGCCTGTCCCTCTGCCTGCTTGTAATCTCTCTCTCTGTCAAATAAATAAATAAAATCTTTTAAAAAAAAGACAAAAAGACAAGCTATGGGGTAGGAGAACATATTTGCAAGCCTCATACTAGCAAATGACTAGTATCTAGAATATACAAAGAACTCTTAAAATTCAACAATAAGAAAACAAACAACACGATAAAAAATGAGCTAAAGAGGGGCACCTGGGTCTGCCTTCAGCTCAGGTCATGATCTCAGGGTTCTGGCATCGAGCCCCGCATCGGACTCTCTGCTCAGTGGGGAGCCTGCTTCTCCCCTCCCCTCTCTGCCTGCCTCTCTGCCTACTTGTGATCTCTCTCTCTCTCTCTGTCAAATAAATAAATAAAATCTTTAAAAAAAATGAGCTTAATATCTTCTGCCTTTGGGTCAGGGTCTCAGAGTCCTGGGATGGAGCCCCACATCGGGCTCTCTGCTCAGTGGGGAGCCTGCTTCTCCCTCTCCCTCTGCCGCAGCCCCCACCTCATGCTCGCTCTCGCTCTCTCTCTGTCTCAAATAAAAAAAAATAAAATCTTTAAAAAATGGGCTAAAGATCTGAACAGACACCTCACTAAAGAAGATATGCAGATGGCAAATAAGCACATACAAAGATGTTGAACATCATTAGCCATTTGGGAAATTAAAGCCACAATAAGATATCATGACACACAAATCAGATCGGCTACAATAAAAATAGTGGGGACACCAAATGCTAATGAGGATGTGGAGAAGCTGGATCACTCATCCATTATGGTTGGCATGTAAGATGGTACAGCCACTGTGGATAATAGTTTGGTCATTCCTTTCAAAGCTAACGATGAGCTTACCATGTTATCCAGATACTGTATTTACAGACATTTATTCTTAATGAAAACTTAGGTTCACACAAAACCTCTAGACAAAAGTTCAGAGCAGCTTTATTCATAACAGCCTCAAATTGGAGGTAGCCAGGATATTCTTCAATGGATATATAGTTAAACAAACGGTGGTACATTCATAGTGTGGAATACTACTCGGCAATAAAAAGGAATGAACTATTGGTAAAAGCAACAACTTGGATGTATTTCCAGGAAATTACGCTGAATGAAAGAAGTCAGTCCCAAGAGGGTGCACATTGGACCATTCAGTTTATATAACATTCTTGAAATAATAAAATTATAGAGATGAGGGACTGATTATTAGTTGGCTAGAGGCTAAGGATGGTGGGAAGAGTGCCGTGTGTGTGGTTATAAAGGGAGATTATGAGGTTATAAGGGAGATCTCTGTGGTAAGGGAATAGTTATATACCTTGATTACAGTGGTGGTTATATGAATCTACACATGTCAGAAAATGACCTCCGCATACATTGTACAATGTCAGACTTTTGGTTTTAATATCGTGCTATAATTAGGTGAGATAAAATCCTTGAGGGAAACTGGATGGCGGGTACCCAAGACCTTCCTGTACATTTTTTGCAACTTCCTGTGAATCTACAATTTTTCAAAATAAAAAAGTTAAAAAACGTTAAATAAAATGTTGGGAACAAAGCTGGTATTTGAATGCTGGTTCGTCTGATTCTAAAGTTAAGCTGTATAATAATCGTGGGAAACTATTATGTAGTTAGGCCACGTTCTGTTAAGTAACTTGCCAGACGTTACACAGTGAGAAAGTGATAGTGCAGGACTAGAACCCAACTCTGGTTCCAAACAGGCACTTTTAACCACTGTGTTGACTCTCGGAAACATATGGGAAGGGGAGGATCATGGCATGAGCAGAGGGAGAGAGTTGGAATAGGAGAGAAACTAAAAGAGAGAAAAAGAGGACAAAGTAGCAAATTTCATTCATTGTACTCAGAGAAATAAGAATTAAATCCCCACCAAGACACGATAACACACCTACGAGATTGAAAAAAACTAAAAAGTTTGATGATACTAACCATAGTCAGGTTGTGGAGTACCAGAAACTCTTACACACTGGGCTGGGAGTGTAAATTGGTACAGCCATGTTGGGAAGTAGGCCCTCGCTAGTGAAGTAGCTAGTCTGAGAATAACCTACATGTAGCAATCCCACTCCTATGTATGTATTATGAGAAACATGTGCACAAGGAGATATTTTTCTAGAACTTTGTTTATAGTAACAAGAAACTAATGCAATTGCCCAGCAGTTGTGGGATGGATAAACCAAATGTGGAATAGGAAATGAGATTGAGGTGTTGAACAAAATTATAAGCCAATGAGACCTATCATACACAGAATAACCCCTTCAATGACAGGATGAACATTCTTCTCAAGCACACATGGAGTATTATTCAGGATAGGCCACAAAACAAGTTTCAACGGATTTTAAAAGACTGGAAACAGGACAAGCATCTTGAGGAACTAGAAAAAGAAGAGTAAACGAAACCCAAATCTACCTAAGGAGGTGAAATACGTGTACACTGAAAACTATAAAACATTGCTGAAAGGAATTGAACAAGACCTACCTAAATGGAAAGATATTTGATGTTCATGGGCAGGAAGACTTACTATTGTTGAGATGTTAATACTATCCAAAGTGGTCTACAGATTCAGTGTAATTCCTGCCGAAATTCCAACAGCATATATATATATATCTATGCTATATATATATATATATATATATATATATATATTTTTTTTTTCAGAAACAGAAAAGCCAACCTTCAAATTCATATGAAATTACAAGGGAATCCAAAGAGCCAAAATAATCTTGGAGAAGAACAAAGTTGGAGGTCTCACACTTCCTGATTTCAAAACTTGCTGCAAAGCCAACGGAATTTAAAAAAAGAAAAAAAAAAGCAGGGAGGCTGGGTGGCATAGTTAGTTAAGCATCGGACTCTTGGTTTTGGCTCAGTTCATGGTCTCAGGGTCACGAGATTGGACTCTGTGCTCAGCAGAGAGTTTGCTTGAAGATTCTCTCCCTCTGCCTGCCCCCCTAAATAAATAAATATATCTTTTTTTTTTTTTAAGAATCATGGTACTGACATAAAGATAGAGATATGACCAATGTGGTAGAATTGACAGTTCAGAATAAATCCATCCATCTATGGCCAATAGATTTTCAATAAGTGTCCCAAAATTTATTCAGCGGGGGAAAGGGCAACCTCTTCAACAAAGGGTTCAGGGACAACTGGATTTCCACAAGCAAAAGAATGAATTTTGACCTTTACCTAATGCTCTACACAAAATTAACTCAAAATGAATCAATGACCTGGGCGCTTGGGTGGCTCAGTCAGTTAAGCATCTGCCTTTGGCTCAGGTTGTGATCCTGGGGTCCTGGGATCGAGTCCTACATCAGGCACCCTGCTCAGCGAGCCTGCTTCTCCCTCTCCCTCTGCCTGCTGTTCCCCCTGCTGTACTCTCTCTCTCTGTCAAATAAATAAATAAAATCTTAAAAAAAAAAAAAAAAAAAGAATTGGAGCACCTGGGTGGCTCAGTGGGTTGGGGCCTCTGCCTTCAGCTCGGGTCGTGGTCTCGGGGTCCTGGGATTGAGCCCCGCATCGGGCTCTCTGCTCTGGGGGGAGCCTGCTTCCCCCTCCCCTCTCTGCCTGCCTCTCTGCCTGCTTGTGATCTCTCTCTCTCTATCAAGTAAATGAATAAAATCTTAAAAAAAAAGAATCAATGACATAAAGAAATAAACTAGTACAAGGAAATATAGGGGTAAATATTTCTAACCTTGGATTTGGCAGTGGATTCTTTTTTTTTTTTTTTAAGATTTTATTTATTTATTTGAGATAGAGACAGTGAGAGAGAGCATGAGATGGGAGAAGGTCAGAGGGAGAAGCAGACTTCCCGTGGGGCTGGGAGCCTGATGTGGGACTCGATCCCAGGACTCCAGGATCATGACCTGAGCCAAAGGCAGCTGCTTAACCAACTGAGCCACCCAGGCGCCCGGCAGTGGATCCTTAGATATAATACAAAGCATGAGCAACAACAACAACAAAAATAGATAAATTGGACTTCATCAAAGTTAAAAACTTCTGTGCATTAAAGTACATTGTTAGGAAAGTGAAAAGACAATCTATAAAATGGGAGAAAAAATTTTCAATTCATAGATCTGGTACATATCTAGCATCAAAAATATATAAAGATCACAGGGTATTTCCATTTTTATTTTTTTCACAATGTATATCAAACATCAAGTTGTGTACCTTAAATGTATCCAATTCCTACTTCTCAATTATACCTCAATAAAGCTGGAAAAAGAGAATATATAAAGAACTCCCAAAACATAACCCAAAAGACAGACAACCAAAATAAAAAATGGGTAAAGGACATGAACAGGCATTTTCCCAAAGAAGATATATAAAAGACCAATAAGCACATGAAAACATGTGCAATATCATTAATCACTAGAGAAATGCAAATAAAACCACAATGAAATACTATGTCACACCTATAACAAAAAAGAAGTGCCGGCAAGGATGTGGAGAAATTGGAACCCTCATACATTGGTAGTAGAAATGTAAAACGGTGCAGTCAACGTGGAAAACATTTTGGCTGTTGCTCAAAAAGCTAAACACAGAATTACCACGTGACCTAGCAATTCCACTCCTAGGTATATACCCAAAATAACTGAAAACAGGGACTCAAATAGGGACTCGTTTACCATTATTCATTGCAGCACTATTCACAGTAGCCAAGAGCGAGGAAGGACCGAGGTGTCCTTCAACAGAAGAACTGACAAACAAAATGTGGTATATACAGACAATGGACTAGTATTCAGCCATAAAAAGAAAGGAAGTTGTGATACCTGCTACAATATGGATGAACCTTGAACACATGCTAATTGAAATAAGCCCAATACATAAGCACAAATACTGTATGGTTTTGTATTATATGAAAATGTCTAGACAAAGTATATTCATAGAGACCCTAGACAGATTAGCTATTACCAAGGGCTGAAGGGGAGAATGGGGAGCTATTGCTTTCTGGTTACAGAGTTTCTGTTTGGGATTTGCGAGAGTTTGGGAAATTGACAGTGCTGATGGTTGTACAACACTGTGGATGTCACCAATGCCACTGAGTTGCATACTTACACTTTTAAAAATGGTACATGTGGTCTATAAGCACATCATAGAATACCATTCTACAGTGCAAATGAATGAGTAAGAAGCCCCACTTATCAACATGGATGAAACTCACAAGCATATTACTGAGAGACAGGAAGTTATGAAGGAGCAGGCATATTATTTTATTTGTATAAATTTCAAGCATAGGCAAGCATAAACCATGCTGTTTCAGGACACACATGTATGTTCAAAATATGAAGAAAAGCAAGGTGGTGATTACTACAGCAATCAGGAGAATGGGTAGCTTTGACAGCGACTGGGAAGGGATTGATGGGCTTCTGGCACTGGGGCGATGTTCCTTGGTGAGGATGGTGATGACGTGAGTTTTCCCCTTATATTTATTGTTTCAATCTTTGCTAGCAGAAGCATGGAAATGCAGAATGTCAGGCTGTATCCCAGACTTGCATTTTAACAGCTCTCCAGGTGATTGCTGTGCATATGAAAGTTGAAGAAGCAATGCCATCAAGTTTCACTATGTTTGATGCACTTTTTCTGAAGGTGCCATACATCTCAGAATGAAAACAAATACGGTCCTAGGTTATTTCAGGTTGCACGAGGCTATCAACAGAACAGTTGTCTCTGCTGTACCTCGAGTCATATATAATAATGATGATAATGAGCATCTGTGCACCATGACCAGTAGTGACTCATGGGCTTGCTGCAGCAGGAAAGAGGGGCCGTAGGCACCTGCCTTGGCCATGGAGGGCGCAGGCCATGCATCCGGGTGTTAAGGCCGGGCCCTTGCCTTTTCCTCACCCTCTGCAGGCGGCCTGTAGTCCTCATCTGGCTGCACAGGTGGCCGCAGTCATAGTCACGGTCACGGTCACGCCTGGCCTGTGTTGGCCAGACACTCTCCTGGGAAGGCCGTGCCAGTCTTAGGCTCCCTGCAGCCGCGTCACCCGCAGTCCAGAGCCCTTCACTGCGCATCCACCTGTGGCCGAACTGGGGCGATTTTCAGAAGGAAACTGGGGCTGGGTCTGCAGAGGGACACTGCAGTGCATGGGGGAAGGCGCAGACTTTGAGCTGCGGGGGCTCCTCTCTTTCCAGTCCCGGGCTGGGCTCCTTTCTGGGCGCCACCGCTCCCCACAAGAAATAGACTTGAACGCTGCAATTTTCTCATATCCACCCTTCATTTTTTTTTCCTGCACAAACTCTCTCCATGTGCATCACAATAATAATAAAATGTATTTGCCACTTAAAGACGCTTTGAAAATTACCTTGGGTTTCCACTTTTCGCCCTTAGTTAACTGACAACACACAGCATTATTTTTAAAGTGCAAACTTATTTGTTGGGAGACTGGCAATGAGAAGACATCGTTCTTGGGGAAAGCCTTAAGCGCAAAATGCTTTTAAATACCAGCACCATAGATGGTAACCTACAGGAAGGGATACTATTTTTCCAGTGATTCATTATTTATTACAGTTACAATGAAAGATGCATGGTCTTAGGATTTAAAGTAGAATGAAATGTTCATTCTTCAAGCTTTACAAATCCAGCTGTTTGTTTTCCGTATTTGTGTATACCTACTAGTTTTAATTACACTAATAATTTCCCTAGGTTCTTAAATTTACATTAGCTTTTAAAATTTAGAGAAAACAATACCCATATAATTTAATCATTTGTGCAAATGGCAGACAGGGAAGTTATTGGTTTGTATTGTAATTATTGTAGTTCATGTTTTGAGCTCATTTGTACAATTGTTAAATTAATAATTATCATTTACGTAAGCAGATTAGGTCATCTGCACTCATTTACAATTATAATTCAGAAATGATTAGATGTTCTTCAAATTTCCCAATTTCTTTAATGCCCTTATTAAAATTGTACATTAAAGAATTTTCCAATTAAGCCTATTATCATAAGTAAATTTGGCTTAGTACATATAATTATTCCCATGCTATTGCATATAAATTTTCAATTAATCCATCTCTTTTCCAAAGTGTATGGCAAAACAAGTTGATTGTTATAACGTTGTTCACAGCATTTGCTTAAAAGCTGTGCTTGTTAAAATTCACAAGACCAAACCATAATGAGTAGTATAAAGTAGTATAGGAAATTCTTCTATAAAACAGGTATCACATTACATATCACTAGAATGTTCCTGGCTCTTTACTGTGATGTCTTGTTCATTGGAAAAGAACTTTGGACTTACTGCAGAAATTCTTCAATAACAAAAAAAAAAGAAAAAAATTCTTCAATAACATAGAACGCCAGGAAATATTTAAAATATTTAAAATCCACACATAGTTGAAAAGACGTTGATTTTCTCAAATTATAAATGTAATGCATATTTATTATCTAACATTTGGAAAACACAGAAAAGCATGCAGAAGGTGAAAAAAAGATCATGTGTAATTTCGCCACCCAGAGATAATCTTTGTTATCATTTTGGTTTTCATCTTCCAATACTCTTCCGTGCATTTTTACCTATCCATTTCTGCGTGTGCTGTGTAGTAATCAAATTGGAGTTGTATTATATAGATGTACTGTTCAAATTCTTGGTTTTTATGGCTCCAAGGAAAAGAATGATGTTTTCTTCCTCTGTATCTTTGTCACAGAACTGGCTTAGTTTTGTATTTATTACAAAAGTTCTATACTTTGAAGAACAAAGCTCCTGGTAAGCAAAGGTAACTGAATCCCAGTTCTCACACTTATTAGCCTTGTGACCTTGGACAAGCTACTCAGCCACTCTATGCCCGCAGCCTCCGCCTTTGTAAGGCGGGGATACGGATGGAGGGCCCACTTTACGCAGGTATGAGGATCAGGTAGAGTACTTTAATACGCAGCCCACAGACCAATGCCTGACACATAGGAAGCAGCATGTGTTTGCTATATGAATCATTTCCCCAGCTTTCCGGTGCTTAATTAATTAGGGTGTTGCTAAGGTACCCACATCTTGGAGATTTTATTTTAGGTTAGTGTTGTTATTACTGCATGAGAGTAATGCCATCTCCTCAGTGGCATGTAAAAAATGTCATGTCTACTCTGTATACGCCACGTGAAGACCAGCCCGGGTATGGAGAATGGGAGGAACCAACTTAGGGTGCAGAAAGGGTAAGGATGAAAGCGTAATTTTTTTAGAGAAGTATCAATGGGCTTTCCTAAGGTGCTACAACTACTTTTGATTAATATTTCTATGAACATGGGCATCTGAGTGGCTCAGATGGTTAAGCATCTGCCTTTGGCTCAGGTCATGATCCCGGGATCCTGGGATTGAGCCCCATGTAGGGCTCCCTGCTCAGCGGGGAGCTTGTTTCTCTCTCTCCCTCTACCTGCTGCGCCCCCCTGCTCATGCTCTCTCTCTGTCAAATAAACAAAGTCTTAAAAAGGTCTGTTTTTACAAATAACACTAAGTTATTGGTGGCAAAAAATCAAATTCATAGACATAAATTTGAGGTCTTACTAGTGTGGGCAAAACCAAGAAAATGCTCTTTTAAAATGAACTTTATTGAGGTATGAGTTACATACAATAAATTGCGCCCATTTAAAGGATACAGATGGATAAGTTTTGACAAATACATTCACCTGAGGAATTACCATCAAAATCACTTTCCACCCCCACCCCAATCAGAGACTCAGAGAGCCACGGATCATTCTGGCCCCAAGTTTTAGCATTTCATATAAATGGAACCGTGCAGTATGTATTCTTTTGTGTCTGACTTTTTTTTTAAGATTGATTTATTTATTTGTCAGAGAGAGAGAGAGAGAGTGCACAAGCAGGCAGAGTGGCAGGCAGAGGCAGAGGGAGAAGCAGGCTCCCTGCCAGGCAAGGATCCCCATTTGGGACTCCATCCCAGGACTCTGGGATCATGACCTGAGCCGAAGGCAGCTGCTTAACCAACTGAGCCACCCAGGCGTCCCATCTCTGACTTCTATTATGCAACATAATGTCTTTGAGATTCACCCATGTTGTAGCAAGCGTTAGTGTTTACTCCTTTAAATTCTGCAATGACATTTCCTTACATGGAATATACCACGCTTTGTTTACCCACTCACCTGCTGATGAACATTTGGTTTGTTTCCAATTTTGAGCTAAAAGATCAGTGGCATGCTGCAGCTGGCTCATGCTGGCTGGGGGTGGGGGATCTGATGGTGTACACCTGTTCTCAACTCCGTGGTTCAGTGACCCAGGTTGGTAGCTTGAAATCAGCTGTGGCTGGAGTATTTACACCAAGGAAATTGACTAATTGGGAACTTCCCCCACCCCCAACCAGTTTTACCAGTCCTCCATTGCCTAGTGTGAATGGAGACACAATGAATATTTGTGTAGAAGTCTTTTGCCAACATCAGTTTTCATTTCTCCCAGGGAAATACTTAGCCATAGGTTTTCTGGGTCATATAGTTAGTTTAATTTTATAAGAAACTGCCAAGGAGTTTTCCAAACTGGTTGTGCCATTTCACATTTCTGCCAATGATGTATGGATGTTCCATTTGCTCTCCTTCCTCAGCAGAACTTGGGATGGTCAGGCTTTTAATTTTGGCCATGGCAGTGGTTGTGGGCTGGTGTCTCATGCAGTTCTATCTTTTTATGAAGATGAATAATATTGAACATCTTTCTATGTGCTTATTGTCTATTCTCATTCATGGCTTCTGACTTTCTATTCGTGCTTTTAGACCATTTTGGGGGGTGGTGTTCATTTTCCTGTTGGGCTGTAAGACCTCTTTGTATATTTTTGGTACAAATCCTATATCAGATATAGGTATTGGTAAGATTTTCTCCCACTCTAAGGCTTGCCTTTTCATTTTATTTTTCTCTTTCAAAGAGCAGAAACTTTAAATTTTGGGGGGCACCTGGGTGGCTCAGGTGTTAAGCAACTGCCTTCGGCTCAGGTCATGATCCTGGAGTCCCTGGATCGAGTCCTGCATTGGGCTCCCTCCTCAGTGGGGAGTCTGCTTCTCCATCTGACCTCTTCCCCTCTCTCATTCTCTCTCTCTCTCTCTCTCAAATAAATAAATAAATAAAATATTAAAAAAAAAGAAACTTTAAATTTTTATAAAGTCCATTTTATCAATTTTTATGGTTCATATTTTTTGTATCCTATGTAAGAAATCACTGCTTAATCCAAGGTCCAAATTTTTTTCTATATTTTCTACTAGAAAATTTGTACTTTAGCTTTTACATGTAGATATGATTCACTTTAAGTTAATTTTTGTGTCTAGTGTGAGATAAAGGTTGATTTACCTTTAAAAGATTGTTTATTCTTTCCCTATATAGATATTCAGTAACTCCAACATCACTTGTAGAAAAGACTGCCCTTCCCCCTAATTGAATTTCTAAGGCAGTATCATTGATAATTGATTGACTGTGTATGTGTGGATTTATTTCTGTACTCTATCCAAATCCATTGATATATATGCCTATCCTTGATTAACGTAGCTTCACAGTAAGTCTCGAAACCAGATAGTTTGTCTTCAACTTTGTTCTTTTTTATTTGCTTATTTCTTAAAATGCTTTGGATTTTCTGGGTCTTTTCCATTTCCATATACATTAGAGGTTCAGTTTGTCAATTTTTACAAAAACAGCATGCTGGAATTTTGATTGTGATTGTATTGTACCTATAAATCAATTTTAGCCTTCTAATCCATGAACATGGTGTATCTCTCAATTTATAAGTTTTGTCTAATTTCTTTTGACAATGATTTCAGTGTATAGGTCTAGCTCATGTTTTGTTAAGCTTATTCCTAAGCATACCATGATTTTGAGAGCTATTTTTTAAAAAAATTTATTTATTTATTTGTCAGAGAGAGAGAGAGTGCACAAGCAGGAAGAGAAGCAGGCATAGGGAGAAGCAGGCTCCCCACCAAGCAGGGAGACCAATGCAGGACTCAATCCCAGGACCCTAGGGTCATGACCTGAGCCCAAGGCAGTCGCTTAACCGACTGAGCCACCCAGGCTCATAGCTAATACATAGAAATGCAATTTCTAATTAATTAGTTATTTATTATGTTCAGTTGGCCAACATATATATAGTAAGCACATCATTAGTTTTTGATGTAGTGTTCAATGATTCATTAGTTGTGTATAACACCCAGTGCTCATCACAACATGTGCCCTCCTTAATGCCCATCACCCCCTCGCTTCTGTAACTCTCAGTTTGTTTCCTGGAGTCCAGATTCTCTCATGATTTGTCTCCCTCTCTGATTTCTTCCCAGTTTTCCCTCCTTTCCCCTATGGTCCTCCACACTATTCCTTACGTCCCAAATATGAGTGAAACCATATGATAATTATCTTTCTCTGCTTATTTCACTTAGCACAATCCCTATATTGTTTTCGTACACTGTTATCTTTCTACACTTAATCTTAATACACTTATTAGTTCCAGTAGCATTTGGGGAGATATTTTAGAATTTTTTTTAATGTATACAACCATGCCATGTGCCAATAAAACCAGTTTTACTTCTTCCTTTTCAATCTGTATACCTTTAGCAAGATGGTGGAGGAGTAGGAGGTTGAGATAGAGTCGGATCCCAGAAGTTCAGCTAGATAGTTATCAAACCATCCTAAAAGCCAGCATACTCAACAGAAGAGAGAAGAGAGGAAGAACAGCAATTCTAGGAGCAGAAAATCAACCACTTTCCGAAAGGTAGGACGTTTGGAAAACGTCCAAAGCAATGGGAAGAGAGACCAAAGAGGGAGGGGCTGGCTCCCTGCAGCGGCAGAGCCTCGGAGCACAAAATTGGAACTTTTAGAGTCTGCTCCGCTGAGGGACATCCCTCCAGAGGCTAAGCGGGGGGGTTAGCCCTCACGGGGACAGTGTGGTTTCAGGACCCATGGGGCACAAAGGGACCGGGGGTGTCTGAGTGCAGCAGAGATCTCAGGTACTGGGGCGGAGAAGCTGGAAGCAGAGAAGTTGCTGCATAGTGCGCTATCAGCTCAGGCTTACCTTACACCACAATCTGAAGCAGAGTTGGGTCGTGGCTCTTCGAGCAGGGACCCTCAGGAGGCAGCTCTGCAGAGACCCCCTCCTTCCTCCTCCGGGAGGAGCGGCGTGGGAGCGCGCGACAGGAATCTGCTGGGTTTGGAGACTCTAGACGGGGCCGCACCAGAGATACAGGTGCTCTGACATGGGCGGCTGAGCTCGGAGCTTGGGTGGGGACCAGGGAGACGGGAGTGATTGACTGCTTTCCTCTGAGAGTGCGCTGAGGAGCAGGGCCGAGTGCTCTCCCGGCCGGAGACTGGAAGCCGCCATTTGCATTCCCGGCCTCCAGGGCGGTACGGAAGCCACTCAGGGAACAAAGACTTTGGAGAGCGAACCTGAGTGAATTGCCTGGCCCATCCCCTGGCAAGGGTGGGGCAATTCCGCCTCGGGCAAAGACATTTGAGAATCATGGCAACGGGCCCCTCCCCTAGAAGATCAGCGAGAATATCCAGCCAAGACCAAGTTCATCAATTAGTGAAAACTGTGGAACTCCAGAGTATTTTTCTCTCTCACTAATCTATTCTTACCCTGATAAAATGACAAGGCGGAAAAACTCACCACAAAAAAAAGAACAAGAGACAATACCGACGGCTAGAGACCTAGTTAATACAGACATTAGTAATATGTCAGAAATAGAGTTCAAAATAACAGTTATCAAAGTGCTAGCTGGGCTCAAAAAAAGCATGGAAGATATTAAAGAATCCCTTTCTGGAGAAATAAAAGAACTAATATCTAACCAAGTTGAAATCAAAAAAGCTATTAATGAGGTTCAATCAAAAATGGAGACATTTTAAAAAAATGGAGACTCTTACTGCTAGAATAAATGAGGCAGAAGAAAGAATTAGTGATATAGAAGACCAAATGACAGAGAATAAAGAAGCTGAGAAAAAGAGAGACAAACAACTAATGGACCAAGAGGGGAGAATTCGAGAGATAAGTGATACCATAAGACACAACAATATTAGAATAATTGGGATCCCAGAAGAAGAAGAAAGAGAGAAAGGGGTGGAAGGTATATTGGAACAAATTATTGCAGAGAATTTCCCTAATCTGCTGAAGGGAACAAGCATCAAAATACAGGAGGCACAGAGAACCCCTCTCAAAATCAATAAAAATAGGTCTACACCCTGTCATCTAATAGCAAAACTTACAAGTCTTAGTGACAAAGAGAAAATCCTGAAAGCGGCTTGGGACAAGAAGTCTGTAACATACAAAGGCAGAAATGTTAGATTGACAGCAGACCTATCCACAGAGACCTGGCAGGCAAGAAAGGACAGGCATGATATATTCGGAGCACTAAATGAGAAAAATATGCAGCCAAGAATCCTGTATCCAGCTAGGCTGTCACTGAAAATAGATGGAGAGATAAAAAGCTTCCAGGACAAACAAAAACTAAAGGATATGCAAACACCAAACCAGCCCTACAGGAAATATTGAAAGAGGTCCTCTAAGTAAAGAGAGAGCCTAAAAGGAACATAGACCAGAAAGGAATAGAGATAATGTACAGTTAACAGTCACCTTATAGGCAATACAATGGCACTAAATTCATATCTGTCAATAGTTACCCTGAATGTAAATGGGCTAAATGCCCCAATCAAAAGACACAGAGTATCAGAATGGATAAAAAAAAAACAAGACCCATCAATATGCTGTTTATAAGAAACTCATCTTAGACCCAAAGACACGTCCAGCTTTAAAGTGAGGGGGTAGAAAACAATTTACCATGCTAATGGACATCAAAAGAAAGCTGGGGCAGCAATCCTTATATCAGATAAATTAGATTTTAAGCCAAAGACTATAATAAGAGATGGGGAAGGACACTATATCATACTTAAAGGGACTGTCCAACAAGAAGATCTAACAATTGTAAATATCTATGCCCCTAACATGGGAGGAGCCAATTATATAAACCAATTAATAACAAAGTCAAAGAAACACATCAACAATAATACAATAATAGTAGGGGACTTTAATATCCCCCTCACCGAAATGGACAGATCATCTAAGCAAAAGATCAACAAGGAAATAAAGGTTCTAAATGACACATTGGACCAGATGGACATCACAGATATATTCAGAACATTCCATTCCAAAGCAACAGAATACACATTCTTCTCCAGTGCACATGGAACGTTCTCCAGAACAGATCACATCCTGGGACACAAATCAGGTCTCAATTGGTACCAAAAGATTGGGATCATTCCCTGCATATT
>CM052801.1:89784926-89969113 GCA_028533885.1 Nasua narica | reverse complement strand
AGTCAGAATGGCTAAAATTAACAAGTCAGGAAACAACAGATGTTGGTGAGGATGTGGAGAAAGGGGAACCCTCCTCCACTGTTGATGGGAATGCAAGCTGGTGCAGCCATTCTGGAAAATAGTATGGAGGTTCCTCAAAATGTTGAAAATAGAGCTACCCTACGACCCAGCAATCGCACTACTGGGTATTTACCCTGAAGATACAAATGTAGTGATCCAAAGGAGCACGTGCACCCGAATGTTTATAGCAGCAATGTGCACAATAGCCAAACTATGGAAAGAGCCTAGATGTCCATCAACAGATGAATGGATAAAGAAGATGTGATACACACACACACACACACACACACACATCAATACAATGGAATACTGTGCAGCCATTGAAAAAACCCCTGAAATCTTGTCATTTGCAACGATGTGGATGGAACTAGAGGGTATTATGCTGAGTGAAATAAGTCAATCAGAGAAAGACAATTATCATATGATCTCACTAATATGTGGAATTTAGGAAACAAGACAGAGGATCATAGGGGAAGGGAAGGGAAAATGAAACAAGATGAAATCAGAGAGGGAGACAAACCATAAGACTCTTAACGTCAGGAACAAACTGAGGGTTGCTGGAGGGGAGGTGGGTGGGGAGGGATAGGGTGGCTGGGCTATGGACATTGGCGAGGGTATGTGCTATGGTAAGTGCTGTGAATTGTGTAAGACTGATGATTCATGGACCTGTACCCCTGAAGCAAGTAATACATTATATGTTAATAAAAAAAACTGGCCCTTCTGGGTTCAAACCCATAGTCACTCTCTGATGGGGAAGATACTCATGCTACATGAGCTATTATTATTTTCTGGTGTAGGTTATTTACTCTGAACTACAACAGAAAGCTATAAATGGTTTTAATAAAGTCCAAAAACATTTAAAAAATCATTAGATTCCTCGTGTGTTTTATCAACTGGAAGATAACAAAAACTATGTTATAACTAACTTCTTATTGTTCCAACTTATTTTTGCACTAAATTCAGTGCTTTTGGAGAACTACTTCATTATGGTTTAGATGTGCTTAGAATTCAGTTTTGTCCTTGAACTCTACCAAGCTATCTTTTTGATGTATATTTTATTTTTTGCCCATTAAACTAGTGTGTTTTCTAAGATATGATATTAAGACATGATCCAGAAGCATGCTAGAGAAGGGTCACTTTGATTTTGACTACCTATGATGCTATCAATATAATTCCTCTGATTTGGCTTTGTGGAGCAGGTTATGCAAAACCCATATACCTTAAAGTTACCATGGAGTTAGTCATAAAAGAGGACTTTGAGAACTGTTTGATAGTTGGAAATATTTTGGAGCAAAACTTTCCTTGGCTTAAAGCTGAGAAGTCATTTGAGTTAGTCTAGCATGCAAATTAATGTGCTTGAGTCTAGTGAAGGAAGCTACGTGAATGTCTTAAAGATTAACAGGATTATAAGTGATAAGGAAGGATGACAAAGTACAAAGAAAAAATTATTGAATTTAATAGTCTCCAAAGAACAATGTTCTAAATCTTGCTCAAAAATTTTCAGACTGCATTTTTTCTTCGGTACCATGATCATTTAGGACTTTTGGAATAGCAAATAGAATAAGAATTGACCTCATTGGAGGAGAGTCATGCTCATCGAAGGGGAAAGTATATAGGAAACAATCAAATGCCAACTCTGGAAAGTGCACTTGTAGTGAAATACCTCATTAGAACAGGGCCTGGCAAACAGTGGCCACTCAGTCAACATTGGTTGAATTTGTTGAATGAATTATACTAAAATTTTTATGATGAATTTTGGGCTGAAGTTCTTTTTTACTGAGCATGGAGGAAAAGATTTGCTAAGCAAGCATGCATTCTTAATGCAACGAAAAGTTAGCCTCATTGACAGTATAGGCTGCCTGTGGGGTATAGAGAAAATATTTTTTGTATTTGCAGAGTTTGGGGCCTTATAAATAAATGTTGTTGAAAACTTGGTATCGTGGGCTAACAGTGAACCTTGGGAAGGTAATTTATGACTATACAGACAGTGACGGAAGTCCAAGTCTATTTGTCTAACTCTGGAGGTATATGCTTACATTTTAAGGAAAAATGAGGCCAGGGACCTGTCGACATTTCTAGGTCATACCAGTTGGAGATATATCTGGTCTTTGGAAAGATGTATTTATACTCAAAAAGGTTGGAGTAAGAACCTGAGACCCTTTTCATTTTTCTCCAAAGAGCAAAGGTTTCACTCCCTCCTTTTGAGAGGGCAGGATGAAGTAGCTGCCTCTTTCTCCTATACTTGAAAAAGAGAAAACCCATTTTCCTTTCTGTTCCTCACCTGTGATACAGACCTTGTATGTGCAGGACATTTCACCTGGCTTTTCTTGGGCCACTGCAGGGGAAGAATCAGAGTGTGGGGAACCAAGGTCATTATTTGGCTTTTTAACTGAATAATGCTAGCTGTCTCTGATCCAGAATGCTTCATGTGTGCATTCAGAATAAAATTAATAAATATGAATATTAATACCATCGCAGCAGCATTGGCATTCAAATGAAATGTGTGATTTCTTCAAGCACTTCCAGGATTCTCAAGTATAATACTTGAAAGAAATAACATTGTAGGTAATTTTTTAAGAGTCTATAAGTCTGAGTTCTCCCCAAATCTGATTGACCACCTGATTAATAGGGCCAATTATGGGGGTTCTACAAAAATTCACACTCGTTTGAGTTGTATGACTCCAAAGAGGTAAGAACTTTTCTTTAAAAATCAGACCAACAAATGCTAACATCGTGAAGGTTTTATAGCGTCATTAAGATGATTCCACTTGGTCTTAACTAAAAAAGAACATCTCATATCATCTGGGAGACATGCCTTATATGAAGGAACTGCTACAGATATTATTTCATTTCCTGCCCACGGACATTTCAAATAGCTTAGAAAACTTACATAATATTGTTCAATTTGTGGTAAATGAAAAAACTTTTGTGTTCGATCTTTTCGTTACATTCAGGTCAAAATGATAACAGATACAGGAAAGTCAGGGAATGAGATTCTGGAAATTAAGCTGCCTCTGTGGCAGCAGCAGATAACTGACCTCTATTTTCATTTTGTTTTGCTATGAAAGGCTTTCAACTTAGATGCAGGAATATTCGTACAAGCAGCACCGAAGAGCAAGCAGAGAAGGAAGGCACATCAGTGCCCAGCTTCCTGGCTTCCATTAGAGGTTCAGGCTCCTTGGAGTGGATCCTCATGACCTAGCCCAGTTTTACAGTCTCCCTGATCCCATCTCCTCTCCTCATCTCCTGATAGACATTATGCTCAAGCCATAATGGGTTACCTACAATTTTACAAACTTGCTGGATGGTGTCCCAACTTCATGTCTTTCAATGTATTTCTGCCCTACATTTAGAATGGTCTCCCCACCTTGTCTTAACCACCTTGTCTTCCTGGAAAACTGCAGTTCATCCCTTAGGATTCTACTCAGGCATGACTTCCTCCTGTTAGATCTTCCTAAATTCCACTTCCCTGTCATATCACCATGACTCTCTCACTCGTCTTTGTTCATCAACCTCTACTGTTATCATCTGTTTCCATCTCTGTACCCTACATTTCTTTTTCTTTTCTTTTTTTTTTTCGGACCCTACATTTCTGTCTTTTATATCTTGGGCTTAACAAAGTACCTCATGTAATAGTCACATGGGTGTTTTTTAAATGAATTAGTGAATGGCTGCTTGGATGGATAAATGGAATCAGAGAAAAAAATATTTAGAGTATGGAAGAGATAACTTTGGACACTACCTGACCTGGTTCCCACTCATGCAAGCATCCTTTCTACAGAATCCCCACCGGAGGCTCAGCCAGCTTGACCGTCTCCAGGAAGAAGTCTCTACTTTCTGAATAAATGTATTCTATATTTGGATAGTTTTTCTTTTCATAAGGTTTTATTTATTTGTACTGTTTATCTGTAACATACTTTCGTGTAATTTCCATCTCTTTATCCTAGAGCTTGCCTCTGGAGTAATGCAAAAAGGAGCCTACTGCCTCTTTTATTGTCAAACCTTGTCAGAGTCCTTGTGGGTTTGCTTAGTCTTCTTCTCTCCAGGCTAAACATATAGTTACTTCTACCCTTTTTCGTCTGTCTTGGTTTCCAGATCTCTCCTCAGCCCAGTCACCTTCCTAGGTATAGTCCATGTCACTCTGGAAATGTCACTCTGGAAATGCAGCATCTACATTTGGCCATGACGCTGAGGTGTGTTCTGACCCATGCCCTGTAGAGTTAGTGCTAACGACGTATGTTGGCTGTTGTCTGGAGAAGCTAATGTCACACGTGGCCATCTTCCCTGTCAATCTCACCATGACTTCACAACTCTGGAGTTCCCTCTGCTTTTAAAGGGAGGTTCTACCTTTTCTTTAATAGCTAGAGAGTGATTTGTCCTTATTATGAAGCTTAATATCGTGAATATGGGTTTATGGGCGGGCGAACAAAAATGTTTCACAAAGGAAACAATAAACAAACTGGTGCTAAGAGATCAGGACAGCATTATCTTAATGCACAAATTGGACCTTCCAGGCAGGCTGACAATTATTTTCAAAACTGTCACTGGCTCAGTCTATATAATAGAAGATGTAGATGGGATAAAGAGGCAAAGCTTTTAGCAATGTTGTTATGTGCAGGTTCAGTCTGAAGCGACAACCCCACCTCACAGCTCCACACATGAACGTACCAGATGATTACTTCAGGCTGCCCAGGGCCGGCAATAGGCGGGAGACTGCCATATTGCCACTGGGTCTGGCCATCCTGTCGTCATGAACATTGACACAAGCAAGAGGCTCTTTAGCAACAGATGAAAAGACAATGATCACACAGCTTGCTCTTCCAGGAGACACAGATTCAATAACACCCATGTAGGTGGGCAACACGAGATCTCCTCACTTCAAGTCAACCTCTTCCACAGTCTCACGTGGCTGCTTTGGCTTCATCTTGGTTGACGAGGGAAAAAAAAACAATACGAAAACCCCATGCAAAGAAAGACACAGACTTCTGTCTTGTCATAAAGCCTTTTGATTAGTTACTGGGATCAAAAAATACTTCTCACAGTCCTATCTTATAGTCTGTGCATATTGGCTATCAAAGGTCTATATAGGAAATGTTAGCCTGAATTCAGAAATCTCAATCTCTCTCTCTTTCTCTCTCTCATACACACACACACACACACACACACACACACACACACACACAGGCTCAGCATTTTAAAACAATAATACTGGGTTTGTGCTGGGGACTTGGATTATTTTTATTCTAGGAAGTTCCATGGGCCTACCTCAGTCAATCTCTTTTCCCACACTTACAAGGACCTGTGTGTCTCCCCAGGCGCATACCACTCACCGGATACTGATAAAACACAGCCACAGTTCAAAGTGAATTGCTACAATCTTACATTTACAAAGATTACAGAGAAAAGTCTTCGGATTCCTGACAAATGCAGTAAATCCTCTACCCTTTTCTCATGGACTAAAGCACAGGCTGATGGGAGATTCAGTGGTCTCTATCCTCTGCTGTTCCTCCGAGTCCTGGGACCCCGGGATCATGACCTGAGCCGAAGGCAGTAGCTCAGCCAACTGAGCCACCCAGGCGCCCCCCTCCCTTACGTTTTCTTATTAATCAACGTGTAGCAACTGTTTAACACGCTGTGGTTCAGTTAAGAAGAGTTCTAATAGTCAGAAAACGAACACAAAAATCTCACTGAAAATAAGACTAAAAAATTTCCTGATCTTCAGGGTTCACAGAAACTTAGAGCCAGAAAGGCCATTGTGACTTCACTGAACCAGGATACTAAGAATTGCTTGTATTTACTGATCCCTCTGTGTCGGGCAGTGTACCAATCATTCACATGTATTTTCTTATTTAATCCTCATAAAACACTATGAGGCTATGAGGTAGATACTGTTACTATCTTCATTTCCTGGGCAAGGAAACTGAGGCTCAGAGAGGTTAAGTGACTTTCTCCAATCCACACAACTGACAAGTAGAAGAAGTGCCTCTTCTACACTTCTGTCTGGTCTTGTCCTCCTAATTCTACAGAAATGGAGGGGAGCCCAGAGATGCTCAGCTATTTTTCTCAGGTTGTACAACTATTTCATGGCAGAATCAGGGCCGTAAGCTTAACCTTTTGGCTTCTAATCCGGTGCCCTTTCTATGGCTTCTAGCTCCTAAGCTCTTCAGGGAAATGGAACGTGTTCCAGACAGTCAAATCAATATTCTTTCTTCAACAAAACTTAAAAACAAAAATCAAGCAGGAAATCACCTTGATGTTGTCTTGCAAAGCTTGTTCATTAAAAGGAAAAAGAGAATCTTCTGTCCCTTAAAAATTGTCCTTTTCTGGGTATGCGGCTACATAATGGGCATACTCAGGCGAATAGAAACAGTTCGATGGTAGGGCACAGAGCAGCCTTCTTTGCAGAGAAAATGACTTAGTATACTGTAGCTTGCTGGCTGCTTTAGACACTAGTTACATGAAAAGCCATTACTAGGAAAAAGTGAAGAGCAGTTTTAAAAATAATTCTCAATAAACCCAGAAAAAATGTGATCTATTAAAAAATAAAGAAAATATGTTTCAGCTACTGTTTTTGATGCCCAGATGCTGGTCAATATTTAAGGAAGGCAGAGTGAGGTTCTTTGGAATGGATTTGAATATCTGTTTCCCGTGAACCGAAAGGCGACACTCAGTTGCTGGGTTTATCCAAGTTTGGTGCAGGTCACAAATGAAAATCACCAAACTGGGTTTGAGATCAAATATCTAATGGTCAGACCTATCATCCTATTGGGCCCCTGGGCCCTGCTTTGTAGGATCTCGGTGCCAAGCACAGACCATAGGTGCTCGATAATTGTCGAGGCCAAGACTGATGGGGAGGTTTGGCTCAGATCACCCAGGTTTGAAGGGCCGGATTCTGCCCTTTAGAAGGATTTAAGAAACATAAAAGAGGAAAGAAAGGAGCTATCTGCCCTTTATGAGGCTCCTTGGATGAAACAGAAGAAGGTTTTTAAGTATCATTTGCTGTTTTATGTTCAGCCCAAGCAGATGTGTGGATGGTACTCTCCTTGGCCCCAGACAGGAAGCCCTGTGATTTCAACTGCAATGTTTGAGATAATTAACCCTATGTCACAATACGATGTTAGGAAAACTGATGTGAGCTTTGCCAAGTTCACAGTGATAGCATAGTGCTTGCCTCCCACACACTGCCTCCCTGTGGGGCCAGTGAGGCCACAAGAAGTCCTAACGAAGGAAGGAAGCTCATCTCCCGAGACAGATGAAAAGAGCAACTGAGTCCTTTGGCATCACCCACTCTTCACCTAGATGTCCCCTTGGTCCAGTCTTCCCTAAAGACACTTCCTGAATGTCATTTATATACTTGAAAGGGAGACAGTTAATTAGAGCAGTTGTTCCAGTTTTCCAGGGAGGAGAGCTAGATTTAACCTTAGGGGCACCTGGGTGGCTCAGTGGGTTAGTGGTCGCTTAACCAACTCTTGATTTCAGCTCAGGTCATGATCTCAGGGTTGTGAGATCAAGCCCCGGGTCGGGCTCTGTACTGGGCGTGGAGCCTGCTTGGGATTCTCTCTCTCTCTCTCTCTCTCTCTCTCTCACTTCTCCACCCCGCTCTTTCCTCCTCACCCCCAGTCATGCATGTGTGTCCTCTCTAAAACAAAATGAAATAACCTTAAAATGTACCTGTAGCTGCCCACTTCTCAGGGCTGTTTTGAGAAGAAAAGGTCATTGATGAAACCTTCAAACAAGTAAATGTTACCTTGCTCCCAAAGAGGTCATACATTAATACCTTGAATTTTATTGCTCAGAATCAATAAAATAATCTTTTTTTTTTTTAAAGAAAACCTAGTAAATGTCAGAAGTATGGACCTCCCTGGTTTTTCTGGCCTTTCTCTCCCAGCCTCTTCAGCCATGAACCCAGCAAGGCATGCTTTGAGGCTTTGCCCTTTAGACTCCATACAAAAATGAAGAAACTCCCTGGGTCCCCAGGGCCACCTTTAGAGACATAGGGCCAGCTTGTTAGGTGGAGTTCATTGACTGAAGGAAAGAGCCTGAGACTGGAGAGAAAAAGGGACAGTTTGGGTTCTGCCACTGTCTACTGTGCCCTCTTCAACAGGTCAACTGTCGTGGCTCAGCCCCAGCGTCCTCTTCTAGAAAAGGAAGGTGGGCGGGCTACATGCTTTCCGAGGTCCTTCTGAGTGTCAACAATTTATGATTCATCACCATTTCTGACTTCCTCATGATAATGGTGCAAGAAAAGCAAACAAAATAAAAATAGTTTTATTTGTAGCAAGATTACCAATTTCCAGAGAGTTGGATGTAAACCAGCACTATCATAAATTTCTCTGAAAAAAAAAAAAAAGTAGAAGCTGTTTATTTGGCATTAGAACTGCAAAAACATGTACTAATCAAAATGCCATTTCCTCTTGGAAATGAAAGCCTTGGCCCCAAATCCAAATACAACCAAAGCTGTCTGGCAGCCGAGTGTGTGCACGGAACAGGGTTGGAGTTTGGAGCTCAAATTATGGCTCCAACCCTTAGTAGCTGTGTGGCTTTGAGGGTGCTGCATAAGCTCTCTGGGATTCAGTTTCCTCGTCTGTAAAATAATGTCCATAGCTCCAGATTGTTCTAAGAATTAAATCAGATAACGTACCTAACTACCCTGGCAGGTAGCAAAAGCTCAGCGAATTCATCCCGCCCTCCTCCCGCCTCTTCCCCCCGAATAATACATGGAAAACTCAGCTCCGCTCTTCAGAAATGTATAATCCAGGGATCAAATCAACTGCAATACGTCTGAGAACAATTAGGTAACGGTGTCAGCAGATGAGTGGTAAAAACCCAAAGGTGTTTTCAAAAAGGGTAGCGTGGTCATGGAAGCTTCTTAGAGGACGTAGAGTTTACTAGAAGATAGCTTATTTTCATTTCTACCTTCAAAAAGGTATTGAGAGACTTTTACTCGAAGCGTACAGATGAGGAAGTAAGCTCAGAGAAGCTAAGTGACTTGTCTGAAGTCACACAGTGTATAATGAGAAGAGCTGGGACTCGCATCCAGGTTTCTGGTTCCAGGTGCAGGGCTCTTTCTAAAGCGAAGAGGCTGAGCCGGGGCGGGTAGAGAGGGTTTGCTTAGGGTGAGAGAACACGAGGCTGGGAATAGAGCAGGAAGAGAGCGATGGATGTGGCAACATAAGCCATCAGAGCAGAACTACCTCATCTCCTCAGCACAATTCCATCTACCCAGATGTACCCACACTGCTTTCTCTCTGTTAGCCACAGGTAATGTGTTCTTTCTTTTATCCAAAACAAAGACTAGATTTCAACCCATCTCCCCTTGTTAAGGTCCTGGCGCCTGCAATTTCCTTATTTCTTGCTTCCCATCAATTTCTCCCTGTTCACAGCAATGTTTTCTCTATTTGCTACCTTTACTTCCTCACTTCCCTTCCCCTTTTCTCTGGCTTCCCATTCTATCAGTCAACTGGACTGGCAATCATCAAGGCCCACGGTGACCCCTCTCTTAGCCCAAAAGCCAATGGTCAGTCTCAGTTCTCGTCTTTCTTCTTTTCTCAGCAGGATTCAACATTCAACAATCCCTTCTCTTTTTCCACAACCTTTCTTCTCTAGTCCTCCAGAAGAAATTCATGTTCTCTTTTCTCTTATTTTCCTATTACTTCTCAGTTTTTTCTAATGGCTCCTCTTTCTCCTTTGCCTGACTTCTAAATGGAGGACCACGGCTCTATTCTTGGACCTTATCACGAGCTGAATTGTGTCCCTTCAAATTCACATGTTGAAGCTCTGACTCCCAGTACCTCAAAATGTGACTGTGTTCGGAGCCAGGGCCCATAAAGAAGGGACCGAGTTAAAAGGAGGCTGTCAGGGTGGGCCCTAATTCACTGTGACTGGCGTCCTTATTAGAAGAAGGAATTTGGAGACACAGAGACACCACGGGCACACATGCACAGAGGAAAGACCTTGTGAGGACACAGAGAGAAGATGGTCCATCTGCAAGCCAAGGAGAGAGGCCTCAGGAGAAACCAACCCTGCTGACGCCTTGATCTTGGATGTCCAGCCTCCAGAACCCCGAGAAAATAAGTTTCTGTTGTTGAAGCCCCCCAGTCTGTGGTGGTTTCTTACGGCAACCCTAGCGAACTGACGCAGACATGTTCTCTTCTCTGTTTTAAGTGCCTCCGCTCACCATCTTTCTGATTTCATCAAGTCCCATGGCTCTAAATACCATTACTTGTTGACAAGTCTCCAACTTCTGAGTAGCCTCCCCATTTCATATAGCCAACTGTATATGCCACAACTCCAACTAGAGGTCTAACAGGCATCTTCAACTCTAATTCTTTTTTACTCCAAGACCCATGCTTTTAACCACCGTAATAAATTAGAGCTATTTCCTTGCACGCATCTATTAATGTGGACGGTGACTGTGTTATTAGCTTTTTTCTTTGGTCCATTTTGTTTTTGTTCTTATCAAAATACCGGTGACTCATACTGTGCTTGAGATATTTTCCACTCAGAGCGCTGTCAGGACAAATACTCTTCATGTTGTACTTTGGCAATTGACTTTTGAAAACCTAAATGCAGTTCTTTCACTTTATCCTTATTAAATTTCTTCTTCTTGGTTCTGACCTATCCTTATAGCACATCGAGATTTTGAAACTTAGTTCTGTCATCCATCATGTCATTCTCTCCCCTCTCTTTGTGTCATTCACAAACTTGATAAGCAGCACTATTTTCATGTAAGTCTCAAAGAAAAAGTTGAACAGTATAAGAGCAAGAAGAGAGCTCTGGATGCAGAACCCCCACCAAGTTGTCCTAGGTCCAATAATCTACACTCTGGCCACAGCTACACAACCAGTTGTTGCTCTACACAGAGATTTAAAAATTTTTGATAGGTTGCCCAACGACAGGAATGACAGAAGAGGACTAATGGCGATTCTATGTGTATGAAGTTCTAGAACATGAAAACTAACCTATGGTGGAAAAAATCAAATCAGTGCTCATCTTGGGTGGGGAAAGGGAGGATGTGACTAGGAAGAGGCACAGAGGAATTTTCGGAGGTAACGGAAATGTATCATCTTGATAGGCATTGGGGTTATACAGGTAGATGTATTTGTCAAAATGTATCAAATGGTACACTTAACATTCATGCACTTCATTGTTTGCAAATCTGGCCTCAAGAACAAGAACAAACTACTGTGAACAAATACTTCACACGAATGATACACATTGTGAAGTGTTTAGAGGGGAGTGGCCTAATACCCATAGCTGACTTTGAAATGCACTGAAAAGATGAATTGAGAGATAGATATATGATAAAGCAAGTACAGGAAAATGTCAATAGTAGAATCTAGATAATGGGTGAATATACATGTGTGTGTGTGTGTGTGTGTGTGTGTGTGTGTGTGTGTGTGTGTTCAATGTAAAACTCTCAATTTTTCTGTGTATGTTTAAAATTTTTAATAATGAAATGGTAGGAATAAAACAGAGAAAAAAACCAGATAGGTTGCCCACACTTAAAAATTGGAAGATTTTTCCATAAAGATCTAGATATTTGGCTTTTTATAAAAAGTTGGAAGACCTGGTAAGGCTAGTTTTCTCTACAGCTGGAATAGAGTTGTGCCCCCATGGAACCCACGGCTCCTGTTGTTTCCCCAATGGGGACAAATTGCACTGGTCTTTGTTTGCAGGGATCTGGCCTACTTCCTGGAAGCTCAAAGGCAGTCGAGTGTTTGACCTTGCAGTATGTTTAAGCACTCAGCCTTTGGCTTCAGATGGACCTGGACTTATTCCTGGAGCAACTTTATATTCTCTGAACCTCGGTGTCTTTATTGGTAAAATAATCACAATACCTAGCTCATAGGACTGTTGTGAATCACAATACCTAGCTCACAGGACTGTTCACAGGAAAATTGTGAAGATTAAATGAAATAACAGTTTCTGGCACAGAGTGGGTCCTTAATAAATAACAGGATTCCTTGCAATGATGTGGATGAAACTAGAGGGTATTATGCTAAGTGAAATAAGTCAGTCAGAGAAGGACAAATACTGTATGATTTCACTCATATGTGGAATTTAAGAAACAAAACAGAGGAACATAGGGGAAGGGAAGGAAAAATAAAATAAGATGAAAACAGAGAGGGAGATGAACCATGAGAGATTCAACTCTAGGAAACAAACTGAGGGTTGCTGGAGGGGAGGTGGGTAGGCGGATGGGGTAAATGGGTGATGGGCATTAAGGGGGGGCACTTGATGGAATGAGCTACCTCTGAAACCAATAATACATTATATGTTAACTAAATTGATTTTAAATAAAATATCTTTAAAAATCACGAGATTCTTAAGGGCTTGAGTTGAAATTATCAAGATCAGTAGTCTTGAGGAGCGGTAGATTGGAGAACGGCGCTAACCTTGACAGGGTGGTTAAGTTGGGAAGAAGAGCAGGCAGAGAATACGGGGTGTCCAGTTGTAGGCAAGCAGAGGAGAGGTAATGGTTGGACATGGGAGTTGCAGGGTGCACGAGGCATCTGAAGGCAGGAAAGTGAAGTTCAGGGCAGAAATCAGGGCTGGAGACAGACTTTCAGCGAGTCCCCACTAAACAGGTGATAGTTGGAACTATAAGAGTGGGTGAGAACTTTGAAGCAAACAATAGAGACGTGAGCAGGTGTTCAAGGAATGAACATCAAGGACCATCATCCACAAGTTGGCAGCAGGAATGGCAAAAAGAGGGAGAGAAGCTGGACTATTTCCTCAAAACCAAGGATAAGACAGTGTTTAAAGAAGAGAGGGGTGTGAATAATCAGAAACTGGGGGGAGCGTAATGCAGAAAAGTGGTCTCCACCTCCTCGTCAAGCAACAGAGAGACCACGAGACCCAAGCAAGGGCTCTGTGACAGACAGCCTCTGTTTGACCTGTGTGCTCTTCTTCCGGGTCACAGGTTTTTAGAGGGCCATCAGGTCCCCGGCTGCGTCATAGGCTGCGTCATAGTCTTTAGGAAACAGAAGCACCATCTGGTTGCAATCATAATTCCGGTAGTCCTACCAAGGTTGAAACGATGTACACTGTCATAGGAAGGAGAAATAAAGTATCTTCTTTATACTAGGCAGTATCTGACCTTGAGGGAAATGGAAGGGGAGATAAGTGACCAACTTTTCAAGTTTTTATATTTCTTTCCGTAGTGACTTGGTATGAAACTGATTTTAAAATCAAGGTTATACTTGGTATCAACTTATCGATATTGGATTCCAATGATATTTAGTTATGTTATATATTTTATTATATACCTAAAATCCATGGCTGAGCATTCTTCAGCATTGGAGAGTAAATGAAAATGGTTTAAACCAAGGTAGCACTATGATTTGAAAACTGGTTTTCGGAATCACTACTTGAAAACAATGTTACAGGGGCACCTGGGTGGCTCAGTTGGTTAAGCGCCTGATTTTGGCTCAGGTCATAATCCCATGATCCTGGGATGGAGCCCCGCATCATGCTCCCTGCTCGGCAGGGAGCCTGCTTCTCCCTCTCTCACTCTCCCTGCTTGTGCTCTCTCTCTCTCAAATAAATAAATACAACCTTAAAAAAAAAAAAAACAATGCTACAGAGGAGATATATGGTCATTGTTTTAAGCCTCGGATTCTACTCATATATTAATGTGATTACTTAGCTGCGTTGGGAAAGAACACAATTCTTATCTGAGCTCAGTGTCAAATTTTCTATTTGACACCAGTCATACACTGATATTAAAGACATGTATAAAAATGCATTCTTCATGTTTTAAAAAAGCAATGATATTAATTCCCTGATCAGCATTATTTCCCCAAATTCCTCTTAAAGGTGCTCTCAGAAAATGTATTTCCAGAAGCTCATGAAATTGCACCTGGGATTTCTCCTGTTCATAAGTTGAGCACGCTACTGGTTTATCCGCTTAGCAAATAAAGCCGCAGGAAGGGTTTTGCAAGTTTCATCTATTTCTGTTGTTACTATTTTCCACCAGGCTGCCTAGCTCGCTTCTTTAAGCCTAACTTAAATGTTCCCAATGTTAGCAGTTTTCATTTACAGCTTCCAAGTGATAAGATCTACAAAAATTTCAGAACTCATATGTGGAATCAAATTCTTAAGACTCACCACATAGCTCTAGGTGTTCAACTTTTCTAAATGCCAGACCCAGGGCTGTTGACTCACTGACAGATTTCAACCAATTATCCGGGTATCTTCTGTTTTCCTTCTAAAAGGTGGCTAAATACATCACGAGACAAAAGGAAATTGTGCCTTCATCAGGAAATGTGCTCACCCTTTATTTCTCACAGGCACTTTTTCAGCACCGCAAATAATGGGTTGCATTTAAATGAATAAAAATTGTCATTGTTGCAAATGGTATGTCTCGATATAAACCAGAAATCTCCTTCAGCATGTTTGAAAATTAGTTATAAACTAGTAAAGGATGGAGGCTGAAAATAAATTAATGAGACATCAAAAACTTCATCGCAAACCTGACTTCCACCACCAAAGTATTTTGACATAACCTGACATGTTTTTCATCTTGAATAGTATTAAAAATGATTTAATTAGGATTGCTGTTTGCTTCAAATTTAAATCCAGTGAAGATGTTGTTGTATAGTACCTTGTTAAAGATTTTTACAACAAGATAAGCTGTAATCACCTGGTCTAAAAAGGAAGGGATTTCAAAAAAGACTTCCATCCTTGAACGAAAACAGAAAATTATATTCTTTTGTATTTGAAGTCATCTCTCTTCTTTTAAACCTCATTTATTACATGCTCTCTAACCTTCTGTATGAGTTCAATCTTTCATGGAATTCTTTGTTTTCATGTGTAGTCAACTCTTGATTATCTCAATTCAACAATACAATTGAACAAATATTTATTGAGCATTTGCTAATGGTGCAGCTAATCTGAAATAGCAGACCATTAAAAAATAATTCATATTTGGATTTGTAATATGTTACGATTTTATTATAAAAATACCTTGATTTGTATAGTGCTTTATAATTTTCAGAGTACTTTCACATACATTATCTCATTTGATTTTATGCAGATTCACTTCCCTGCTTAGGAGAGGCTGATTTGGCTTAGGCTGATTGATATTAATATTAATTTGCATTCACTAAGCACATTCTGGCTGAACAGCAGGAGCAGGCGGCTGCTGGAGTGTGCTGGGGAAAAGGGAGCTCGCCTGCCATTATAGCTCCGAGCTGGACAATAGGGCTGATGCACATAATAAGGCGGTAATGACCACACATACACACTGGCATATATGCCTTAATTTATTTTTCCATTGCTATTAACCACTGAAACAGGCATTTTGGAGGTTTAAAATGGATAGCTAATTATGATGGGCAAATAGGATGGCATAATAATTGTGTTTGGATGAGTCACTCACTCAAGATCTAGTAGTTGAGGAAAGCTTTGTGACTATCAGTACTGATTCCGAGAAAAGAACCAAAATGGAAATGAACAAAGTAACCACAGATAAGACTCCAGCATCAGCTCGGGAAGTGGGGGCTGATGGCAGCAGATTCGTTAGCAGAGGAACATCAGATGCTGATTTTAGCCAAACCGGGAGCGGCGGCCATCTTAGCTCCAAAGCCCACTCATGCTGAGATGTGCAGAGAGCACCGGCACCCGCATTAGAGACTGGGCTTGCATTCCACTTTGGAGCTTGCTCACTGTGAAATTCAGCTGTGCCGGCTGCAAAAACAGTTCACAGTTCACAGCTCACAGGGTTGTTGTGGGGATTCCAGGAGCTAATGTGTATAAAGTGCTCCACATCGTAAGCATTGGCAAAATGATAGCTATTACTCAGAGTAGTTTTTAAAAATTACCAACACTCATCACTCACCCTGTCTAGGAGCATGCACAGCCCACCCTCTCCGCACATGGCAGCTATTTGGAAACAGTAGGCAGCAGGTGCATCGTGCAGAGGCTGGTAAGTAGAGAGGAAAGGAGGCCATATTCTTTTCCCCTATGCAGACAGCGAACTTGGGGGAAGACAGGACTTTGAGCAGACTGGCCAGCACAACCATTCAGACAAAGGCCAGGAAACCAGATTCGTTGCTTCCCATGGAATGATGAGATGTACAGAAGCGGGAGAGGCCCTTGTCTCCTCTTTATTGAGTGTCGATCCTATGGAGCTTTGACGTTCATGACAGACCTCCCCACAACACCTCTGATTGCCAAAGGTGGACCCTGGCTTGACAAATCAAGGCCTCTGCCAGGAGAGGAATACATACAGGGAACTGGGAAGGAAAGAAGCTCTCAGAAATGAAGAGGTTGTGGGAACAGAAGAAATGATGCAACATAGCAGTCATGCTGGGTTAATGCGATGCCTTCTAATCAGAAAGGCAACATGATAGGTTAGTTCAGGTTTGTTCAGATGGGGAAGTTGCTGTTAGTCTCTTTGGGGCTGCAGATCCTTTTAGAAATCCAACAAAGCTATTCTCCCAGGAAAGAAGCAGATGGGCACCTATCCACAAAATGTTCCATGCAATTCGAAGGGGTTTATGGACCACATTAAGCTCAGATTGAGAACCTCTGCTATACAAGGACACAGGTTAGCCTGCAAGTGATATCCCCAAAGATGTGCTGGAAGTTCCAGATCTCAAGACACCGCAAAACTGTTGCCCAGTGTTTACCTCAGTATTGAGTGAAATGAGAAGAGACTAGTTAAGTTTTCCCTTCAGGACACAAGCCCTAATGATCCCAAGTAAGAGTACCATTTTGTTACCAATAACCTCCAATCTCCACCAAAGGAATAATACTATCATTGGTGAATTCCTCCTGGGTCCAAGGGGCTGTTCTAATAAGGAGAAATAAAGGAAGAATGAAATTCCAGAAAATTCCAGAAAGCGGTCTTCTTCCCTGTTAGGCAAGATGGTTTCCGAATTTCAGCTCGCAATCCGTCATATGCATCTTTACATCTGTGCACTGGGCACGAAGATGACTCACCATCGGGGCCCAGAGTCACTCTTTATTTTATAGGCTGTCTTTCCCTACCTCGGCTCTGCCACCAACACCCACTAGAGTGAAAGAGGAAGACTAGCTAAGCACTTCAGTGGTCACAAATCGAGTCAACACCATAAATAATGGAATATTTCTTGTTTGGACACTTTCAAGTTCCACAACTCCAGAAATAGCAATTTAAATGACTTAATTTTCTTCTCCATTGACTTTAATGAAGATCTCCTTGGATTCAGCCATCCAGCAAACGTAAACTCTCAAAGAGAGCTGCGAATGTTTGGCTTGGGCTGGGAACATCAGAGAAATGGACTCTGGTTATGCAACTGAAATATGAATTTGGATTAAATATTCTCATGACAAAACCCTAAAAGGTTAGGTGCTCATTTTAAAGGCTCATGCACTCCAATAGGACTTCAGTGACATTTCAAACACTCAAGCGGATGGACTTCAAGCTCGCAGATGCTTGTTTCTTCTTTTCATGTTGTTTTATTTTCTCCTCAAGGACACCTTTAGCATCCAGCTCTCATCCTGGGAAGCTTGGACGCTGGAACTTTCTTCTTTCTTTTGTTGCCCTTGGAGGCCAAGCTAACCTAACACAGCCTTGTGATGAGTCCTAATGGACTTTGCCTTTGCGCCCCCGCACGGAGACGGCCCTGAGCACATACATGGCAGACACTGACTTTGAGAAATCTGGAGGCTGGGCAGGAAAGAGCAAAGCTAAAATAAGGGACAACTATGAAAGTAAGTAGGTGTCCGAAAGCATGGGGGGCAGAGAACACAGCAGTAAACATTCTCAGCCCAGGAACACAGCCCGATTTTAGGTTTAAGGTTAGGATGTCAATTTGTTTGGATTTAAGACTCTGGAGCCTAAGAGGCCCAAACTGCCTGTGATGGGCATGAGCTTTGTTATAAGCACTGTTGTTGTTGTTGTTGTTGTTGTTGTTGTTGTATTCTGTGTTTCATATGGTGACCTTAAGATGACATTAACAAAATGTGTCGTGTATATTCATTAAATGTAGTGACACTGTTAAATTAACTACTGTTAAATGTGCTCCTTTAGTAATTGTAAAATGAATTAAACTGTCATTTAATCGTAAGTTTGTCCCAGGCCTAAACTGATAATTATCATACCCCAAAAACCCCCTTCACTTGCAGGCATGTTCGGTACAGTAGGGCCCCCGGGTTTAAAATTAATTTCCCTGAATGGTGTCAACAAGATTCCTCCACCCGGACACACTGAGATTCAAATCAGAAGAGCATAAACATCTTAGATGGATCAGAGTGGTCGAGAACACCCAGAGGGATAAGGGTGAGACCAGATGCAGACCCCTATACCTTCACAGTCTCAACATAGAACTCACTTTTGGGCCCTGATATGACGCCATGATTTCTGGGAGGCTGCTGGCCTTGGGTCTAGCTATGCTTACTGTACTCTTCTCTTCCCCTCTCCCACTACAAGCATTTGAGTGGTTACGGATTGTTTGATTAAAAAAAAAAAAAAGATAATCAGATCCAATGTTGTGCACACTAGCTTATGTTTACTTATCCCTTATTGTATGCCAGGTGCTGTGGTGACCCTCATTTTACAACTAAGAGGCCCCACGGTTGACACTTCCAGGGTGACCCATTCAGTAAGGGGCCGACCCAGGATATGAATGCGGGTCGAGCTGACCCCAAAGCTCATGTGGCAGGGCGATTCTGCCCCCTGGTCTACAAGTATATATGCGAGTGCTGCTTTGATAAGGTTCATACCAGCTCTCAAGATAATAGAACATGCCTTTGTCACGATACCAGGAGGCCACTGGCCTGAGCCTATGGTGACGCCGAAGACTTAAGATTTGCATCTTGATCCCCATATTATGCCATCTATCTCCTTGTCCTCACCCACATGCTTGTGTCCCTTGGACTGATGTCATCCCATTCAGGAGCTGGAAGATCCCGTGAATCAGTCCTGGGGCTTTCCTTCCCTTATGCTCTGGGCAGTGAGCCTGCGGCGTGTGGTGCAGGGACAGGGAAGAGATAAGACGGCGCCCCGTATTTTTAAAGCTCATGTTCTGTCTTGTGTGGAATCTAGAAAAGCCCAACAGACTGACTGCAGAAGCCTATCTCCACCACCACCACCGGATAGCCGTACGTCATGGTTTACAGGAACGGGGCAGAGAAAGAGAAGTTTGAAACGCGTGCCGTGGAGTCAGTGGCCTGGAGAGAGCCCAGGGTCATGTGGTGGAAGGCATCAAATCCAACTCATCTGCTCAAACGCTTTTTTTTTTTTTTAAGATTATAGAGATTCTTGCCTTCTCCTTTCCACAATTAGATAATTTAAGCATATGAAAACCACCTAATAGGTCGTGTGCTAATTAGCATGTTTTCAGACACGGAGATGAGCCCCGAGAGAAAGTGTGCATCATGGAAACTCAGTCACAGGTCAAATATTCCCTCAAAATGTCTGTGGCTAATCAGAGAAATTCAAGTACAGGCTTTGCTGATTGATAGGCATGACCAAGCAATTCCTCACACTATAAAGCGGCCTCTATGCAACCACCCACATATGTGCTGATACCTGCGAGAAGCACAATATGGTTCAAGCTTGGGTGGTAGTGAGAGGAAACTCTGAAAAGGCTGTTTTTTCCAGCCCAGAAATAATATATTGCCCATGACCATCATTTCTCAATCTCCCTAAAGAACCAGCCTTCAAAGATTTAAATAACTACAAGGGGATTTAGAAAGTCAGACCAGAAAGAGCCACAGGCAAAGATTAGTGTCAGGAAGGCTGACAGGTAAATTGTCGTTATGGTGTGCTAGGTGGAGAGAAATGTGTGTAGCCTGTCACTAATTTCCCTCACTAATTTCTGCTAACAATGGGGTGGCCCAGCCCACACCATCCAGCTCCATGGATTACGAGTACAAATCAAGCTTCCTGCATCACCAAACATATTATTATTACTTAACACTTAATGAACACCCATGATACGCTGCGAGTTGGCTCATCTCAACAAGAGCGGCTCAGTTTTATTCATAACCCTTCATAGGAAGCCGCAAGAGGAGTTCAAGTTTACTTTGGGCTTCTCCCTCCTCAGGCGTGGGGAATAATGTTGTCGGGGCTAGGCCGGCTTTGTAAGGCCTGTGAAAAGTCATGCCTTTGGGCTACTTCGCTTCATTGGGACTAAATAATCAAAGAAGGGAAAAAAGAAAAAAAGGAGAGAGAAAAAAAGAAAAGTCCTCACAGAGGGAAACAGATCAGGGGAAAAGCAGACCAGATTCGGAAATGGGGCAAACCGCCCCCACCACGGAAAACAGGCAGGTGCCTTGGTTCTGTGTGGAGAGAGCTTCGTTCAGCCATCACACGTCAGCCTCTGGACGCTTGTCCCGCTGCAAGCGTAAAACCCGTGTCCGGAACGGGGCACTTCGGTCCCATCCGCCCCGGGAAACCAATGGCTGTCTCCTCCCTCCTGAGTCTCGTTCCCACTGGCCTGAGTCCCGGCACTGGGCCTGGCCTGCCGCCGGGACTCCAGGACTGCCTCTTTACACAGCGACTTCTGAAGCCACAGGCAGACCCCACGTGTGTACAGAATCTACAAATAGGTCTTATTTTTGGGTTTGGGGGCTGGTTTTCATAGGTGTGGGAAGAAGTGGCCAGAAACCACCGTGTGGAGAGCCAGTACCTCAGAAAATGCAGCAAATGTAAGTCACTTGTAATTCCACCCAGAAGTTACCACTGTTCACATTTTATTTATTTTTAAAGATTTTATTTATTTATTTGAGAGAGAGAGAGAAAGTGAGAGAGAGCATGATCAGGGAGGGAGCCCCGCAGAGGGAGAAGCAGGAGCCCCGCTGAGCAGGGAGCTCCACACGGGGCTCGATCTCAGGACCTCGGGATCATGACCTGATGAGCCCAAGGTGGCGCTTAACCGACTGAGCCACCTAGGCGCCCCTACTGTTCACATTTTAGAATAGTCTTTGGGTTTTTTTGGATTTGGATGGTCCCTTGGATGGTATCTGTGCCTCTTTCTCCCCTTTCCCTCCTCTCCTGGGGCAGGGTGGCATGACCCCACCGCCAAAGAGCGCCCATTTCTTTAGCATCTCACAGAGCTCCTAGAAACCTCGGAGTGGGAAATGACCTAACAGGTCACGTCATCCCAGCCCATAATGTTGCAGCTGAGGACACTGGCGGCCAGAGGGTGGAGGTGACCTTCCAAGGTGGCATAGCCAGCAAGTAGCAGAACCAGGATTTGAGGCCAGGGCAGGGCAAGTTCAAAGGCAGATACTTAGCCACTCACTCTGTATATGAAATAGGCTTCCTTCCCTCCTCAGAGGGAACAAGACCTGTTTATGAAAAGCTGATCTCTAACACCGCAGAGTGGCGGAGAAGTTGAATGGGGGAGATCCAGGGGCCGGTCACGGAGGGCCCAGGCCTGGCGGGTTGCGGAGGGATTTCGCTCATTCCTCTGAGCCTAGGTGTGTTCTGAGGCAAGCCGGGCAGGCGAGAAGCTGTCGGGCACAGGGAGGGGCCAGACCCGTCGGACAGGGAGGCTCAGGAAATCAGCAGCGGCCACGAGCCTGCGTCTCCCCGGAGCACAGCGGAGGCGGGGGGCTGACAGAGCGGAAATGGGTCATGGGGAACAGCGGGGCCTCATGCCCTCCTTCCACGCACATTGACTGCGCAGCTATTCCGTCTAAGGCGCTGTAATAGGCAGCGGTGGGGAAAACACACACAGTGTCTGTCCTCGCGGAGCCGACGGCCTCCCGGGGAAGACGGATTCCCGTGGTGCAATCCCACTCCCTAGGAACATGCCGAGGGGAGCGCGCTGACGGGCAAGAACACGCGGCTTCATGAGGTCGGCCGGGAGCCCGGGAGGCCACACGGAAGACTGCCACAGGGGAGCCACGCCGGAGCCGAGATGTGAGAATAAATCGCCCTCGGGCTTCCCGCAGCCACCTGGCTGACCTGCGTGCTTATTCTCTGCCCTTCCAGCTAGACGGAAAGGCCCTTGAGAGGAGGGACCGGGTCTGCCACTGTCACTGTTTGTCCCTCACTCCCAACCGTGCCTGGCCCGTAGTAGATGCTCAGTAAATATGCGGCCGGTGACTCGGTGAGCGCGTGTCCGCGCAAGCGCACAGACATAGGGGCACGCGCAGGGAGGGGACGCCGGTAGGGGACAGGTGCGCCCGTAGTGGTAGCCTTTGCACTGCCTCTGTCCGGTCCCTTTCTTTCTCAGGAAAAGTCCCCTAGTGCATGTGTTCCAAACTCATTTTTCATGCGCAAGTCTCATAAAAACCTTTCGAAATAGGCATCTCAATTTTGCAGATAAAGACATCACTAGGTTCAGAGACGAAGCAACTCGTTCAAAGTCACTTAGCTTGTAAATTGCAAAGACAGGACGTTGAACAGAAGCTGCCTGAGTCCCAACACCTGAGCTCGTAGCCATGGTGCTGGAAAATGTGCTGGTTACCTGGAGTTGGGTGCTTCTCTGATGCCAATTTGAATGAATGTCCCTGTGCTCCAGGGGTATCCAGCAGACGTGAGAGAAATATAGTGGCCAGAAGGCGGTGCGTGGGGGGCGGAGGGGGGAAGGCAGGAGCCAAGGAAGAACAGAGGGTCTCCTGTCTCCCTGCTGAAGGGCCACATGTCAGGGAGAGGACTTCGACACACAGGTGCTTTGATTTTTTTTTTTCCCCAAGCATTTCTTCTAAACCCTCTAAAGCGGCGATTCTCACACATCTCTGTCTCAAACAATCCCTTTACACTCTTGAAAATTACAGAGAACCTCTAAAGGCCTTCGGTTGATGTGGCCCTATTTACTGCTATGTATCGAATTGGAAATTAAAACTGAGAAACTTAAAACTATCTGTTGATTCACTTGCAAAGAATAAGCAGTCTGTCACGGACATTTTTATGAAAAATCACTATGTTTTCCAAAACAAAAGCAGATTTACTGAGAAGAGTGGTATTTACATGTTTGCAAATTTCTGTAGTGTCTGGCTTAGTGAAACACAGCTGGACCCTCATCCACGTCAGCATCCAGTCTCCAGTTATGGTGTTGGGAGGCAGTGGATGGAGAAGAACCTGTCACACACAGAAATGTAACTGGCAAAAGGAGGAAGGCGTCTCAGGGACCCCCAGGGTTCCTCTGATCCCTTTTTGAGAACCCAGACTCTGACACCGACTTGTTCTTCCAAAGTCCGCTTGCTACCTGCAAACATTATATTAGGGTTGCATCTCTGCCAAAGAGAAACAAGAAGTGCCAGGCCTTTTCAGGAGGAAAAACATTTTGGAGCTGCCAGCCCACCACAAAAATAGACTTGGCTTAAAAGAATAACCCTCCATGAATCTCATCAGTCCAGGAAGCTAAACAGCCTGATTGCCCAAGCTCAGAATGGGCTAATTGAAGGACTGGCAGAAGGGCATATAATGCAGCTCGGGAATTAGTGGCACAACTCGCTTCTTCCCCAAGTGCCCAGCTTGAGAGGGCCTTCTTAAGCAGTCTTATTTTTATCTGCGATTTTGAGAATGGCAGGGCCAATTAAGCACCCACTCCAGTGTTCCAGGCTAACCCATTATGCTTCCATTCAAATGTCATTATTATTAAAGGTAATTGCAAGCAGAGGAGCAGAGTCCAAAAGTGCCCTTTGCGATCCTTGTGCTTCTTCCTTCCTTCCTTCCTTCCTTCCTTCCTTCCTTCCTTCCTTCCTTCCTTCCTTCCTTCCTTTCTTTCTTTCTTTCCTTTCTTTCTTTCCTTTCCTTTCTTTCTTTTCTTTCTTTCTTTCTTTCTTTCTTTCTTTCTTTCTTTCTTTCTTTCTTTCTTTCTTTATTTTTGAGAGAGAGAGAGAGAACAGGAGAATAAATTTTGAGAAGGAGAGAACCTTGCTGAGTTCTGGGAGTCTGAACTGGGGAGGAAGAGAGGTGGGCATTCATTTAGGAGCTGGCAGAGTACAACTCCCTGACTTCTAGGGAGTAGAAGTTTCTTCCATGTCAGTTACAAAGTAACGCTGAATCTGACCATCAAGAAAAGCCAATACCTGTGTGAGCCTCTTACTGGAGGAGCAAGAGTGGAGATGAATGAACGCATGCTTGCTGCACCATCATAGTTGATTTGTGCCTCTCTATTTAATGTCATCTCTGGGAGTAACTGCTGACTTGCTGAGATCCAGAGAAGAAAAACCTGTGAACCTTTGACATGGCACGTCCTGCTGTATGAACAGCAGGCAACGCATGGAAATCATTAAGGAAGGGGGTGAACTAGACAAACGTACATCTCCCCACCCACTCCTTGTCTCCTACCCTGCTCCCCCCACCCTACCACTGGACATGCACACGCTCCCATACCTCGTGTTGTGCCATGCTATTTTGGAAGGTAGCAAAATTAGATGGGTGGGTAAACATGAGCTCAGTGCAGACATTTTTGTGGTGAGACAAAATTTCATGTTGTATTTAAGCATCTGTAATTTGGAAGCTCATTGTCATTGCTGTTGGGGCTTTCTGGTGAGGGCTGGCAGAAGGGAAGTCAGAAGAGTCTTCCTGAGTGATTAGAGCGATCTGGAAAATGCTCTAGTATGTGTGTGTCTGCATAGTGCAAGGATTATGGCATTTCTGGGACTACTGAACGGCTCTGTGACATTTCTCCTGCCTTAGTTGGTCTGCAAAAGTGCCACTTGGATGTATTGTGTCTGTCTCTCTCTCCCTGTGTATCTGTGTCAGTCTCTCTCTATCTCTCCAGCCCAGTTTCACTCCCTCTGTCACTCACACAGCCACACTTCAGCAGAGAGCTTTGCAGAGCGTACTATTTACCCCACCCATCTGTCCCTGGATCCCCTGCACCTCAGCTGCCACTCACCCTACAGAATCTCTTGCCGCCCCCTGACCGGTCACCCTGGGGGCTGGAGCTCTGCCCTCCTAGCTATCCTGGCTCAGCCGCTCTTGCCCTCTCCCCAGTAGACCCAGACACTCTCTGGCATTCACAGCCGTGAGCTCGGGCCCCTTCAGACGGCCTGAGCCCCTGACAACTTCTCCAGTGGCCTCCACCTGGCAGGTCTCCCCAGTTTCACGGAGTTTGGGAGGGCTTCGGCTCAGTTATATTGGAGGTGTGAACAGGGCTCAGACTTCCAAAATGACTCCCTCAGGCAGCAAGACCGTTCACAGAGGAATGCAACAGGTTAAAGAGAGAGAGCAGGTTTTTTGGAGGCTTCATGGTATAACAGCTTGGGAGTCTTCTAGAACTCTCAGTCCCCATTTGGGCACTTACTAGCTGCATGATTTGGGGCATGTTACTGAGCTTTCTGATGTCTCGGTTCCCTCGCTGTACAGCAGAGGACATTGCTGCCCCACTCCCCACAGCTGGGAAAAAGGACCATGCGAGATGGCGCGCGTTGAGTGCTAGCACATCGTAAGTGCTAGAAAAGATGCTAGTTTCCTTCTCCTTGTGGCTAATTCTCCCCAAGACCTTCCTATTTTCCACATTCTTTCTTGATGTAGAAGCAGTATTTTGATTTTTCTGATTCCTTAGCCATGTAACATGAGCTGACCTGTGCGTAATGAGGACAGGCTCAGGAAATTCGAAGTCTGGAAATTTCCCAGTTCCCTCATTCAATTCAAACAAAACAAGTCCAAAGCCAATAAGCAATCAAAATTATGATGGAGAATGTCTCACTCGATTTGATGAACTCCAACATACATGTAAATTTTCATATAGAAGCCTCTTAGACCCCAAAGTTCCATCTGTGGGATCTATTATACATAGAGAGAGACACTGAGGCCCAGAGATCTCTGGATGTAATTTACTTTGAGTGTAGGCCAAAGGCACAGCAGATGGTGGGATTCCAGCCCCCAGAAACCCATGTTCCAGCCAGCCACACATACTAGCCCTGGTGTGCTGTGAAGGAGTGATTTGTATTGGGGGGAAGGGAGGGAGAGGAAGGTAAAGTCAAAGGTCATTCAGTAAATCAAAGGCAGAGATAAGACCAGAGCCCTGAAGCTTTAAGCCTGTGCCATTAGATCTCACCTACCCGGCAAACACCCTTAAAAGGATCTGCGATTATCTTAAAAAGATAACCACAGGCGTTGACAGCAGTACATAACCAAATCCCAGAGCCATTCTGTCTTTATCCGCGGACCACACTTCTAATCTTGTCTCTCTCCTCTCAACAGCAGTATGGACCTTATCTGCCTGCTCTTCTCTTATTTCAGGCTTTCCCCTTCTCCAGGGCTCACAGGGTACCTGGACAGAACAATCCAGCAAACACCCACCTGGCCAGGGTCCTGGAATTGAATTCCCAGTCCTTGGTCTGTGAGCTGGGGAGTCAGCACTTGACAGCCTATCCTTGGCTTGTCCTTGGCACTGAGGCCTGGGGTGGGAGAGAGAACTGGATTCAGTGTGCCCTTGGGACAAGAAATTAACAAGAAGCAACTTAATGAGCAGAACAAATGAGAATGACTTTGAAGTCATTGGCCCAGGGTCCTCAAGGGGAACTGGTTTCAGTGAACTGTATAATCCCAGGAGTCGCCAGAGTGGGCATTTTGAGCACCTTAGTGAAGCCAAGTAGAAGAAATTTTGGGAGAATGTTGGGGAAGCAGTTTTCTTCCAGCGCTGGAGAAGGGACACGGCCAAGGTGAAAGCGAGGGAACAGATCAGGGCTGTCGTGTGAAGCGCATGCGCATTGGTCTCCCTCCAGGAACTCCCCCCCCCTGATCCCATTGTGGTCTCACAGTTCAGCACTCTTTCTCACTGAAGCTGCTGTGACAGAATAACAGCTCAAGTCACAGCCCAGGATGCCTCAATGTAAAGCAAAAGCTATTTCATACATTAAGGAGAACGGTCCTCAGATAATGTCCCTTTCCTGCGAATTTGATTCCTGCAGCATCAGCCTCATCTATGAAAACTTTTATTTTAAAAATAATTCAGACGGCCTCTGCAGTCACGAACACATCCATGACACATGACTGACGGAGCACAATTATTTCAAAAGCACAAAATATGAGTAAGGAAGGCAACCAGTGGGTTCTATTCTGTATGTTTCAGCGGCTGAAAGGTGATAGTTACACACAACTCCTTGATTATTTTTGTTAATCACACCTCTCCCTAACTAGAAAAGAGAGAGACACAGGTAGACGTCCAAACCTCGCTAGGAGTAGAGGTAGCACCACAAGTCCGTGAGCAAATTCCAGGTGTTGGCTTGTATCAACTTGAGTTTACTTTACTCTCATTCACACCAGTGAGGATTGGGGTCCTTGTTTTTGCAGGGAACTGCCTTGGGGGAAAATCGCCCTAAGTCTGTAGTCTTTCTCACATTTAAGCCTGTCCTCAAGAACAACTGCACTAGCCTGGAGGGCCCAGAGGCATTATCAATCACAGGTGTGAGACTGATTGGGGTGCATGCCACGTGGGCGAGCCGACATCATGTCCATGCCATCTGGGCCGGTGATCCAGTCTCATTCAGTGCCCGAGAGACAAATTAGATTTTGGACCCTTTGGTCCTGGACCTTTCAAAGACTCATCCCAGGAAGCTCTGGTCCTGGCTGTTGGGACAGCTGAACTCCCTCTGGACATTTTTTGGTCCCTTTAGCTCCTCAAGGAAGTAGGTTCCCTTAGGTAGGTTGCCCAACTATTAATTGTAACTTAGAAAGAATGCCCCAAGAGCCCAGGTCCCCCGCAATGGCAAGTCCCAGCTAGGTGCTAGCATTCGTGATATGCTAGCTGTGATAGAAGCTGCTGTAGCCCTAGTGCCTCGTCAACAGAGCAGTATTTGTTGACAGAATGAATGAAGTAGTGATAGAACATTTCCTTTCACTTGTACCTTTTTCTATGATAATAATAATAGGCATTTCTGCGATGATCTGGGCAGAATACAGAGCTCTTTACATACATGATCTCATTTGATCGTCGCAAGAACCCTTTGGAGAACCATCACTGCTTGTCCTATTTTCCAGCTGAGGAATCTGAGACCTAGCAAGTACCATGTGGCTTTGCCCAAATGCACAAAGCTAGTGAGAGATAGAGGCACAACTCACATCTAGGTCGGCCAATTCCAACAAAGTGGGCTTCGGAGACCGAGGCAGAGTTTATAAAGTGCTCTGCACAGCTCAGCTCTTAACTTCTTCCCATCCAAACTCCATGTGCTCTCTCCTCTGCCCCACCGTTACTGAAGGGAGAGATGTAACTCACTGTTGCCTCATCTACTCAAATCTCGTATTTAACTGGTCCTGTACCACCAACCCCTGTGAGAAATAAGATCTCTTCTTCCCCGGCACCCAGCAGCCCTTCAAAGTGAAACCCTAGCTAGGCTACAAATATAAACATCACCATTTAACAGACTATCCACAGACTAGCTTATTGATCAGACTTTTCTATTTGTCTCTGCACCTTGACATCAAATATACTTACAAGAAAATATTTATTGACTCTACTCGAAATGGTAGGCCTCATTTCAATAAGAACCTGAGCAGTATCAGCGATCCACTTCAGAATCGCTTCTGGTCAGCTGGATCTGGGAAGACTTCACCCTAGAATTGTCATTTGGGTTGGGTCTTTGGGGTAGAGTCGCACACGTAGATGTGGGGGAAAGCTTTCTCACCTGGGAATGTAACATCATTTATCTTCCATGTGGAGGACAGCAGGACGACAGGTGCCCCAAAAAACAAACTTACAGACTTTGAAGATGCCCATCAGGTAATTATTATGAAGCATTTAAACAAGTAGAAAATTGTTTTACAACCTTTTTCTTTTTTTCCTACATGATTTCCCCACAAATTCAATCTTTTCACTTTGGGTTGCTCTCTGATGCTGGGACTAAAATGTTAGGTAGGGTAGGTTTATTTTCCACTTGAGGTCGTGGCCCTGGTGCCTTTCCTTCTATCCCGAAACCATTCTCCCAACTTCACGATGCTTGATTAACTGCAAACATTCTGTGCACAGACCTCCACAAGCTGGCAGCATATTTCTACAGCAGAAGTGCCTTTTTTTGATTCAAGGATCAATTTTAGTATGCAGCAAAGTGACGAGTCATTGTCTCTGGATGGTGAGATTTTAGATGGTTCTTTTTTTTTTTTTTTTTGCTTATCTGTATTGTCTGGTTTTGCTGCAGTGAATATGCATTACTAGTGAGCAGAGCCATAATAAAAACAGTCCCAAAAGAGATTCAATTTTATTATAATGTCAACTAAATGAAGCTAGATACAGAATTGTAGAAGCAGTGTGACCTCAACTTGAGTGAAACCGAGAAATGATTCAGAGAACGGACCAGAAGGAAATGTGCCAGAATGTTAATAGCTGTCTCTGGGGTCAGGACTCCGTGTGCTGGGCTGGGGGGAGCAAGGGAAGTGCTAGGGTCTCCAGTGTTAGGAGGCACACCCTTTGAGGATCACACAAGCCCAGGATGGGTCCCCGGACAGTGAGTCCGGGCCCTGCCAGGGTGACTGAAATGTGAAGGGGTCTGAACAAGCCTCTTTCAAATGACTCGGTGGTGTACTTATAGGGAGAATGGGAATCCTGTTACCCATTTCCCCCAGTCTGTCAGCGGTCGGCTAGCTTTATGACTTCTCTCCCCAGCCCCATTCTTCAGTCAGCCTGCTTTTCAACTAGTTTTTACCGGTACTCTGAATATATTTGGCCCTTGGCAAAATTCTTACCAGAGATCAGGCAAGCAACTGCTTTCTCTGATCCTGTGTACGGGCAGCTCCCGGCCTTTGCTGGGGCTTCTTTTTCTGGGGCCTAGCACTCCTGCATGCCCCTTAGCGGCTCCCACCTTGGTTCCCCAGGAAAGTGATTTTCCAACCTTCTCTGTCCTCCCTACATCTCCCACATCATGTCACTTCTCATTCTCAGTCAGTGACTTTGTCTTGGCTATCAGTTCAGGTCTAGGCAGGAATCAGATGTCACATCCAAACCGGATACTTAACAAGAATTTCATGAAGGAACCATTTAGAAAGGTGGAGGCCAAGTTCTAGGAAACCAACATGACATAGTGCAGACCCTGGGGCTAGCAACAGTAGGGGTGCTGGGTCCCTAGGCTCTCAGGGGCCAGGAAGGCAGGCAGTCATCAGAACGTGGCCATCTCTTATAACCTTCTGCATTGTTCTCTTCTCATGTATGTTACCAGGATCATGATTTTGTTATCCCTTCTTTTCTTTATCCTTACTGCATGGCTGAAGGCCTCAAAACCCACTGCTCTTGCTACATCCATATGCTACCAACTGCTCATCTCTATTATCCATCCCAAACTCATTCCCTTGCTCAAGACTGTCTATGGACATATCTACACGAATGTCCCACCTGATGTTGCGAACTCCACATGTCTGAAACCACACTCATGTTCTTCCTTTCTGCTTCCATCAGTGCTCCTCAGCTCAGGGAAGAGCACCATATGCTCTCAGCTTGGCTATAAACCCAAGCTCCCTCTTGACGCTCCCCTTTCCCCAACTGCACCCTCCTCCTTCAGCCAATCCACCTCCTGCCGTCTCTTCTGCTCCTTCAAGTATATGAATTCCTCCACTTCTCATCATGACAGCCATTACTTTAGCTCACAAGCTCATTACTTCTTATTTCATCTCTGTAATTATTCCCTAACTGCTACCAGCCCACCGTGCCCCCCATCCCTCATTGTCACCTGCCGGAGCGCTCACCTCATAATGCAACTGCTTTCCCATGGTCTTCAAGATCAAGTTTAGGCTCCTTACCCCAACAAAGAAAGTTTGTCATGGTCTGAGTCCTGCATATTTGTTCATATCTCTCCAGGTTGAGATAACACCTCTCCCCTAACAACCACAGTACACTCAAGTCACACCAGCTATTTTCAGGCCCACGGATAGCAGTTATAGCTGAAATCTTTTGTCTCCTTGGAAGACCCCTTTCCCCCACCTACCCCCTCCCCTGGTCTCTCCTGATTGGCTCCTACATATTCTTCAAGACTCAGCTTCAACTTCACTGCTTCCTAAATGCCCTTCTTGACCTATCATGCCATGATCCAATGGAATCTGGGGTTTGCTGTGATACTCTACATCAGAGTCAGCAAACTAGGGCCTGTCTTCTGTTGATGTTGTTTTTTTAAATAAAGTTTTATTGGAACACAGACATGCCCGTTCATTGATGTATTGTCTGTGACTGTTTTTTGTGTTTCACCTGCAGGGTTCAGTAGTTGTGACAGAGAACACATGACCCATGAAACCTAAAGTATCTACTCTCTGGCACTTTCCCAAAACATTTGCCAACCCCTGTGGTAGATCTAGAACTCTGGCTGCATAGTCAAACCAGCTGAAATGATCCCGATGCTCAGGTTGCAACTTCCCCCACCAGAGACTCTGATGTCGTCATTATGGATGCAGCATTATGAGTGAAAACCCATTAGGTGAATCTAACATGCAAATTTGAGAATCACTGCTTCAGAGAGTAAACTCCTTGAGTATAGGAACTGGGTTTTTGCCTTTCATCCCTCCATCCCTGGTTCTAGCACAACAAGGAGCTCGTGGTAGTCAGTAGGTGATCTTTGACACACTGGGCTCCAGGACTGACATGCATTATTTCACTTAATTCTCACTATAAACTCACAATGCATGGACTGTTATTGTCCCCATTTGACAGATGAGAATATTGAGGTTCAAAGAGGTTGACTAGGACACCCAAGTGTAAGACATGGATGAGGGTTTGAACGATGAAGAAGAAGGGCAGAAAGTGCCCCCACCTTCAGAGACACCCATGCCGCTGCCTCTGCCCCCAACTCCAGACCAGGCCATTGTTTGGAAGGACTATGACTCCAAAGCTTCCAAGCCCCTGCCTCTAGCCCCTGCTCCAGATGAATATCTTGTGTCTCCTATCATGGGGGAGAGGATCCCTGCCAGTAAAATGCAGGAGCACATGCGCATCGGGCTTCTCGATCCCCGCTGGCTATAGCAGTGAGACCGCTCCATCCACGAGAAGCAGAGCCATGATGAAGTGTATGCACCAGGTCTGGATATTGAAAGCAGAGCGGCGTACTGACATCTTCGGTGTAGAAGAAACAGCTATCGGTAAGAAGATCGGTGAGGAAGAGATCCAGAAGCCAGAGGAAAAGGTGACCTGGGATGGCCATTTAGGCAGCATGGCCCGGACCCAGCAGGCTAAGGCCTGCACAGCTAGTAAGGAATAGAACCATGACTTAAAGTCAAGCTGGTGTGATTTTAGGAATTCTGTTCTTAAAACCAATCTACTATGTCACCTTGAAGAATCTCAAGCAATGGGTTAAAGAAGACAGTGAACTGGTTTGTTGAGAATGAGGGAGTTGAGATGGTGAGTAAAAGAAGCATTTTCTAAAAAGCAGAGATGTGGGAAGATCATAATAATAACAGTATAACTAGTAATAATAGCACCTCCCATCTCTTGAGCACTTACCAGGGCTAGATGCTGGATAATCACTCTAAATGCACGATCTCATTTTATCCTTACAACTGGGCATAAAGGTTATTAGGTAGGATAAGCTGGTGAACCATTTCAAGCACTGAGAAAGTGAGAACTCTGTAGGCCTTTGGGCTTTAGGAGGCAGGAGAGGGAGTGGGTGATGAGAAAGACAGGCTATATCTACCTTGAAATGCTCACTGGGGTTAGCTTTGCCTGCATAATATACCAGTACTATTACTAATCATTGAGTGCTATTTTATGTCCCTTAATATATGTTAAGACCCCTAATACACACTATCTCTAACTACACCTGTGAAGTAGGAATTATGATATCCATTTTACAGATCTTAAAAACTGAGACTTAGGGTAAGAAAGCTTTTCCTGAAACATTCAGCTAGGGAGTAGCATCACCTGGAGTCAAAGTCTCTTTCTTTGGCTCCAAAGCTGGTGGTGAGCCTAGCCATAGCATTAGGAAGGGATAAATCAGCTATACATAACAGGATGTTACAATGAAACTGCTTTGGGGGCACCTGGGTGGTTCATTTGGTTAAGCAGTTGACTCTTGAATTCAGCCTGGGTCAATATCTCAGGTTCATAAGATTGAGCCCCACATCCGGCTCTGCACTCAGCGTGGAGTCTGCTTGAGATTCTCTCTCCCTCTCCCTCTGCCCTTCCCCTTGTTCATTTGTTTGCTCTCTTTCTCTAAATAAATTTTTAAAAATCTTTAAAAAAACCAACCAATGAATCTGTTTTTGTCTTAGTTGCCAAGGCTGAAGCCTAAGGAAGCTTTACAAAGTGGTTTTTGATGATTAATCTCTCTCTAACATTGCGAGCATAAAGGAGGAACCCATGAAGTAGGTCAGAGAATATGAGCCTGTTTCAACACCTGCTAAGCCCAAAGAGCTCTGATGCTGGATTATCACGGCAGCACTAGCTAAGTAAGGTCTTTCATGCTCCCTTACCTCTCTTCTCTGTCCCTGCTTTGGCCACTGAGGAGGTCACAGGAACGGCAGTTAGCTGGGTCGGGGAGAGGAACAGAAGTGCAAGGTTTAGAACTTGAGAATAACCCTATTTCCACTGCAGGCCTTAGCTGAGGGGATAGAGAAGCTTTAGCTAAAATAAAAATATTTTATATATCTTTCAGCTTTAGATAGAGAGCAAGCCATCTCTAAGGAATGAGGTACAAAACAACAATATACTTGTGAGACAGTTCATAAGACCTTAGTTGTGTTTTTTTGTTGTTGTTTAGTTTTTCAAAATCCAATTGCTTTTTATAGTTATGTAGAACTAGACATGCTGTTTCCATGGCTTCTTGATTCCTCGTGCCGTTGGATATGATTCTAGAAGCAATGTTACTGTTTCCCCATCATAAAATACAGGAAGAGAGGCAAGCATGAGTATATTCAAACTGTGGTATATGAGTGTGTGAGTGTGTAAGAGAGAGACAGAGAGTTTGGAGCTGGAGTTGACCAATCGTTGTCTTTGCTGCCACTTCCGAAGCCCGGAGCGTCTGTTTTGTGTGCCCTTAGTGCGACAGTATTACTGAAGGAAGCCAGTTTCCAGGCCGGCAATAAGAAATGTTTCATGAATGGTCCACTTTTACCCAGAGGCTCTTTCCTTTCCAGGCTACATTTTCCTCCATGCCTTCAGAAAGTTCTTTGGGCACCGAGAAATCAGTCTTAGTAGTTCCCCAGTTCAAGTCTGAAATGCAATTTGGGTCTGGATGGGAACTTTCTGAAGAATGAATGGAACAGAGCAGTATGTGTCAACCTTGACCACCTGGTCGTGGCTGCCTGGAGCACCCTGGTCAGAAGGGTCCTGATCGTCAATCTGGGCCCAATGGGAAAAGACAGCTGTGCCTGGTTGGCAATGTTTTCATGGACGTAGCGAGAAGAGTGGAGGCACTGGTGACCCATGGTCCCTAGTGGGTCCTCCTTAGTGTTTGCCCTCGGGGCCTGTTTTTATCCCCTCCACAAATAGGATCTCAGTTTATGTGGATCATAATATGCTGCAGAATCCCAAGTTTGTGAGTTCCTGTTTCACTTCTTCTTTCTCACGAGCAATTGATCTCCATGATACTGTTGGTCTCGATCTGACTCGGTGAGGTTGCAATGTGATAATGGACATGAACAGGATGGCCAAAGAGAAAAATACTACACGGGCAGAAGGCGTGATTATTCCCTTCCTCCATGTCAGAAATGTAGATTCTTAGGCTGCATCCCAGACCTACTGAATCAGAAATCACTGTTTTAAGCCCTCTAAATAACTCAGCAACTCAGCCAAACATCCAATCGGCCCTGGATTTTGCCCTTTTCCCCAAAGGGAGAAGGTACTTTATTGTTAGGATTAGGCCCTCAAATAGGAACCCCCCAACAGGGCCTCTCAGGAAATCCATATTCCTGAACCAAAACCCAAACCCAAAGCAACACCTTTCATTCTTTTCCCAATCCACCCAACCCACTGGGAAAAGCATTGCATTTTATTATGACTAATGTGATATTTAACACGGAGCCTTTGTCCAGACACAGTCTTAACACAGACCTACCACTGGTTTCACAGAATAAAAATTATATCCCAGTGACTGCCAAGTAAAGAGGCTCTTTGGAGCGTGGCTCACCCAGTAGTGTTTATGCTCAGCAGCAAAGCAGGGTATTGTGGGCTGGTTGTCAAGACAGGAATTACTTCATGATGACCATGTCAGGTTTGGCATTAAAATGCTCTTGTTCGGAGAGAATTCGACTTATGATATAAATGGCTAGCATTTGCCCCTACTCGGCCTGTGCTAAGGGCTTCACGTGAATCCTCTCGTTTACTCTTGCCATCCTTGGGGGAGGTGGTATTATCAGCCCCATTTTCCAGATGAGGAAACTGAGGCTCAGAGGGACTAAAGAATTTGCTACCCAAAATCGTACAGCGGAGCTTGAATTTGAGACAGAATCCATATTTTTGAAAGCCCAAGCTCTATTTCTTCACCACTCTGCTATAGGAAATCTTTGATTCAGACCCTCTGGGAGAGCCCATTTTCCTTTCCTACTTTAGGCCAGGCAAACAACCTATTCTCACTTCTCTGGTGCATTAAACACACACACACACACACACGCACACACACACATGCACGTGCATGCGCGAAAGAAGGACGGAGGAAGTTGTCTGACTTCCTGGGGACCCCATTAGCATTTGGAAATAGACTTCAGTAGAGCATGAGGGATTTTAATAATCCTTATTGTCTTCCTTCTATCTAATCTAACTCTGAATCATGTTGCTGGGGGAAGGTTGTCAAATCCCTTCCCCCTCACCATGATTCTTAAACATTAAAGAGCTAATCTTCTTACTGAGGTGCTTGAGTTCAGCCTTCCCTCAGGTTTCACCAAAGTCTGAGAGTTTGGATGAATGAAGGAATTATCCATCACCAAACATTGTTTATCTCTTGAAAAATGTCTTCATAAAATTAATACTGCCTTTGAAAGAATAAACCATATAGATTCTTAGTAACAAGAAAAAAATGAACTGCCCTCAAGGAGAACACAATTTAGATGAAGGAAAGAGATTAATTCTCATTTCTACCATTAACAAGCACGGATGGAGTCCCGGTGATGCATCGAGCACTGTGCAAGGAAATGTGGGTGATAAGGATGTGAAATTCTCAATAAGGATGTTTTTATAGACCCATCTGGACGTGCTATTTTATCAAAATGCCAGTGCTCTGCCTGTAAGAAGCTTGGAGTCATGAAAGAGTTGGTACTTTATGTGCATTGTCACTTGTCGTCACCAGGACCCACTGCAGTATGGATACCGTCCCCTCTTTCTGGAAGAGGAAACTGAGGCTGAGAGAGTTATGTCATCTGCCCAAGGTCACACATCAAGTGAGGGACTGAGCCACTGCTGAAATTCAGGTCAGTCTATTGTGTTGGGCCAGACCAAACGGAAAGGAATGGGGTGGACACAGCCTGATCGCAGTAGATAGAGGAGTCAGTCATTTGTAAGTAAGGAGACAGAAACAGGGAACGTAAGAGGACTTTTCCTCCAAGCCTGGTTGTTTGGGAGAGAAAAAGGTAAGATATATGAGGGTCAGGGAAAGTCTACTGTGCTGGCTCGGTCTGGAGGTAGGCGTGAGGACGTGCCTGTCCTCTAGGTATTTATAGAAAGAAGCACTCCACAGAATTGTCATCTGGAAAACCACTCCCAAAGGACTGATGCAGACACTAACTGCTCCAACTGCTCTTTGGTATTCAGCCAACAAAGAAGGGAGAGTCATCATCGGAAGACAACGAAGGAGGCAGGTATGAGATACCTGGAACAGGAGAACTGCACCTTCCAGATCTCTCCACCATGGTTCTGTAGCATGAACAGCTTGCAATTCTCAGAACTAGCTTGACATCAATTCGTGGTAGGCAAGATCCTAAAATGGCCTTGAAGATTTCTGCCTGCCCCCCTCCTCCGCCCTGGCGCACATGCCTGCCCAAGCCCCTTCAGTGTGAGTGGAACTGGGAAATATAATATCATTCCCATGCTTACTTCACATTATGTGGCAAGGGGAGACCATCCTGGATGGGTCTGGTCTGATGGGGTGAACCCTTTAAAAGCAGAGTTTTCTACAGGTGCTTGCAGAGGAGGGAGTCAGAGATTGAAGGTTGGGAAGGATTTGATACCCGATCACTGCTTTGAAGGTGAAGGGGAGCACCCAACAAGGAACGTGGGTAGTCTTTGGAACTGAATATGGCCCCCCCCACAATGATACTCAGCAAGGAAACAGGGACTTCAGTCCTGTAATTTCAATGTACTGAATTGAGGCCACAATCTGAAAGAGCTTGGAAGCAGACTTTTCCTGGACTTCCCAGGTGAGGATTCAAGCCACACCTTGATTTTACCCTAATGATAACCCAACCAGAGAAGCCAGTTGAGTGGATCCTACAGACCCGTGAGCTAACAGATGGGTGTGATTGGTAGTAGTCACTGTGTCTACAGTAATAGAAAATGAATATGTCACCTCATCTGAGGTGCTTTTCCTAACTCATCCCTGCCTTACACTCACCATGCCCCTCACTGAGGTCCACGTACGGTTTCACACAATGAAAAGCACTCAGGAGATGAAGGTTGACCGACTAGAAAAATCAGAGAGTAAACACTCCCCTGGAAAAATAATTCTTGCTTTATCAAACCACAGGAGAGGTGTTCCCTGGGAATGAGTGAGTGAGTGAGTGTACCTCTTGCTCTTAAGGGGACTGCCTATCCTAGGTGGTCCCAAGATCGCAGACTTTCATGCAGAGAGAGGCCCACCTGAAGATACTTGCGTTACAAAGTCTGAACAGTAGCCAACTCTGGAGCAGGAATCCACCAGCCCCATCCTTCACTTGTCACACTGAGACAAGCAGATCCCTTATTCCTCTTTCTCTTCTTCATCTGTCAACAGTTACACAGATTAGTGGCAGCTAATTTCCCTGGCACTGCGACAGAATGGGGGGTATAGATCCAAAGGGAGTAAAATACATGTGTAAATGCTGCGGAAGGAATAAGGTTTAATGTTCTTTGGAGAACACAGGTTTGCTAATGTTTTATTTCATATACACACATGTGGTTGTATATATGTATGCACACACACACACACACACACACATACACACAAACCTCACACACTTTACAGTTTACAAACACCTCTTTGGCTCTTGGGTTGTTTGAGCGTATATTACAACTCTCAGAGGCAGATGGGGCAAAGATTTGTGTCTTCATTTTGAAATGAAGAAACTGTGGTTCAATGGCATCATTTGCCCAAGTGCACAGAGCAAACTGGGAGCCTTGCTAAAGGGGCTAGTTCTCCCATGTCTAGTGGTGTTGCCTGCAATCATTACTTAGGATGCTTTTGATGAGCTTTTCGTGAACATCTAGAAAGGCTCATGGGGACCAACTTATAGCTCTTGGCTAACTAAAAGCCCTTAAAATTGACTTTAAAGTCACAGAATCTCCCTTCATCTCATTCATTCATTCCTTCAACAAATATGTATTGGACATCTACAGTGGGCACTGTTCTTGACTTGGGAGATAGAGTGGTGAGCGAGGCAGCCATGGTCTCCTCTTTACGGAATTTAGACAGTCAAGTCAGTCACTGAGTTACATGGAAATACTGCCATTGACCTCAGTTATCAGAGCCCACATGCCTCCCTTCTTGACCCCCCTGGGTGGCAGTAGCTTCCATTGCCGAAAGGGAAAAACTCCTTGGGCATTGAAAGGCTTTAAATGTTCTTTGGGCTTCACCTACTTTTTTTTTTAGAAATTTTTTAAAGAAATGCTTCTGGGCTATGCCACTGAAAACGTAGTTCTTCTCCATTGCTTGTGTTCATTCTTCCCATGTGCAAATCAGATAAAGGATGCTCCTGGCAGCTGATGGAGAACATGTGGGTCCCAAGCATCCATGAATGCCAGCATCTCTATAGCAGTACCATGAGCTGCTGGTCCAGGAGGCCAACCTGGTCTCACTGGGATCATCAGTACCACCTGCTGCAACAGATACCTTCCCCGGGTCCACCTTCACCAGCATTCCACACAGTAAAGGGCGTGGCCCAGTCTGCTGAAGGTGAAGCCAATCTCCTTGGCAGCTGGCCTCCAACAAGAAACTGGGAGATACCCGCTACTTCCATAGTGCAAGGCCGCCATCTTGGAGCTTTTAGCTTCCAGCTGCGCAAAGAGGAAGCGAGCAGGAGGAAGGAGCACACCATTTTCAAATACCTTGGACTGAAAATGACATTACCGCTTGCACTGATGTTCCCATTGGAAAGAAGTTACAGCAGCCCTCCAAGAGAGGCTGGGAACACGTTCTTCCTGGGAAAAGAGGAGGAGACAGGGTGGGAAACATAGCACTGTCCTTGCCACATGGTCCAGAGGAAGAAGCGAGTCTCCTATCCTCTTTCCCTTGCGTGTTGGTTTTAATCAGGCTCTTTGGCCGCATGGTAAACCATTCAAGTTACCTGCAAGGCAAATGCAGGGGGGTTTGCAAGGGCATGCTTGGGTTGGAATTGGCCTCAAAAGATGCCAAGAACAGAGTCAGCTCTTTTTTCCGGGAATCGCTCAAGGGCTGCCGTCTCTGGGGCATGCTGTCTCACCCAGCCTAAGTGCTCTGTTCACCTTTTCACTAATCTGATTTCTTGACAATTCTACCTGGTACATCGCCTACACTGGCCACCCCGGCCCTGAGTGTCTCTGATTACTTCCTGGCTTAGCTGCCCCAGCACGGTTCCTCTGTTTCCTAGGCTAAATTGCTGAGGGCACAAGTCTATTGATTCAGCTCCTTTTTTCAAACCAGGCCATCCAGGCCATGTAGGTCCCTGGCTTGCCTACGTGTATGAGACACAATCGAGCTGATGGCTCATCCCAACCACACAGAGCACAGCGAGGAGACCAGGTCACATAATCCACTGACTATTCAACAAGGCTGTGGGACAAGAAGCTTCTCTTGAAGTGGACAGGGCAATCAACAACTGACATATTTAGCATGATGACGTCTTTAGGACAATGGGTCTAGCTGAGCACAGGGCAGGAAGCTCCTAAGTGCCACAGCCATGCAAGGCCGGCAGATGTTCCCAGAATCAGTTTGTGGGGACACTGTGTTTCAGCTCCCTGCATCTCCATCACCACCCCCCACCCCCTGTCCTGATCTATCATCCCATACTGCGGAGACTGGGAAGCTAGAACCTGCATTTCGCAGCCTCTCTGCCCCCTGGGGTTCTAGAGGCAAAATAGGTTCCCTTAGGTGCACTTGCTCGGTTTGTGAAATGTAGGCCACTGCCCTGCTGCTAAGCAAGGTCTCCGAGGCATCAAGTTCTTGCCCACTCGGGATCCCATGTCCATTCCCCCAGCTTCCTGGAAGCAATGGCAATGAATGTACTGGCCAGAGTCTGGGCCCCAGGGCCCAGGGCCCAGCCCCGTGTGGGCTACAAGCAGCTGCCATGGAAAGAGTGCTCATGGCAGCTTCCTAATTCCAGCAGCAGCCTGTCCCTGAATCTGGTGATTCCCCTGGTGGCCTGAGGGACATCATCTTCATTCATCACCGAAGGTACGCTATCACAAATACATTGCAGCAAATCTCAGAATCAAAACAATTGGGAGTTTGGACTCAAGCCAGCTCACGGCAGCGGGCATCTCCTCCGAGCCGGGCGTGCGCTGTGGGGTGGGGGTGGGGTGGGGGGCCTGCACGAGGGTAAGAGAGTAACATAGACACCGGTCGGTGCTGAGGGTACTGCCTCTGGGCTGGGGGAGAATAGCCTGGATGCAATGTGACAACTTGAAAAATACCAAAGAAGAGTGCTAGTCCAAATGCAACACTGAGGTAAGCTCTGCCAGAGGTAAGACAGAGAATGAGTCCTTGATGAGGCATCGGCCAAGCTGGGTCTTGAAAGCCCAGCAGGATTTTGTCGGGGGAACCACACAGCTCCTCCGGGGATCCGTGAAGCTCTAGCTTCACTCCGTTTCCTTTACTTCCGCATGCGTGTAGGTTTCACTGTGTCTTTTTCTCCTACCTTTGCTTTTTCGGCAGACAAGTGCATGTGAGCCCTGTGTGTATCTTGGGGCCCGCAGGAAGTGGGAACCCCCGCGGTGAATTGCACTGTGGAAGCTGCCCCGGGGGGGAGGCACCCATCAGAGTTAGGCACTTGCTGAAATTACTTCCTGTCTGCCAGATAAGATGTAATCAAGTTAAAGGATGCAGGCCTTGGGCAAAACATCCAAGAAAGAAAACAGTAGGAATTATTTTCTAGGGGCCGCACAGCAAAGCAATTGAAATTCTAGGAGGGGCCGGATGACCCAGTTGAAGGCACGCAGGGCAAGGAGCACCGGAAAACTTGAGATCGGGTCCTGACTCAGGCACTGGTGGGGTCTGTGACTTTGAATGGTCCACGTTCCCTCTCTAACATTTGATGATTGATTTCTTTGCCTTTGGATAATGGAATTGGGAGGAAGAGCAGCCGGCCAACACTAGTCTAGATTCCAGAAGCCTAAAAACCAAGCAACTAAAGAGGCCCTCAAATGCATTCATACCAACCCCAATCCTCATTATTTCTACCTCGTCTAAAATGAGAGTGAGCCAGGAATTCACTTTACAAAACCTTTCCCCATGGAGACCCTGGCCTGGAGAATTCAGTGTGAGGATGAACCCCCCATTAGACTCTCTTGGCCTTATTTAAAGTTAAACAGCTCGTTAAGTGTCAGGTCTGGTCCCAGAACTCAAGTCCGTCTCCTGCCAGAGCCCAGATGCTTGGTCACAGCCCAAAAAATGCTGGAGGTATGATAGTTGGCATTCCCTCACCATCTTTTTTTTTTTTTAAAGGAGATGAGTACACCATGAACTTATAAGCAGTTTCTATTTCTTTGTAACAAATTACCACAAACTTAGTGGATTAAAACAACACCTGTGTATTATCTCAGTTTTCATGGGTCAAGAGTCCAGGGCCAGCTCTGCTCAGAGTTTCACAAGGCTTCATCAAGGTACTGGCAGGGGCTGGGATCTCTGAAGCTCAAAGTCCTCTTCCAAGTTTACGTGGTTGTTGGCAGAATTCACTTTCTGCCTGCCATTGAACCCGCGGCAGCTTCTACTTCAAGGCCAGCAGGATGGAATCTGACTTCTTCTAGTCTCTTCTTTCAGGGAAGGCCTGAAATTTCTTTTAAAGGGCTCACCTGCCTAGGTCAAACACACCCCAAATCGTCCTTCTTTTGCTTAAATCAAAGTTAACTGATTAGAGACCTTAGTTACATTTGCAATATCCCGCCACCTTTGCCATTCTATTGCTTAGAAGCAAGTAACAAGCTCCGCCCACGTTCTAGGGGAGGAGCTCCTGTGCAGGTGTAGATATTAGAGCCTGGGAACTAAAAGGGCCATCTTAAAAATTTTGCCGATCCCAAAGTTTAAGCAACATTTCCAATTGATGTCTTCCATGTTTCTATCAGAGGCATCCAAATGATTTCATATATCTGAAGCCACAATCACAGTAATCGTTTTGAGCACCTTCTTCCCGATAGTTGTGTTGTTATTGCCATTTAACACTTTAAAGCATAAAACTACAGGCGCAAGTGCTAACAGAAATACTGCCTACCTTTCGGGGTTGCTGAGAGGACTAAATTCAATAAAGTACGTTAAATGCCTCACATAGAAGTGCACACAGAGTAGCTCTCAGTGTATACTGGCTATGGTAGGGAAGAGCAGAGAGGCCCATCCTCCCACTGGAGCTCGCCCAGGTCCCGGAGAAGAGCCATCATAGAGGTCCCCATCCGCTACTTCCTTTGATCTTGAAGCCCAAGGTGAGTTGGTTATGCTGAGTCCAAGGAACCGTTGAGGGAAGAAAAGTAAGAAAAGATCTAAAAGCCTTTGGGGAAAACATGCTAAATGGTAATACAAAAATAAAGCACCATCCATTTAAAGTCAGGGTATGAAATGTATGCTATTCGCTCTGTCAGACACTTGGAATGCTCAAAAGTGTGCTTTGTGAACAAAGGGGGGAAAAAGAGACAAACAGAAAGACAGCCTCTTACTGAAGAGAACAAATGGTCATCAAAGGGGAGGTTACTGGGTGAAGGAGGTGAAGGGGATGACGAGAACACTTATCTTGATGAGCACTAAGCAATGTATGGAAGTGCTGAATCACTATATTGTCCATCCGGAACTGATATGCCACTGTATGTTAATTACCCCGGAATTAACATTTTTTTAAAAAGCATGTTATGTTTGAGTCACGAGTTTGTCTTCTTTAAAGTGAAGGAGGTAGATAATAAGATCCCTTTTGTTTGCATTATAAAAACTATTGATTTCTCTCCTGTGTGGGTGGGTGTGGGCGTGTGCACGGTGAAAAGTAATGGGATGACCCTACCTTTTCTCTCTTTTTTCCCCTTATTCTTCTTCTCTTGTGTGCATGACCACTTCCCAGCCCTATATTATTTGGTAGCCCCAAAGGTTGTGCAAAGGGAGCAGTGTGGATGAATACCTCAATTAACAAAAAGAACTTTTGAAGAAGCATGTTATAGTCATTATTTTTGATGTTAGGTGTTCAGTTACTATAACAACAGAGCAGAGAAAAAGAAACTCTGGTAGAGGACACAGTCCATGAGCCAAATCCAGTAGGTAAATTTCCACAGCATGAGTAAATGTAAGTAACGTCACATTTAGTCAGATGAATTTTAGGTGGGCTTTTGTTTTTTTGGCTGAAGCCAAAGCCAAAATAAAATTATATTACCATCACTATTTCCAAAGCTTTTCTGCACAGTACAATGCATGGTCGGATGTTATGCCAGTCAAATATAAGGGCCTGACCCAAATGCTCATGGTTCTTACAACTGGTAAACCCAGTCACGTGGAGTGGCTGCACGTGCTCTTAGCTTAACCTGCAATGTATGACAGATGGGTCAACCTCCACGAAAGTTCAGCTCAGGTAGTGAACTCCATGGCACACAATTTTGTGAGGGTTGGCAATTATCTGGCTAATTCCATCAATGCCAAGAGGCAGTCATAATAACTCAGACGGTGTAGAATTTACTTCCAGGATCCAGCTACTTAGCTACCCAAAAACACACCTCCAGAAGCAGAATTACCCTGACTTGTATGTCTATATTCATGTAACTTGGCATGAAACTTGCCACTTCTCCTCTCCCCTGAACACAGCAGACATAAGTCTCACGGTCACGTACGGCTTTGCGTTTCTGCTTCCGAACCAGAGTAGGATGATAGCAAGGGCACGATTCCATGGAACCTCATCGCCTTCCCTTTATAGCAAACCATTTAATAAAGTCCTACAGAACAAGTTTATAAAATGAAATGCTTTCCTTCCTCTTCATATCACATCGCCAGGGAACCACAAAGATGGAAGTTGTTGTGACGCTAAGATAATATGGACACAGCCAACTCCCTCTCAAGGAAAGAACCAGAAGAGCAGGTTACATTCAGCACAGTCACTTTTCCACATGTTTCCAAGAGCAGCTTTTTCGTCAGTCCAGGTAATGTGTCCTGAGAGGTGGAGTGACTCACATTATCCAAATCTCCTGGGCCATGTTTGTATACAATATAATATACCCTCAAAGTAATTCTCAGTTGAAGAAGAAACAAAACTCCTAGAAAGGTATTTTATTATTATTATTATTATTATTATTATTATTATTATTATTATTCAATAGTGCCTAATTATAGTATTAGTGAGGAGCTCAATGACAATGAATATTAAAAAGGTGAGAATAGGGCGCCTGGGTGGCTCAGTTGGTTAAGCAACTGCCTTTGGCTCAGGTCATGATCCTGGAGTTCCTGGATCGAGTCCCACATCGGGGTCCCAGCTCCTCGGGGAGTCTGCTTCTCCCTCTGACCTGCTCTCTCTCACTTTCTCTCTCTCTCTCTAATAAATGAAAAAATTAAAAAAAAGGTGAGAATAATCATTAGAAATATTGCTCGTCTCTCTAAGGCAGATTCACACTTTATCCCGTTATTCTCCAATGTCCTATAGGAAGAAGAGAATATGGGAATTCATCTAGACTGAGAAACTGTAAGAGACCTTTTTCTCTTTTGAAGTAGTAATTTGGCACTTGGTGTATCTGCAACAATGACTTTCTCCTGGGCTGTTTTGGGGACAGCCCTGTCCAAGAGAAGAAGCTCAGGTAAGGGTAGACTGACCTTCCACCATCCACACACACACACACACACCCCTATGGATGTTCTCCTCAGAGGAGGCCCTGACTTATGTCTCCTGTGAAAGCCTGAGGACATGGGATGAAAAGGAACAGACATAAGAGGATCCAGGGAGCTGTGAAGCCAACTAGGACAAAAGAAGAGAGTAGAAGGAGTTGAGCGCGGCAATGAGGGGGATGAAGCAGGGCCCCTCAGCTGCCCTCTGCCATGCCTATGTCATGAATTACCATGTCACGTCCCTGCTGGATGCCTACACGTGGACCAAGTCATGCCGGCCCATCATCCAGCCCAACAGTGGCTTTCGGGAGCAGCTCATCCACTATGAATTCCAGCTGTTTGCCAAGAACACCGTGCACATGTCAGCTCCCCTGTGGGAGTGATCCCTGATATCTACGAGAAGGACGTCCACCCAACGATTCCACCATGAGCCGTCCCATCAGCCCCTGCACCGAGGTCAGGGGTGCAGATCTACTGGTGACCTTCCACCAAGATCTGAACTTAAACATTCCACTTTTGTTGTTATGGAAAAGAACAGATGATGCCTTTGATAAGGGCCAGAAAAAAGAGAAAGGTGCTATAGCTTTTAACCTTATTATCCATATCCTCAAAGATTAAATTCACTAACTATACAATGGTGCAGAGAAGGTTCCTACCCTTGTGGGTGACAGGTCATGGCTGCTGGCCAGAGGGGAGAGGGAGGCAAGTGCCCAGGTTAGATAGACTAGTGCCTAAAGCGTTCGGGAAGCCTGGAATCCTGCTGCCCTCCCCCCAGACTGACTCACCCAGGAATGAGTCAGCCACAGTCCACTAAATTCTTTCAAACCCAAAGCCAGAGCCTTACGCACCATGGCGTCACAGTAAGCGCACCAACCCACGAGGTAAGTGGCCTTCGGGTGGTGCTCCATGAGTCTTGGGGGCCCAGGCCAACCCTGCTTCCACCTTCGACCCCCAGGGGCCCAGCTCTGGTTTTCTGCATCTGATTTACACATGACATAGTTTTCAAAGAAAGCATTCCACAGTACAAAATTTTTCAAAATATTCTCAGTTTTGAGTGCCGTCTTACATGGCAAGGTCTCAAAGTACCCTTGGCAGTCCACCACCAGCCTTTGACAGGAGGTGGCATTAGTTTCCTTCTTAGGGGCACATGTGGAGAGCAGGCCTGACATCAGGCTGCAGGAGCTCTTCTCACAGGTCTCAATTTGAAAGGCCAGAGCTGCAGACCAGAACCGAGCCTTGTCCCCTCCTCCCCATATAACCGGGACCTCTTGGCGCCTCCCCTTTCTCATCTGCCCAAGCAACGCCAGCCCTTTCCTCACAGCACTCTCATGGAGATTCAAGGGTCTCTTAACATGGCGCCTGGCACAGGGTAGCAACTTTCGTCACGAATGATGCTTTGGCCCTGCTGGCCTGGGTCAGCTCGGTCATCCTCATTATGGTGTTTCCGCCATCTGTGCACAGCCCTTCACTGTTTACAAAGTGCTCTTCCAAAAAGTCATCCTGTGCGGGGGAAAAGTGGTTTGAGGCCTTTCAGACCCTGCCTTAGAAGAGGCCTAGACTTTGTAGCCTTTTCACAGTTGTCGTGGTGCTTAATCCAGGTGTGACCGGGGGTCCTAAAGCAAGGAGCACGCTTCCAGCTTCCCCTGGAAGGCCTTGTTTAGATTGCTGACCATCAATGCCCATGCTGGCTAACCACTGCAGACCACGGGGACAAACGAGTGGGCCCCACCTGTAGGCCCAGAAATCCAGGATCGTTCAAACCCCCAGGGGCCTAAGGACCTGACTCAAGAACAACTATTGTAATCCAGGGGTCTTCAGAGAAACGATCCATGAGACAGACAGAAACACAGCTGCTCTGTGGGTCCAGAGCCCTTCCATAAAGGGCAGGGGTGTGATTTTAGGGTGTAATTTTAGGGTGCAAGGGAAAAGGAAAATCCTTGCTTTAGACTGACTTCTCATTTTACAGGCCAAAAAACAGACCCACAAAGCAACCTTTCTGGAAGAAACCCAGATGGAAAATTTCTTTCATAGCCTTTTTAAAGAGAAATTCACTGGGACATATCTTACCTTCATTTTAAAAAATTCTGAATTAACATACCATCAAATTAACTTTTTTGTATGTACAGTTCTTTTTTTAAAAAAAAAAAAAGATTATTTATTTATTTATTTATTTGAGAGAGACAGAGAAGGAGAGCATGAGCAGAGAGAGGGAGAAGCAGACTCCCAGCTGAGCAAGGAGCCCGAACCAGGGCTCGATCCCAGGACCCTGAAATCATGACCTGAGCCGAAGGCAGACGCTCAACTAACTGAGCCACCCAGGTGCCCCTGTATGTGCAGTTCTGTTTTAACACATTTATGTCACTGCCTTTGCAATCAGGACCCAGAGCGGTTCTATCACCCACAAAATTCTCTTACGCGGCTCCCTTTGTATTCAAACCTTTGCCCTGTCCCAGCCTCTGACACCTACCAATGTACTCTCCGTTCCTATACATTTGCCTTTTCTAGAATGTCACATACCTAGCATCGTAGAGGATGCAACTTCTGGAGACCAGCTGCTTCTACTGTGAAGATTCAGATGTGCTGCTTTTTATCGATAAGTACTGTTCCATTGTATGGGTGACCACACTTTGTTTTAATATTCACCCATTGAAGGCTATTTGGGTTGTTTCCTTTGGGGCAATTTTGAAACTGCTACAAACATTTATATATTGAAGGAGGAGGAGCAGGAGGAGGAGGAGTTGTTGAGCGTGATACTTCCCTAACTTCCGCTGTTGGCCAGGGCACGTGGCCGTCAGCGTGATTTTTACCCGGCCGCAAATAGGTCATGATGTGAGGCGAAGAAGCAGAGCCTCAAGGCATCATGGACTCACATTGGAAGACTGTGAAGGCCCTGAGAAGCCACGTGCCTGAGTCCCCATGCTTGACAGGTGAGGAAACTGAGGCACAAGCACAGAAAGGAGCTCGCTCGCTCGCAGCCCTAGAGCAAATCAGGGCAGAGAGGGGGCCTGAACTACATTGAGAGCTTGTGAGGGCAGCGCGTGCGCGTTCTTCTCCGTGGCTTCTGCTGGGCCAGCTGTGTCACTCTGCACACGGAAGGTCAGTAAACGGTTGGTGACTTGCCATGACTTCAGATGTCTTGACTCTCGTGACTCCCAGTGTCATTCCCTTTCAAAGTTGACTCTAGCAACCACACATAAAAGTGATGACCAGTGTGTACCAGATCTGGGACTAGGGGGTGGGGACAAAGGACACTGATGGCCTAGACGCATAGCCATAGTTTTTTTGGAAAATGTTTAAAGGCAAAAAACAGGAAAAATGCATAGGATTAAAGGGGCAGCACTTAGCCAGAGAGGGCATCTGCTTTTTGTGTTCAAATGCCCCTATGGCACGTTATTTTTTTTCAAATGTCCGAAAGTCACCTTCTTAAAAGATTCTTCTGGCTGATGTGTGGAAAATGAACTCTAGGGAGGCAAGTGTGGATACGGGGAGAAAAATGGAAAGAAATCATGAAGTGGAAGGGAGTTGGAGCTGCTCACTGACTTAAGGAAGGCAGCTGGAAAAATACAGCTCCTTTCATGACATATGGATAGATGGCAAGGTATATTTTCTCAATCGAGGACATAACATTTCAGTGGTTTAATGGGTGTGTTTTGGTATACCAGCAATTGATGGACCTTGAAAAGTGATGTTTGGGAGTGCTGCTATTAACCTGCATCATTCTGAGGAATTTCAGAAGGTCATTTTAGCGTATTCCTTTATAAAAATAACCGTCTTCACTCTCTAGTCCCTTGCCCACACCTCCTCCAGAAGACGGCAAAGCGGTTCATCCTCAGAAATCTTCTTGTTTGATTTTATTGAGAAAATGCCCATGTATGAATTAAACTACCCTCTATTTCCTTCCTCTGTGATCTGCTAGAGCCAGGGCCACAGTCTATGTCTTTTAAGCATGTAGCCTTCTACCTACCTATCATTTTCCAGTGCTATGACTTACAAGCGGTGGCCATGAATGTAAGGATTCAGAGCAATTGCTTCAGGAGGTCGGCAGACATTAGGCTCCCAGGTTTTCTGTGTGTGTATGCACATATACACTTATGTGGAAATCGATTTAAATTATATTAAAATTTGTAGTAACTTTAATCTAGGCACTCAGATGTTGTTTACACCAAGTTTTGACATTTTGGCTCTCACCATTGTTTTAGCTAGAGCCGCCCCATCGACACTTCCGGAACATTCTTTAAAAGCAAGCCTGTTCCGCCATCTTCGTTTTTGTTTTGTTTTTAATCGAAAAATATTTTACATACAGCAATGTGTGAATTTAAGGTGTACAACATGTTAATTTGATACATTTATATATTGTGATATAATTGCCACCGTATCAATACTTAGCACCTCTGTCATGTTACATAATTATCATTTCTTTTAAGTGGTTGGAATAATTAAGTTCCACTTTCTTAGCAAGTCTGATGATTAAATACAATTTTGTTGTCTATATTCACTATCCTGTGCATTAGATCCCTGGGGCTTATTTACTACCCTTAAACCCCATCTATTCCAACCCTGTACCCCCACCTCCTGGTACCTCTCAATTTCCTCTCTTTCAAGGAGCTTGGCGCTTTTAGATTCCACTCACCATCTTTAGGTGATTGAAGCAGATCTTCATATTATATTACCCGGCTCACGCTGCCATAACAAAATGCCATAGACCGGGGTGGCTTAAACAACAAAAATTTGTTTCTCAGTTCTAGAGTCTGGGAAGTCTAAGATCAAGGTCCCAGCTGATTTGGTCTCTGGTGAGACCTCCTTTCCTGGCTTGCAAATATCAAAAGGAGAGTGGAGGTCAGACACCGGCTGTTGGGCAGAGTTGTGGATCAAATTGCTTAAGCTAGGAGAAGTTTGATTCATCACCTGGAAGAGCAGGGCAGTTGTGGGGGAGCCAGAGAGAGTAGGGAATGGAAGGGATATGCACCAAGAACAGCGGCAGCGGCAGGGGCAGGAGGATACAAGGGGCTCATGAATGATCAACAAGGAATTTCAGAATTTGAGCCCGTGGGGGTGGTGGAGCAGTTCTGAGAGAAGCTGAGGCCTTTGGTGTGGTGGCATGGTCAAAGTCAGGGAAAGGGGGAAGGTCAAGGAACTCAGAGATGCAGGTGTTGGCAGGATCTTCACAGAACACTCAGAAGTCCCCAAAAGATTCTGGCAAAGAACAAGTTACGGGAAGAATATGGAGCCAAGGTGCCTGGGTGGCACAGTTGGTCCGATTCTTGATTTCAGCTCAGGTCAAGATCTCAGGGTCATGAGATCGAGCCCCGCGTGGAGCTCTGCACTGAGTGTGGGGTCTGCTTGAGATCCTTTCCCTCTGCCCCTCCCCCTGCGTTCATAAATCTGGAAGGAAGGAAGGAAGGAAGGAAGGAAGGAAGGAAGGAAGGAAGGGTAGGAGGGAGGGTAGGAAGGAGGGAGGGAGGGAGGAAGGAAGGAAGGAAAGAAGGGTGGGAGGGAAGGAGGGAGGGAGGGAGGGAAGGAGGGAGGGAGGGAGGAAGGAAGGAATGAAGGAAAGAAGGCTCAGGCGCTGAACCACTGGGCTTGTACCCTGGCTTCGATACCCTGCCCATGATCCTGCCTTCACTTCCCGGAGTTGAGGGCTGGGCCCAGTTCCATTGCCAGGTCCGGTCCGAGGGTTTACTTTCGGCCTGCCCAGAAGCCCTCTGTCTCCAAAGGAAGGCCAGGTAGTGGTTTTCATGTTAGAGCTCTAAAATCCCATGGCCCTGTGTGGGGCCCCCGGCTATGTGGACTAAGGCAACTTAAGCAATTCTCGGCGCCCCTGGCGGTGGAGTGGGGATCATCAATCCAGCTACCTCATGGGACCCTTCGTTAATTCGCCAAGTCTTTATTACGTACCAGGCATGGTGCTAGGTTCTGGGGACATGGCAGAGAACAAAGCAGACAAAAACCTTGGCTCTTGTGGACACATAAATAACAAGTAAATCCAGCCCGTGTTACCCGGGGATAAACGCCGTGCATTTGTGGGAGGGGCCGGGGCGTGTGTTGGCGGCGTTGGGGGGCAGGCAGGAAGGCCTTGCTGGACAGACGACGATGTGAAGCAGGTGAGGGAGCAGGCCGTGGGGACGCCTGCAGACAGAGGGTCCCAGGCAGAGGGCAGAGGACACAGCAAACGCGAAGTTCTGAAGCAGGACACGCTGGCGCGCGTGAGAAAGGCAAGGGAGCCGGTGTGCAGGGAGAGGGTTGAGCGAGGGGATCGTTGTGGGGACTCAGTGAGGTACGGTGTGTCAAGCGTGCAGCCCAGGGCCTGACACAAAGGGGTCCCTCGGGGAGGCTGGGGCCTGGCCGGGAACAGAAACGCCGGCCAGCATCTAGATCTCCCCCACCCCATGGAGGGACATGTGTGGCGGGGTCATTGGCCTCCTTTCTGAGGAGAATAGGGTCTGGCGCAGGCATGGTGAGGATGAAAGGAACGTCAGAGCCATTTTCACCAGGGACCTGGCACCCGGCTCCGGGCCCGCTGGGCTCTCCCATGCAAAGCTGCCCTGAGGGGGCTGGCAGGGGGAGGACAGTGGCCTTGGGGGGAGCCAGGGAAATGGGGCTCTGTGGCCTCATTGTTTCCCATAAAGTTGGGAGGCTCGAGGTCTTTCAGGTTCACAGAGAAGCACAATGAGCCATGACTCAGGCCCAGGCTCCCTGGAATCCCTGTGAGGGGGAGGTGCCCATTCTTCCCAGTTCACGGCAGTGATGTCAGACTCCACGAGGTTGGGTAGTTTGTATGAGACCGAGCAGGTGGTGAGAGGTGGCATGGGATGTGGAGCTCACTCGGCCAGAGCTCCTCCTCCTCTGTCCCCGGGGCTGCCACATTGCGAATGACTCCTAGGCCGAGAAACACCTGACGGCTACAGGGCACCCAAGTGGCGGGTGACTGTGGGCACGGCCCCCCACTTGGGCTCTCTGGGCCTGGAGGGCTACTGCAGGGAAGTCATCAGGGTTGACGACAGATGGATGTCGGGGCTGTACCATGCCAAGATGAGGTGGGGGGATGCCTCAGTGGGCCAGGGAACGGTGGGATGAAAATCCAGAATAGCACACTGTCACTTCTATTTCTGGGATGGTCCTGCCATTGCTGGACTGTGCAGGGGGGTCAGAGGTGAAATAATCAGAAACAAGGACCGCTCTAAGCACACTCTGAACAGTGCCTCCCTCGGGCTCCCCAGCCACCCCATGAGGCCGGTTCTATCCTTAGCCCATTGTACAGATGAGGACAGAGAGGCATAAAGATGTGAAATGACTTGGCTAAGGTTCTACAGCTGGTAAGTGGCAGAACTGGGGTTCAAACTCGGGTCTGACCGAGGCCAGTGCCTGTGCTTTTCCCCAAAGCCCCCTCGGTAAGGGGCTGGGATGGATGCGTGACGGCCGAAGATCCTGTCTGAACCCCCACCTTCTGTTCCTCTCAACTCTTGGAACCCAGAGCCCGCCCTGGCCGGGCGCTGAGGTCCCACTGGGACCAAGGCTCTAGCAGGGAGCTCCCACCTAGACAACGGGGGCAGGGGTACTGTGGCCAGAACGACAACCGAAGCCAGAAAGTATGCAGGGGAGCCGAGAGACCGCACGCCAGGAAGGTGGCTGGACGGCTGGATGGCTGTCGCACGCAAGGGAGCCAGAGGTGGGTGCAGAAGTGGAGGTACCGGGCCAGGAGGTGGGCTCTAACACCGGCCAGCTGGCGGCCAGCAGGGCTGGGGGAAGGGGGAGCTTCCTGCGCCCGGCTCTCCCACCAGCGGCTGCACCATTTATGGGGGGCTGGACCACCCTCCAGGCAGCACACCGAAGGCTTTCTGGTGTGACCTCATTTTACCCTCACAGCGGCTCTGAAAGGTAGTAACCTCATACCCCTACTTTGTTGTTGTTTTTGAGAGAGAGAGAGAGAGCATGAGATAGGAGCAGGGGCAGAGGGCAAAGGAGAGAGAGAATCTTTTTTTTTTTTTTTTTAAAGATTTTATTTATGTATTTGACAGAGAGAGAGAGAGATCACAGTAGGGAGAGAGGCAGGCAGAGAGAGAGGAGGAAGCAGGCTCCCTGCTGAGCAGAGCACAATGCGGGACTCGATCCCAGGACCCTGAGATCATGACTTGAGCCGAAGGCAGAGGCTTTAACCCACTGAGCCACCCAGGCGCCCCTGGAGAGAGAGAATCTTAAGCAGACTCCCCACTGAGCACGGGGCCTGACATGGGGCTCGATCTCACAAACCTGAGCTCATGACCTGAGCCGAAGTCTAGAGTCTGATACTTAACCGACTGAGCCACCCAGGAGCCCCACCACCACTGTGTCATGGGGGAAACCGAGGCTCAGAGAGCTGAAATGACTTGGTCAAGGCCATGTAGGAAGGGCGTAGCAAAGCTGGAAATCCACTGAGATCTAGCTGAGCCCAGAGCGCAGGCTCCCAGCACCCAGTCCTGACCCGCGCGTGGGAAGTGTATGTGGCAGAGAGGCCGGACCTTTCCAGCCCTGGGAATGGAGGACTGGTGCCTGAAATCCCTGCGGCAGACAGACCGAGATTCTTCTGTTCTCAACCAGCGTATCTCTGGGCAATTAAGTACAACCTCCTGGGGAAACACTTCTCATTTCTGATTCTAATTTATCATCACTGAAAACTTTCAGGAAAATCTATACACTTTAGGTCTAATTCTTTGTAAGCATCCAAGTACAGCCTGTAGGAATACTACAGAGATTTTATTCATTTATCCCCTGTACTAACTCATTTGTGGCCTATGGAAAATATAATTAAAAATGAGATGTCACCAAAAAATCAATTAAAAGAATTGAGCAATGCTAAAGAGATTTTACTTTCCAAACCCACTGACAATGGAAAAAAAAAACACTACGCCAGAAGTTTTAAGAACAAAGGGGGATAAGGAGCACTTGGCCCATCATGAAATGCATCCCCCAGTTAGCAGTTTTAGAAGCAAGGTCTTAGGGAATGAGCCCAGGGTCACTATAAGTCCTATTTTCAACTTCCCACTGGTTTTGTTGGATGGTCTTGGAATATTAGCCATACTCAACATTTTGACTTGCCCCCCTCACCAGATCCACTCACTGCCTTTTTCCATCCTGCTTGGGGCCCCAAGAGGCAGAACCCTGTGGACTACATCACCTGGGCTCCCTAGTCCTCTGGCTTCCAGTTGGGTCTGATCAATGAGAAGCAGTGGCAGAAGATCGAAGGGCGGAAAGAGAGAAAGAACGAGCTATCCATTCCTCCGGCTCCTTTACTGTCTGGGTGCCGCAGGTTGAATGTTTGTGTTCCCCTCTCCCCAAAGTCATAAACTGAAAGCTAACCCCCAGAGAGGTGGTATTTGGAGGTGGGGCCTTTGGGAGGTGACTGGGTCAAGAGAGCAAAGCGCTTATGAGTGGGATTGGTGTCCTTAAAAAGGAGATCCCAGAGGGCGACCTTGGCCCATCCCTCAGGTACTGACACAGCAAAAAGACCACCCTCTAGGAGCCCAGAGGAGGGCCCTCACCAGACACCATCCCTGACTGCGACTTGATCTTAAATAAATTTAGTTGTTTACAAGGCCCCCAGGGTGTGAGGCACTGCCTCACCAAAAGGCACATCGGCTGAAGTCCTCCTCCCACAGCTGTGGCTTTCATGGGTTCTGGATCTGCTCCCTCCCCCAGGCTGCTGCAGGCCAGGGGTAGTCACAGCTCCCCGCTGTTGGCTAGGTTGGGTTGGGGCCCTTCCCCATCCCTTGTTGGCTTCCTTTACCTGGCCAATGAACACCGTGTGTGTGTGTGTGTGTGTGTGTGTGTGTGTGTGTGTGTGTGTGTGTGTAAGATTGTATGTATTGACTTGAGAGTGAGAGCAAGACAAAGAGCAGGAGCAGGGGGAGTGGGAGAGGGATAAGAACACGCTCCCCACTGAGCAGGGAGCCCGATGCGGGGCTCGACCCCAGGACCGCAAGATCATGACCTGAGCCAAAGGCAGACGCTTAACCAAGTGAGTCACCCAGGCGCCCCAACAAACACCTTTGTAAGTAGCCTTTTCCTTGGATTCTCAAGTTACCCGTCTAGGAACACCATCTCTTTGCCACCAGTGGTGTAATGGATGCACTCCCGTAACATCTGTGGGCCTCCATGTCTCCAGGTAATGGAATTTTGAATTTTGTCTTCCATCCATCCCAGAAAGGCTCAATGACTCACCAAATATTTATGGAATGCTAATAGGTGCCAGATGCTCAGAGAGCAACAAGAAGGGTCGTGATGTCCTTGGTCCCCCTAACAGAAGGAGAGGGTGTTTCAGTCCCAGGACGGAAGGGCACTTCATTCCATCCAACCCCTCTTCAGCATTTCCAGCGAGGAGCTCAGGGCTGGGAGGGGGCTGGACTCACTCCCCGAGGAGCACGTGCCCTCCGAAGGTCGAGTTCCTGCCCAAGAAGCCGCGAACTCTGGGGAAGCAGGTTTGGGGCACGAGGTAGAACAGATGTATTGCAAAGGCTGGAGATAAACTTGGCTCATGGGACCTTTGTGTGATGATGAAAACTGATTAAATGTAAAAAAACAAATGTGTGGGTTTTGGATCCATAAAACTTGAGTTACAGGTCCAGCACTTTTACTTGCCCGAAGAAATGCATCTAAAGTTCTACGCATAGAACGCGGCACACAGTGAATGCTAGCTTGGTGGTGACAAGGATGAGAACAGTAGCCACTGGAAAGTCCTCTGCACATAGCAATCCGATGAACCCTTACAGCCACTTTATGAAGTGGATCTTATTATTCAACCTATTTTCCAAGTGAGGAAACTGAGGCACAGAACGTGTATTGGCCGTTTCCTAAGGCTAAGATAACAAATGAGCGCAAACTTATTGGCTTAAAACTAGAGACAATTATTCTCTCACAGAAGCGATCTGGAGGCCAGAAGCTCAAAATCAGTATCCCTGGGTATCAGCAGAGCAGCACTCCCTTGGAAGGTTCTAGGGAGGAATCCAGGCCTTGCCACTTCCAACTTTGGTGGCTGCCAGAATCCCTTGGCATGTGGCCACATCCGTCTAATCTGTGATCACGCTATGGTCACACTGTCTTCTCTTCTATCTGGTCTAGTCTCTCTCTGCCCCTCTCTTGCATGTGGGCCCACCTGGATGACCGAGGATAATCTCCCCAACTCAAGGGCCTTGATTTAATCATGTCAGCAAACTCCCTTCTACCATGTAAAGCAACATATACAGGCCCAGGGATAAGGACCGAGATCCTTGGGGGCCATTATTCAGCCTATCACAGAGAGATTAAGCAACATGCCCAAGATCACACAGATACCTATTATTGTTAATTCTGTATCATTGTGTAATTTGGGACAAATGACTTACCCTCGTCCGGGAAATGGCAGTGGCAATCTCTGCCCTGTGATCCACAAAGAAATAATACGATTTTCAAGGAGAATGTCAAAGCACAAAGGCAGACCCTCTATTTCAGCTTTGTGCCTACCCCAGCCCATAATAGGCATGTAGGACAAGTTCACTGAAGGAACAAATGACACATCAATGAGACCACAGTACATTCACATTGACCTTCTCAGCTTCCAAAGTCTTTTCTATCCATCATCTCATTGGACCTCACAAGAAACCTGTTAGATAAATAGTGTGGACCCTACTATCCCAGTTTTATCCAGGTAAAACAGGCTCAGGAAGGCTAATACCAGCCATCACATCAGCCTACATTATAGAGTGCTTGCTGTATGCCAGGTGCTGTGCTAAGTCAGCCCTTACTCAGGGTTGCACGGCTAGTAGGTTGTATGGCGGTGAATGACAGAGCTGAGCATGTGAAAAAGAAGCTGGGCCCCTCCAAGCTCAGGGCCCAGGCTGTGCAGGAGGTGGGTGACCACAGGCCCTGGATTTTCCTCCTGGAGACATCTGGAAAACCCCATGTTTGTGGAATACGAGGCCATGTGTTCTGATTTAGGGCTAGCAACTCCAGCGTCAAGAGAGACCTTGGTTCCAATGTGGGTTCCATTGCCCAGCGTGAGCTAAGCTACTGTACCTCCCTGAACCTCAGTCTCCTCATCTGTAAAATAAAGATGGTAATGGTGACGACTTCACTGAGTTGTTAGGAGGCCAAATCAAGGCAGTCCATATAGGCACTTAGTACAGGCCAGCCTCTGATGTTTAGCAACGGCTGCTAAGATTACTGTTGTCCCTGTTATTACTATTGTCGTTATTCATTGCAGTGTTCTTTTTAAAGATTTATTGATTTATTTTAGAGAGAGAGAGAGAAAGTAAGAAAGTGAGAGAGTAGCAGAGGGCAGAGGGAGAGAATCTCAGAGCAGACACCCCGCTGATCGTGGAGCCTGACATGGGGCTCCATCTCACGACCCTGAGATCATAACCTGAGCCGAAATCGAGGGTCAGATGCTTAACGGACTGTACCCCTCAAGCGCCCCATCCATCGTATTGTACAGCCGACCAGGCTTTGGAGACTTCCAGCACCTGAATGACCTTAGTTTAAGGGTGTGGCTTTCCTGTCAAAACTCAAAACTCCTGGTACTTGGTACCCCAAGCTATTCTCTAATCCTTTCTTTCCCTCTCAAGGCTGGCTGATGGCCCTGCACTTGGGCCATTGTCCTTGGGTTTTGATGCCTTCCTGCGTGGGAGGCAGAGTGGCACCCCACAGAGGGGCTCTAAGGCTGGGGTGACTCTTCTCCATGTCCTTGGCCTCCTCGGGGCCCAACGCATTCCAACCGCGCACCCAGTCTGCTACCTAGGCACTGTCCAGAAGCACCAGGCTCTGGGCTATGCCTTCCCCTGGCAAAGAGCTGCCTTAGAAGCCTGGAGCCCTCAAAGAGAAGGAAGGCTTCCCTAAGGCCTCTGCCCCTTCTTCCTGAGGACAGGCTTGCAGCCAGCCGCCTGCCCAACCCTTGGGTATTTGGCGGGGTCCTTATTTATATCTTGTTCAGCACCCCATACCCACCTCTGCTGCTTCACAGGAGATGAGCCCTCTATCGGGACAAGTGAGTCACCTTGCTCGTCACCCGACATCGTCGCAAGGCTGACTAGGGACTGGGCCAGCTGTGTAATCTGGGAAGCTTTCCAATTCTATATTTTAATAAAAACCTGAGCTGCAAACTCAAAAGGGAAAGGGGCTGCCTCTGAAACTCGTTCTGACCTCTCGGAAAGCTCATGTTCTATATATTAGATTTTATATAATATAAATAATATGCACCAATAGTAGTAATGACTATTTAAGATTTGCTATGTCGAAGACACTATAATAAGCATATATTACAGCCATGATCGTATTTAATGTTCACAAGGACCATACGAGCCATTTTACAGATGAGAAAACAGAGGCACTGTTTTCTCTAGGGTCATCCAGCCAGTAAGAGGCAGAGCCAGGGGGCCCACCAGGGCTGAGGGACTCCGGAACGTGAGCTCTAGGAGCCGAACCATGGACATGAGTTGATATGACGGAGCCAATCTTTCTGTATTCCTTCTCTTCAAATAGCCACTTGCAAGAAAGGAAGGCCCATTTCCACCAGAGGCCGGCCTTGCCTATTCTGGGCCTCTGTTGCTCTTTCCTCCCACCTTGCTAACAGATTTCCCCTCAGAATGGCTACCGCTGTGCGATCTGTGACCCGCACAAGGCCCCTTGGCAGGGCCCGAAAGGCTGCCTGTGCCCTTCTCAACAAGCCATTTCCGCACCCCCCCCAAGGACTGTGCCTGACTCGAGGGGACACCTTTCTCCAGTTTGCACAAAGGCCCTGGACGGGCTCACTCTGTTCCTGCTCAGGTCACGGTGGTACCTGTGAATAGTTTGCTGCGGGCCTTGCTGACTTCCCGGGGGTTTCAGGATTTCCAGAGCATGAGGGAGTCACAGAGCATCACCATCTGAGAAGGGTGCATTAACCCCATCTGGGGAGGACAGAGAGGCCACAGAAGAAAACCTCCACCCAATACAAATGCTTCAACATTAAATAGAGAGGCACAAATCAACTATGATGGTGCAGCAAGCATGCGTTCATTCATCCAACAAGTGTATACTGAGCTTCTACTATGTGCTGGGAATACATGAGCGAACAAGACAACAGTGGTTCCCGCCCTCCTAGAGTTTACAGTTTCGTGGAAGAGACATGCAATAAGAGTAAACAAACAGCAAACACATACTTACAAATCATTATAAATTGTGCTAAGGAAAATAGTAGAGAATTGTGGGAGAGGAAAGCAGAGAGGCCCCACCACAATTGTGTGGTCGGAGAAGGCCTCTCCAAAGGACTATCTCAGCAGATTAAGGGGTGAGCAGGTTATATTTCAGTGAAGAACGGAGGAGACCAGCATTTTCATTAGTGATAACACTGTGTATGAAGGAGGGTGACCAACTGTCTCCATTTGCCCAGGATTGAGGGGTTCCTGAGATCTGGGAATTTCAGTGCCAGGGTCCTGGGAAAAAAGAGGATGTTAGCAACCACAAGGTGAAGGCCCTGTGGTGGGAAAGAGCTTGATGCATTTGAGAAATTGAAAGAAACAAGTAGGGTTGTTAGCTTAGGGTACAACAGGGGAAAAGTATGAGTCAAGGCAAGCAGGGGCCAGATCATGCAGGGCCCAGGACACCCTGGGAAGAGCTACACTTTTCTCCAAAGGACAATGGGAAAGCCGCTGAAGGATTTTAAGCAGTGACTTAACCTCGTTTGAAGACTTTTTCAAAAGACTTTTTTAAAAGACTTTAAAAGATTGTCTTTTTAAAAAGACAGTTTAAAAACTGTGTCACGGAAGCATTCTCTGAGGGCAAGAATGGAATTACAGAAAATAGGAGATTATGGTGGTAATTCAGGTGAGAGATGATGTTGGCTTGGATCAGGGCAGTGGGCGGGGCGGTGAGAAGTGGTGGGATTCAGGATGTAGATTAAACAGAGGCCAGCTGGACTCGAGCTTGGCTAGTGCAAACAGCTTCTTCCCCAGGGCTGTTTGTCAAAACAATCAGCAGCAACTGTTTAACAAAACAACTTCCTGAGGCAGGGTTTAAAGCTTGGGGCAAACAATAGACTAGCCAAAAAGCTTCAAAGGAAAAGCTGGGAAATGAGGTGTCCATAAGGAACTTTGAAGAGATCTGACGTATTCCTGAGAATCTAGAAGGTCACATGTACAAGGTTGTACACATACTGAGAAACACCTGAGAAGACCCTAATCCCTCACCTCCGGCTGACCCCGAAGCTACAGCAAGTCGGAAGAGAAGGCTAAGGCAGAGTTGACAACTGCCTGCCAGAGTGTGGCAGGTGTGCCCCAAAATGTACACAGAGCCCCTCAAAACAATGACTGGGTCACTTACCATGTCTAGACATGTAAAGAAATCTCTAACCACTAGGTGACTACTAAGCTAACCAAAAAGAGACGAGTGGCCACCCATGAGAAAGAATACAGGCTTTACAGATTTTGTTTAGGAAAGTCAATAAACAAACAAACTGCAACAGAAAGCCACAACAATGGACGGTGGTGAAGGGAGCTGGGGGAAAACTGGAAGGTTCCATGTTATGTGAAACCAGGAAAGGAGACTCTTTCAAGAAAGAGGGAATCGTCCATTGTGTTGCATGCTGCCAAGAAGTCATGGAAGATGAGGACAGAGAAGTGACCCCTGGATTTGTTAACTGGTCACAGGTAACTTTGATAAGAGCAGTTTCAGTTAGACAGTGGGATTGGAAGCCTGACTAGTAGGGACTGGAGATAAGGGAGGGTGGACAGGGAGTATAGAATAACTCTTCCAGTCAACTCTTTCCGAACAGAGGCCTTCAGCTTGCATCAAATTGAAGCAGGTGAATAGTATGAAAAGACGGTGGGTGTTCTGAAATCTTTTCTGAAATACTCCTCCATTCTACTTTCTGCCTGGTACTCAGAAACCACTGGCTAGCTGGGTGCCTTTGGTTCAGGTCCTCCCTCTCTGTGCAGCTCACTTTAATCATTTGTAAAATGATAGCTTGGAACCAGGTCATCATCCCCCAAAGCCAGTTTCATAACATACTAATTGCAACATTTGTTTGGTGAACACAAAGAACTTTGTGGGCAAATCCAAGTGGCAAACAAAGTTAAATAGATGATCTTTATTGCAGGACTTCTCAGAGCCTTTAATGGACTAATGTAATATCCCTTTTCTAAGAGTGGAACAGAGTATGCAGCATGACTCTAATGTAATTAAGGAAAGAAATTTTATTTCTTGGATGGCCAAGAACAACCTGTGAAAATAGCATTCCAAAAAACACATTTTGAGAAACACTGGATCTATAAGGGCTCTTCTAGAGATAATCTCCTTTGATTGTTACACTAATATAAATGTATAACGCATTGATTAATGTATGCTCAAATCAGTCCAAAATATTTTAAAATTATTATAATAACAACAGCTATTATTTTATTGCATGCTTAGTATGGATGAGATTTGTGTAAAGTGCTTTACATGTATAACGAGAAAAAAAATCACCCTCCACCCCATTAAAAACAGGAAAGTGGATGTAACTTGTCCAAAAAATTAATTAGGTCCTTGGAGGTCATTTCTGAGCCTCAGCCAGACCCTTGCTTATTTAAAAAAATTTTTTTTTGTTGAAGCCCAATGCCAAGCGCGGAGGTTAAGGGCTGCAGAGAGCTGAATTGCTTTGCATCAGAAAATAGCAAACATTTAGTTCCTTTGTTTCCAGGAGAGAGGGAGCAGAGAACAGAGTCAAGAGAGGCAATCTGAGCAACTGGGAGGGGCCGTCAAACGACTTTGCTACAACTTCTCCAAACCTTCCCTGAAGTATGCTATACAATAGAGGCTTCTGTCATTGTTAGTATTCCAGAGGGGGGAGGGGCAGCTTTACTGTGGGTGAAATCAAAGAAGGGGTTTGAAGTCTACGTTTGCATTAATGCAAAACCTCAAAAGGCCATAATTTGAAGAATAGTAAGTCCGGGGAAGGCCAGAGACAGAGGTCAGTGTGCTGCTGTAACGCGCCCCTCCCCCCACTTGCAATGCACATATCTTGGGGAGAAGGAATGGGAGTTTGAGTCAGTGTTGTCAAGATCTTAAGGGTTAGAAAACTCCAGCAGCTGACATCTGTGTTACATTAGCAGAATCTCCCATAATCTTCACAAGAGCCCTACAAGGTAAGTACTTGTCGTTTTCCCTACTTTTCACCTGAAGACAGTGAGTCCGTGGAGGAGATGGCAATGACTTGTCCAAGGTCACACAGCGTGGCAGAGGCAGAGTCATGATTCTCGACCAGATCTGTGTGACTCAAAAGCTCACGTGCTTAGCCACTTTCCAAACTGCTCCTTATAAAGGTCTACAGGTGGGGCCAGAGTGGGCGTGAAATAAGACTCAGTTTCTGTTCAGAGACGGGGCTCACTGATCTGGCCACAGATGCTGGGATGGCCCAAGGATCTATCCTCGGGCAGCCAGCACGGGAGTGCTGAGGTTTCAATCTGCGTCATGGTGGGCGTCATAGTGCCGTCATCCTCTGCTTCTAGAAAGAAATCATTTCCTGCACCCTGGCTGTCCGTTGATTATCCATTCTTCTAGACTAAGCCAGATGTCAACTCCCTGAAGCCCTTCAGACAAAATTACAGCACGTATGGCGTGTCCTTCTCCCCAGCTAGGCTAGACACTCCCCAAGAGATGGGACCCAGCATTAACCTTCTCGGCATCCGCAGTACCTAGCCGAACACAGGGCCCAGCAAACACTTGGTCAATGCAATTGAATTTCCGCTCCTGTCAGGTGGGGACCTTCACGAGAAAGGACGGCACCCACCCCCTTGCCAGCCTGTATCCCCACACAGTGGACCCCTGGGCTGCCTGCGCTCCGGGGACTCTCAACAGAAGGGTGGGCAGCCTGTCCACATCCCTTTCACTTTTCTGTCAACAGTCTTAGTTTTCTTGGTGGGACACAAGCAGGGTAGAGATGGAGGGCAGACTTATTTTATTTTATTTTATATTTTTAATCTGCAGGAGCCAATTCTCTGAAATCAGCTCTTCAGCCTGAAAGGACAAAGCTACCTTAAATGGAAAGTCAGCCTGGTATAGCCAAGTGTCATTATATTAATATGCAAAGCTCCCAGCCAGCTAATCTCCACAAACCATTTGTTTCCTTAATTGCCCTCTCAGGGCAAAAGTGAAAAAAAAAATAGGGAAGATGAATAACAATTTTATTTAATTCACCCTTCCCATTCTCCCCAACCCCACTTAGGGTCGGCTCTGGGGCTGGCAATTTTCAGCTTAACCGGTCCTCCCCCACCCCAGCTTCCCACACCCACGTGAGCATCTGTCTCTCCGCGCCTCTCGGTCTGTCCCCTGACCCCAGTCTGAGCAATCAGGGCTTTGAGCCTCGAGACGATCCTCAAAGAGGTGGAAGGCGGTGACAAAATGGCAGCGTGGAAGCCGGTTGGAGTCCCGCATCCCCAAGGAGCAAGGACACCTCAGATTCCGAGCTCTGGTTCTGAGGCCCAAGACTAGGCTTCGATTCCAGCTCTAGCACTTACTGGCTCTGTGCCCGCAGGCAGCTCACCTGACCTCTCTGGGCCTCAGGTGCCTCGTCAGTAGAGCAGGCAGGGCGGGTCCAGGGTATAACGGAACCTGGCACCTCGGGCTGGCTGATTATGAGGACTGAATTAGGTCAAGTGGACGCCTGTAAGGACTTCAACCCCGGAGGATGCTGCGTGTTTATGGTGAGGTCAGGTAACTGCTAACACGGTCTTCTTTCCCACCCCCGGCTCAGCCGGACTGTGAGGAGCCGGGAAGCTGGCAGTGTTTGGGATGGTAGTTTGGATGGCTAAGAAGGGAGGAATGAACTTGGTGATTTCCGTGGACCGGCGGCCTAAGCCCTTCCCTAGCCCCCATATCCGGTCTCCGGAATGGCCTCTCTCAGCAGCCAGTACTTTTCCAGTAGTCTATTCGAATCTTAGAGTATCAAAGTGTATCCCAACAAAATGGCAAAACCAGCAGAACCCATCCAGAATGGGAGAGGGGCACTGGAGCACAATGTACCCCTTCAGGTGACAGGAACTTGAGGGCAGCCAGCATAGGGTCACGGAGCCCCAGCCCACCGATCTGTGAGGTGGGGAGCATTACACGCATAGACGCACAAACCAGGAAGTCCGAATCAGGACAGAGCAGGGGAGACCCCGAAACCACCCTGTGGGGTCCTAGGGATGCCTGTGGAAGGCCCCTCAAGCTCCTTCCTAAGGCTCCAAACACTCCATCCCGAGTAAGAGCTCTCCCCACCAGACTCAGCCACTGGCTGACTCAGCTGTCTCCTGCACCCTTCAAGTGGGAACAGCAGAATCCACCTCCCCAGTGGAGTTGTGAGGATGAAATGAGACAAAGTATGTTATCAATAAAGGTTGGTTTCTCACCCCTCCCACCCCTCATCCCTAGCAAGGCCCCAAGCAAGATCTTGGGACACATCCCCGCTTATCTGCCCTGGAGTCAGCCATCTTGGATTTGATTCCTGGCTCTATAATTTATGAGCTGTGTGACCCCGGGCAGGTGACAATCTTGTTTTATTCCCACAGCTTTCTCCTTTGTAAGTCTGGGCTGATCCTAACACCTACCTTAATTAAACAAGAGAATTTCGATGAAGAGCTCGGCAGAGTGCTTGCGCACGGTAAACACTCAATACTAAGTTTGCTTACGGTAAAATAACAGTAAACGTTACCATTTGTTTTTGTGTTCCTCGGAAATTACTTCTGGGATCTCCAAACATATTTGCTTTCCCTCTCAGTAACTTCCTGAGAATTTCCTATCGTTTGTATCCATGCCACTGCATTTACTCTTGCCAAATCCTAAGTGGAGACCGGTGAATCCCACTCTCCCTGGGTCTCCTGGCCCTTCCTGTTCCAAGAGCCATGGTCAATGCTGGTGCTTTGGTCAGACTTGCAGATGCTGTCACAGATCCTGCTACAAGGTGGAACTGTAACCCAACCCTCCCTCAAATGACTTCATTGGGTTTCATGACTGGTGCTCAGGGAGTTGGCTTAATTACAATTTTTAACGGCGCACATGTTCATACAACTACTGTATTAGCTGCCATCTCCTTGAACGCTCTTTAGTATGTAATGAACATTATCCTTCACTGGAGCGGAGATCCGATTTCTCATCTTTAACACATTAAAATCATTTACAAACCTCTGATTTCACTGACATAAAGAGGCTCGGCTGAGACCTTGTGGTTGAGGAGAGAACGTGCTCTTCCCTGCTTCCAGGCAAACTCAAATTTGGAGAGCTGTTGTGGGAAGAACGGGATGGGGGCTTTGCTTCACTCCTTGGGGGTCCCTGTGAGGTGTGAGTCTAGAGGACATCCACGTGCCCTCTGTGCGGGATGTGGCCCCACGTGGACGGTTCGGTGCCATCACGTATGTACACGGAGGAGTGGTGGCCGAACACTGTTCCTCCAGCAGAGACGCTCAGAGCGTGAGGAATCTGCCAAGGCTACCAGGAAAACAGGAAAGGCCAGGGAATTCAAGCTCCTGCGTTCAGCCCCTGCCAGACTGCCAGACTCCCCGGCGCTTGGAGAAAGCCCTCTTGGTGACAGGGTTGCACGGGAGGGGGACGGGATTTTTTTATTGAGTGAAAATAAAATTTTTATCAAGTTAGAATTCACCATTTGAAAATGAACAATTCAGTGCCCTTTAGTACATTCACGATGTTGCGCCCAAGCACTTCCTCACCCCAGCAGGAAACCCCGTATGCATCAAGCATCCACATTCTAGGGCCCTGCTCCTCCTCGTTCCTGGCCCCTGGTAAACACTGTGCTCATGTCTCTAAGGATTTCCCTGTTCCGGATATTTCATTTACAGAGAGTCATACAAGGCGCGATCTTTGGTGCCTGGCTTCTTTCACTTAGCGTCATATTTTCTAGGTTTATCCGGGTTGTGGCATCACTGCACCTTCATTCCTTTTCTTGGCTGAATAATATTCCGGCATGTGGATACAACACATTTCATTTTCCTGTTAATCAGTCCATGGACACTGGGTTGTTTCCTCCTTTTGGCTACTGTAGATAGTGCTGCCGTGAACACTGGTGTACAGGCATTTCTCCGGGTACCTGTTTGCAATACTTCGGGGCAAATACTTGGAAGCGGAATTGCTGGGGCATAAGTGAATTATGTGTTTCGCTTTTTGAGGAGCTGCCAAACCAATTTCCACAGGGGCTGCACCCTGTAAGATTTCTACCAGCAATGCCCAAGGGGTTCAATTTCTTTAGATTTTTGCCAACACGTATATGCCTTTTTAAAAAAACATATAGCTAGGGGTGCCCGGGGAGCTCAGTTGGTTGGGCATCTGACTCCTGGTATCAGCTCAGGTCATGATCTCAAGGGTTGTGGGGTCTCAGTGTCATCAGGCTCTGCACTGGGTGTGGAGCAAGCCTGCTTAAGATCTTTTCTCTCTAGGGCACCAGGGTGGCTCAGTCTGTTGAGCGTCCAGCTCTTGGTTTCGGCTCAGGTTATGATCTCACGGGTCACGGGATCAAGCCAGGCATCAGACACCATGCTCAGTGCGGAGTCTGCTTGGGATTCTCTCTCTCCTCTCCCTCTGCCCCTCCCCTGCTCTCATGTGTGCTCTCTCTCTCTTTCTCAAATAAATAAATTTAAATATATCTATATCTATATCTATATCTATATCTATATATATAGATATCTACCCTAGTGGTCATAAAGTAGTATCATTGTGTTTTTTATTTGCATTTACTTAATGACTAATGACACTGAGTATCTTTCATGTGAATGTTGATCATATCTCTCTCTCTCTCTCTCCATGTATATAGATGTAGATATAGATATAGATATATTAGAAATATCTATTCAGGTCCTTTACTCATTTTTAAAATTGGGTTATTCTCATATGTTCTAGATACTAGACTTAACGGATACAAGATTTAAAATTTTTTTTTGCAAAAAATCAGTTGACTGTAGACGTATGGGTTCATTTCTCGACTCTCGGTTCCCTTGTATTGATTTACGTGTCTCTGCTTATGCCAGTTCCAACTGGCTTGCTTACTGTAACTTGGTAGTACGCTTTGAAATCGGCAAGTGTTAAGTCCTTCAATTTCATTCTTTTTCAGGATTGTTTTGATTAATCAGGGTTCTCAGCAATTCCACATGAAACCTAGGATCGGTATTTTCATTTCTTCAAAAACAGTTGTTGTGTTTTGAGTAAGGATTGCATTAAACCCGTCGATCACTTTGGATGGGAATGTCATCTTCGCAATAGTGAGTTTTCCACCACAAACCTGGGCTGTCTTTCCATTTGTTCGGGTTTTCTTTCATTTCTTTCAGGGAGCAGGCTTTTGGGGCCCAACTTTTCCCAGGGGTGGTGGGGAGCCGTGTTGAGGTGAGCTGGAACAGTCACTTGCATTGAGACTGGCGCCTTCTCGAATTGACACAGGCTGAGCTCAGCACATGCTGCCAACAGGAGGGAGTGGGGGCGAACTTCCGAACGCAGATGATGCTACGTTAACAGAAGCAGGCGGTGTCTGAGGGAGTGTGGTTTGCTGTTCGGCAGATGTCAGCTGCCCCTTGTGGTCTGGCCCAGGGCAACGGTTCTCACACTTAAGCCTGGTCCAGCAAGGCTGGCCTCCAGCTTTTGGTTAGAACATAAGCCTATCTCCACTTGGGAGATCGAGAACAGTTTCTGCATTATAACTAGTTAACAAACTGGACACTGAGCCATAGAGACCTCATGAAGAGTGAAACCATTCTTCCCACTTATCCATCCCTGTGAGGTACTGGAGGCAGAAAGCTGGATTCAGGAGATGGAGGCAAAAAGATCCCAGCATCTTCTGCTCCCCCAACATGCCCCCGAAAGAGCACCTTTTGAACTAGACATCCAAAAACCCAGGCTTGAATTCCAGTTCTGCCAGTCTACTCACTGTGTGGCCTTAGGAAAATCATTATAATTCCCAAAGATTAGTTCCTTATCTATAATATCATACATATCATATTATATTAATATATTAGCATCAATATATGATGATAATATATATCATATGATATTTTCTCATATTCCCGTGTGTGTGTGTGTGTGTGTGTGTGTGTGTGTATTTATTTATTTATTTATTTATGACAAATGCCTAACTCAGAGGAATGCTATGGCATGCAAACAAGAGGTATATGAAATACTCAGGAGATAAGAGCAATGTAGGTATCAGGTATCATCGCTATCTCCACCTGGGGTCCCAGGTCTTGGGGCAGTTTTCTCACCCTCAAGGGTCATTGAGGATGTTAAGCAGTTAGGGTCTATACCTGCACCGAGTTTAGACTACAGGGATCAGGCCAGAAGAAAGTGAGAGACAGAGAGACAGAAAGAGAGATTCCTATTCTCTCTGAAACTCAAGGAAGGAGATTGTTGTATAAAAGAAAGAAGGAAACAAGGAATGAATGAGTGAGGGCAAACACAAAATGGGAGGGCCTGGTATTTCGCTGTAAAGAGACCAAGGGGCACCTTGGTGGCCTGGCAGGTTGGTTAAGCATCCAACTCTTGCTTTCAGCTCAGGTCATGATCTCAGGGTTGTAAGATTGAGCCCCACGTCGGGCTCCACGTTCAGCGCTGAGTCTGCTTGGGATTCTCTCCCTCTGCCCCTCCCACTTGTGCTTGTACTTTTTCTCTCTGTGTCTGTCTCTGTAATAAATAAATAGATCCTTTTTAAGAGATGAAGACACAGTGAGCAAATAACATGTATATACTGAGTGCATGCTGCGTGTCAAGGTGTCACGCGGAGCTCTAGGAACCATCTGGTGGGATGTACAAAGCTCCATGGGGGATGGGGGAGGCTAGTCTGGTTTGAAGGCTTAAGGTTACTGAGGAGAGTATAAGCTGACTAAAACTTGGTCCCTGGGGCTTTAGGAGTTTCTAAGTAAGGAACATAGGATATGTACATACAAATAATAGTAATGGGCAGAGAAGTTGGGAAAATGTAGGTTTTTTGAAAGGGGGAGTGCAGTATTTGTTTTCGAGCCTATCAACACCCCTGGCCAAGGTTGGGTGTGTACAAAGTTCGCTGACGTTTCTGTAGGTGTCAGCTTAGTTATCAGTCCTCACTCTTGATCTGGCCCGGCAGAGGAGTTCAGGGGAGGAATGCTTCCTAATTAATCCTACCCTTCCCCCTTACTAACAAGTATATTGAAAAAAATCAGTCTCCGCCACTTACCAGCAGCTCTGGGATCCTGGACAAATAAAGTAACCTCCCTGATAATAACACCTACTTCATAGGGTTGTCGTTAAAACACAGCCCCATACACAATATATGGCAATTGCTCAATAATCGGGATAGCTCTTAACCATGATTATTTCATGGTTGGGAAGTCTGATGATTAGCGACATCCTGGGATCAGAGGGAAATAAAAAAACCTGGGTCCGTTAATAAACCCTCCTGGTATCTGTATGAATTCCTAGTGGAGCAGGAACTAGATGTCCAGGTCTTTCAATCTACCTTAGTGTGAAAGGGGGAAGAAAGGAAAATAAAGGAATGGGTCAGGGCAAGTAATCAACCACGGTGAACGTTTCTATGGATGACCCTTTGGAATAAAGTCAAACATGTTTGTTCCCATGTTATTCTCAGGACTCTCCCACGGTGCCCGGGAATGGAGGGAGTAGGGTATTCCCACTTCCACAATGGACACCAAGCAGAGGTCTCTTGGAAGTACCCAGAGCTTGGTTACATTCTTTCCCTCATTTAGTCCACAGATACTTTCCCGGTGAATATGGCGTGCCCACCACCATGGGACAGCCTCACTGGGGGTGGGAGCGTTGGTTCAGGAGGCAGGAAAGAAACAGACAGTAATGGAAATAGACGATGGCAAGTGATAGTAATGCGGCAAATAAGAGGAAGGTTAAGCATGATGGTGAAGGACTCTCATTTCATTTGAGGGGTTCAGGGATGATCCAGTTGACGAGGTGACATTTAAACAGGGCCTGAACCAACTGAGGGATGGCGCTCTATGGTACCTGCATGTCTTCACCAGGCATTCTAACCCTGTGTTTATCTAGCTTCTGACCTTTTGTCCTTCTTTCTCATTCTCTCCCCTCTTGACTCTTTGGTGCTTTCTTGTGTGTGCAGTTTGTATGGACTGTCTGCTTCCTCTATTTCTTGCCACTCAGGGGAGCCCCCCCTCATTCATCAAACCCTTGTCCTTGACCTCACCTTGCCACCTGGCTGATGCCCCCTCTCCCACAGCAGGGATCAGACACCCAGTATGGCACCTTTTTTGGTTTGTTGAACTACTTAGTCAAAGAGGCCACTTGATGCGATGAGCACTGGGTGTCATATGCAACTGATGAATCACTAAACTCTACCTCTGACACTAATAACACACTATATGTTAATCAATTGAATTTAAATTAAAAAAAATCACAAACACAAACAAACGAAGAGGTCACCCAGACTGTAGGGACAATGTTTTAGCCTGCCCAGGAAGATTAATCATGCCTGTCTAAGCAGAGCAAGGGCATTATCTTGTGTGTGATTCAAATGCTGATTTAGAAATGCTTACCCTGGATGGGAAGAAAAGAAAAAGATAAATATACACATGACATGGACAAGTGATCAGCACGTCATAGTGCTTGCCCATTATGGGGCAGACTTGCATGGGGGTGCGTAGGAGGGGGATTTACCAGACACACTTGCAACCAATATTTATTGAGCACTTACTGTAGGCCAGGTGCCACTTACTAGACTCTGGGAAAAGAGCCATGTAAAAGATAGTAGTCTCTTACATCTTGGAGAAATCCTTCTAGTCACTAGAGTCTAGTGAGAGAGCCAGGCAATAAATGCATCGTCAAAGAGATATCTAAGGTGATGTCAGATAGGAATGGTTATCATATTATGATGAAAATTTAAGAAGAGTAGAAAGATCTCTAGAAGGCTATGGGGCAAGGGTACTATTTTAGATAGACTAGTCGGGAACGGGTTCTTTAAAATCTCAAGTCATTGACAAGAGACCTGAGGGAAGAGGGAGGGAGTCATTCAAATGTCTGGGGGAAGAGCTTTCCAGAGAGATCTGCAAGTACAAAGGCCCTGAGGTAGGAATGAGCTTTGTGTAGACAAAGACAGACAAGTTCAATGGGCTGAGCGGTAATTCTCAATGGGCCATCAGTGCCCCCTTGAGGGCATTTTGAAAATGCGAGTGGGTGTTTCTGGGCGGAGGGGGGTGTGTATTGTTTTTCAATTGTTCCAGTGATTAGAATGTCCTACTTGGAAGAGGGGTGTGGGTGGCAGGAAAGATCGTATTTCATTTTATTTGGACCTTTATCAAGAAATATGTACCATTTGGGGAGGAAGCCACATCACCTGTGGCAATGCAGTTCTGAGTATTAGAATAGCCATACTTCTCACTCCAACTTTTCATTAGAGACGCAAAGCTTCTTATACTTCATTACATTGGCAAGACAAGCTGTGGCCAAGGATTGACATACTAAATATTAAACTATGCACGATTTTATTATGAATTATTTCTTTGTGTTTCTTTTATGTCATTTGGGGGGCATGATGTTGATGTTTTAAAAATACGTGCATAGGCAAGTTATATACACATTTCATTTCACGATAATAAAAGGGACATTAAAAGTATTTGTTATCAAAAGAGGGTACTAGATCTTTTAGTGCTGGGATCCTCTAGGGTAGAGAAGCAAGAGTAGAGCAGTGAGAAATAATGTCAGGAGAGTAAGAGGGGCCAGCCAGATCACGCAGAGTCTCGTAGGCCATGGAAAAAGCTCTGGCTCAGACTCTAAGCGAGACAGGAAGGTGATGGAAGGTTCTGAGCGGAAAGACGACACGATGTGACTTGAGTGTGTAGAGGACAGACTTCGGCGTACGTGCATACAAGCAGAGAGGTAGGCTGAAGACTCTTACAAACAGTCCTGGGAAGGAACGATGGGGGCTTGAATCAGGTGGCAGCAGCGGAGGGAGTGAATGGTGATTGATCTCTGAATATTTATTTTGCAGGTGGAGCCAGGAAGACACGCGGAGGAAACCACCTTTGAGCTGGGCCTTGAGAGGATGGGAGAGGGCAACAGGTGTGCGGACAAGAGCTAGGCTGCACGTGGTGTGTTACGTTTCGGAAAAGAGGAAAAGGAAAGAATGTCCAGGGACATCACATGTCCATGTGTCCATCACATCCCTTTCAGGGGCAAAGGTCCACAGAAGCCCAGCAGAAGAGTTTTGACATCGAAGTTCTTGAAGGCTTTGGGGCAAGACTGGGAGCTGCTCGGCAGAAGGGGTTCTGCCTCCTTCTACTGGGTCCCTTTGTTTGCCCCTGTGCTCACTGCACAGTGCTTCCATGGTAGGATGGCGAATGGATGGAGTAATGTATGGTAGACCTTAAGGAGGTCATTCCTTGTAGAGAGAATTCTGAGTGGAATTATTTTTTAAATTTACAGGACATTTCCGTGTGGTCCTAGACTTGGTTAGAACCGTGAAAACAAGAGATGCAATTAACTGTAGAAATGTACAAGAAACATACACTGCTTGGAGGCTGAGTGGGCTTTGCCACTTCTACAAAGATTGCTGGCCTTTCAATGACAGAGAAGAGTCTTATCAGAAGATCAAACACTTAGGAGTTCCACTTTACAATTCTTTCCCTTCATCAGAAATCAAAACAATCATTTTCTCTTAACTTCATTGTTGCAGGAACAGTATCAATGACAGAAATTGGCTTTTGCGAGACTCTATTGGACTTTTTAAAAAAACTGCTCAATGAACTCATTGTCAAAAGAGTCTACTATCCTCCAGCTTCATCGAAAGTACAAGAAGAAACTAGCTGGTGGCTGGATCATTTACATTTATATAGAGCAGTGCCGCCGCTGAAAGAGATCCATCAGGCAGCCTCGCTTTCCTGAAACAGACGAAAATCCTCCTCCATCCAGTGAGCTAGGGTTCCATCAGGTCCTGAGCTGCTGAGCTCTTCTCGTCATGCAGACGCTCTTCCCCAGGCCGCACCTAGCAGCTCCTTACTGTGGCGGCTCGAAGACCCAATGAATGGGTTTTTTTTGGCAGTCTCAGTGCCGGAGCGGAGCGAAGCCCGACGAAGGCGGGTATTCAGGCTCCCCAGTGCCTTTGCTCTAAGGGCCTAGGAGGGGGGAGCTGAAGCACGCCTTGGATCACAGTGGCCTCTGTACCACAGCCTTTCCCTCACTCCAGCATCATGCTTCTGGAAACTCCTCTCCACGTCACGGGTTCATCAGATGGTGGAGAGAGAACAAAGTAACTTAACTGCAAAGTAAAGAGCCTTCAGGAATCAGCCCGTACTCAGATGGGGTGAGTTGTGGCTGCACAGTGTGGCATAGAGAAAACCATCCATCTCCCTGCCCCCAGCCTAGATGCCAAGGTTGGGATTTCTTAATCCATCCGTGCTGGTCCTAAATTCTAGGTCCACTAAGATACTGGCCATGAGCATCCTCATTCACACATTTAACAGACACTGAGTCTAGACTCTGGGAATATAGCAGCTACCAAAATGGACCCGTATTCTCATAGAAGAGACAAGAAATGAGCAAATAGGAGGAGTACTGCGAACCGTCAGGAACAGGGTTCCGTGGGAACCCAGAGAATAGGGACCGCACCTCTTATCTAGGGTTCGGGGCAAGGCGCTGGGAGTGAGGGAGGCTCGGGCCGAGCCCTCAGATAGGGGAAGGATTCAGACAGGTGAGCAAGAGAAGAACCGCGACATGTTATGTGGGAGGTAAACACAGGCTATAAAACATACTGATCCCATGTGTGTAAAGAATTCTCCATACGGGGTATGCACTTCAAACGTTCATAGGGGCTATCCCTGGGGAGTAGGATTATGAGTTACTTTTTAGTTTCTGCACAATATTCAGTGTTTTCCAGAATTCCCGCCACTGGCGCCTGCAGTCAGAAAGCAAAATTTGATCTCATGCAAAGCAAATCTCTAAGCCCAGCCACGCCGGCCCTCATGCGGTGGCCGCCTCCCCCGTTGAAGTCCCTCGGGAGCCCTCTTCCCCGGCCCCTGGTGACCAATCAGCAATTTCAAACGAGGGCCAGCCCCCACGCTCCTGGTCAGTTAATGCAACCCTCCCCTGGGAGCCCCTGTGTGACTCCACATGCCGCGCCAATCATCCTGTCACCTCGCCCAGCTCCCTACACTTTCGGAGCCCTGATTTCTCTCAACAGCCCTATTTTTCTTTCCATAAGTTCCCTCCCCTAAAATTGCTGTCAGATTCCACCAGCAGGCCTGTCATGGAGATTGCCTGTAAGATAATTCTTGAATGCTACAAACAGTGTTAAAGTCTATTTTCCATTATGAGCTCTTCTGGCCCAGACAGAGAAGGCCTACTCTGCAGTCCATCCATATGCGATTTTGAAAGACTTTTCTCTGTAACCGGCGGCCCGCCAAGAGTATTTGCTCATTCTCTCCCTTAGCTAATATCTCACTTCGGAGGCAGGAAAGGAACGGAAGCCTCACTCCTGGGTCTCCGCGCTGTCAGAGCCAGGGACCGGAGTGAGACCAACCCCAGGCCCCATAAAGTAGCACATTGGGGTGTGCAGAATTCTGGTGGGGACCTTTCTTCCTTTTCCTTTTAAAGCCCGGACGGCCCAAGTCCAGCCATTGAACTTCTCTGGTTTGAACTTGTACCAGGAAACCGTACCGGAAAGCTATACTGTGTCTGGGGAAGGTGCCTCGAACCTGGAGGGAGAGGTCGAGGCAAGGTGAAGGCAGAAGACTCACTGGCACAACTCTCTCCCTGTGCCCGCTCCCCCGCGCTGTCCAAAGCCTCTGTTTGGCGACAGCGGCACAGCTGGTGAGCAATTAAGTCTCGTTATCTCTGAATTTGCAAAGAGACAGAGAAAAAGGTTGTCTCTTCCTGCTCAGGCCACGATCTAGGAAGTTGTATGGAATAATTATAAGGCTAAGCCAGAAGGCAAGAAAGGACAGAATACTGAGTGAGTTCTAGAAACTGCCCTCCAAAAATATTTCTGACTGATGGAGGTGTCTGTCTCTCAGCCTCACAGTGAGGGAGTAGGAGGCTGCCTCCCAGGCCACCAGATGGAGAGCCCATGGTGGCACCCACACACACGGTCAGCAGCCAAGCTGGCCAAATAAAGGCTCACCGCCCTTTGGCTACTGAGCGTGGAGACACGACATTAGTTCTTTGCAGTAGTGCTCAATCCCATCGACTCCTTCCATTTTCCTGGGCACCCCTTTCCCAGTGGCCTTGGCTAGTTTCCACTTCCTTCCCTTCTCTAGCAGCCCTTGGGGATGGCATGGAGAGGGAATCAGTATAAGCACACTTACCCTTCCATGGAATGGGCTGGTCCAAGCTTAGAGCCAAAGCACAACGGTTTTGGTTTGTGTTGATGGCTGAGGTCTTGTTTTTTTTTTGTTTTTTTTTTTTGAGGAAAAGGGACAGCCACCTCCGATGTGCGTTTCATGTTAAAATCCTGCCTTTTAGGTGCGCGTGGGTGGCTCAGTGGGTTAAAGCCTCTGCCTTCAGCTCAGGTCATGATCTCAAGGTCCTGGGATGGAGCCCCTCGTGCTGTCCGCTCAGCAGGGAGCCTGCTTCCCCCAACCCCCCGCCTACTCGTGATCTCTCTCTGTCAAATAAATAAAGTCTTTAAAAAAATAAAATAAAATCCTGCCTTTTAGAGTGGTAGCATATAAAAAATTTTATTTGGCACTTTTGGCCAAGGAATTTCAAGGATTTTCATCCTCCTCCTCATCCAGCAAATTCATTCTAGACCTGCCGAAAGGCATGAAAGCCAAAATTGAAGAATGGATTTCTAGACCAGTTTCCCCAGTAAGTCTCAACCTCTTGCTTGGGGAGGGTGGGGGGTGGGGAGGGGCTAAAGGAAGGCTATAATGGAATCTGTGAAGAAGGAAACAGAGGTAGTGCATGGAATAAAATCACAACATTCCTATAGTTTGTTTTTTTTTTTTTAAAGAAATATCAACTTTAGAGAGTAAAGCTCTGAAAAATCTTCCTGGCTGGAGAGAACACACAGAAGATATAGTAAAAAATATTATAGCAGGACTAAGTCATAAAATGGAAGTGAACACTGCCTGGCCAAGATCTGTACTCTTGATATGAGGAGGACCAGGTGAGAGGCCACCGAGGGGGTCAGCACAGATCAATCGGCACCACTGGGGACATTCTCCCCGATGCAGCCCCTTCTGTTTGCTAGAACGCCAGCAGGGCAAGCTGCCAAGTCAAAGCGAGCGAGCTGCCGGAACCACAGCTGGACCGCGTTATCCTTGAGGTCAAAGGTCAGGTCTTCCCCACAGCTCCATCCCCAGTGGCTGGAGCTCTGCCTGGCACATAACAGCTTCCCCGATAAATAAATGTTTCTTCTGTAAACACACTATGAAAAGAAATGGATCGGCAACACCCCAGATGTATGTGGTGAACTCCCTTTATACCATATTTCCCCCTGTTTGTACTCAACCAAGTAACTCACTTCAAGGGCGACAGAGGATTTACCAAGCAAATAGAATCCATTTGTATTTGATCTACCCAAACAAGGCAAGGGTAGACCCATTTTCGCCAGGATATGGTGCTTAGAACAGTAGCACAGTGGGGACTCAATAAGTATTTCTCGTACGATTAAATGTAGGTGTGACGTCGAAATGTAGGTGTGTATTTTCTTACTTACTAAGAAAATACCTTAAAAGAATATCCCCAAATGGATGCTTGATTTTGCCCTATTTTCGGCTTCATGTTCAGAAACGTATCAGGTCAGTTAAGACGAATCAAGTTGGCCAAAAACAATACTGAACCACTCCCGCCAGGGGACGGTGGGCCGCCTTCTCAGTGCCTACATCAAGTTGAATATGCCCATTTTTTTTTTTCCTGTCCATGATCCATCGAGGACCATTGCAAAATCATTCCAGGAGCCACATTATATGTGAAGAGCCAGTGGGGGGGAAACAGATGAGTTGTTGAGAATGAAGTCCAGGTGGTATTACTTTCATTATCGACCCCAACGGACTTTTAAAGAAATAGAGCAAATGAGAGGCGATCTGTTTCCTTTACGCAGGTATTTACACAGAACCGTTTGCTCCGTCTGAAGAGCTTCCTCATTTCTCTGCTGTACTGCGGGGCCGTCTCGGAGACGGTTTGCATAAGTAATGCATTTATTTACTAATCTTCAAAGAGTCTCTATTTTTCCTGCCTTCCCACTGTAGTCATTAGGGGTCACAACCCTGCAGGAAATATTGGGCTGCCATGGTAACACAAAATGGCTGCTGCTGGGCTTAGCGAAATTCCTCCCTAATAGAAAAACAACGAGCAGTAAATCCCATCTCTGATAAACGGCCTTATTGTTTTACAGAGCCTCTACCTGGGAGGTGGAGAGCCCCCAGAGCAGTTTTAAATGATACAAATGTGGTCTGCATCGGCACTGATTTCTCCTTTTGCACAAGGAACTGGGTGAAATCATATCGGGTTAAGTCAAATTCCTTGTCGCGTTTAAAAATCACTGGCATTGCGCTCAGTCATCTGCTGGGCACAGCTATCGGATGCTGCGTGGCACTGTGCTAGGGGGCTGGAACAAAGCAAATCATGTCCCCCGAGCGCTTTTAATCCCCATAGAAAACTACAAACGAAATGCACCAACTCCGTCACTTTCAACTCTTTGGCAATGCTAGCTATTTTGTTAGTTTACAGTCTTGTGGGCGGAAAGTGGGGTGAGCCCGTTCGGGGTTGGGGAACCGGACATGAGAGGACGTCCTAATGTTGACCTCCGAGACACGTCCCACTCAACGACAAGAACAGCTTCTCTGGCTTACATTTGGGGACAAAAGAAACAAAGTAGTCAACAGAAAAGCTACTGCCCAATTATTTTGTTCTGAAAGGGAAGTGTTCAGAAAAATATCCCGCCTGTAGCAATGATTACGTAAAGTGAATGACCCTGTAAATGCTAAAAACTGTGATTCTTGTCAAAATACACACCCATCAACGTGTCGGCCTTTGAGGCCCAGACACGTGGTCACCCCTGACCGGGATAATTCCCTGACAGGAATATCCACTGGCAAGACCATGATTTTTCTCTCAAATGACTCTGATTCTCCCTCAGATCTCCAAGGCACACCCGGAATCTGTTCGGTTCTTCTGTTTTCCATTACACCTCAAAACTGACACTCTACTCACCTCGACTGCCGGTCTCACTGTCCTCTGAGTATGCCATACTGCCCCGCCTCCGTATCACTGCGTGCTCTAGCTGCCTGTGTCGCTGATCCTCCCCATCAAAATTCTATGAATCCTTCAGCCTATTATCATACATTTGGACATTTAATTACAGTCTGCCATATTCATCGCCCATCAGTTGTTCCCTATATACAGATCTTGCCTCCCTAAAAAAGATGGTCAAGTCCCTAAGAGCAAGCATCAAGAGTCTCTCGTGTCATCGGCCACCACACTCTGATAAATCAAGCTTCCATGATGGAAAGGCGCACAGGGCAAGGAACTGAGGGTGTTCTCTTAGAGGCACATCCTTCCCCAGTTCAACCCTCAAACAGGATCCCAGCCCTGGCCAGTTACAGCCTGTGAGAGACCTTTAAGCAGAGTACCCAGCCCAGCCGATGCCTGGACTTCTGACCCAGAAGAACTGTGACATAGTATGTGAGGTTAGATGGAAGCTGCTAAGTTTGGGGATCATTCGTTACCCAGCAACAGAAAACTAATACTATGAGCCTAGCAACTGGATCCATAACTCAGGCTCTATAAATCCTTGTGGCGTTAGAGGTACACAAGAGAGAATTCTATTTTTAGTGTATTCTCTGGTGACTTCAGTTTGGGGAAATAGCATCACACTTCTTGTTAGATGAAGGCCAAGAATTTGATCATCTGTGTCAGTTGCCAACTTCAGAATATGGAGAGTGAAGACCAAGGCATCTATTTCTCATTGGCCCCTTTGTAGTTTATACCAAATATGAATAATATCTGTGGAGCTCACATAAGACTGTCTTATAAGCAGCATTGGTTCACCAGCCCCTGCTTCTGATGGGTCCTCTGCCCACACGACTAAGTCTAATTCCTTAGCCTGTTGTCCTTGGTGCTTTCTCAGCTGGACCCCAGCTGCCTCCCCAGCCTTGTCTCTCACCACGTGTCTTTCTCAGCCCCCCAGTAGTCACAGTGATCTTTTAAAAGCCCAGAAATGGCTATGCTTAAAACCCTCCAACGGCTTCTAGATCCTGTTAGGACACAGACTTGACACAACCCAGCCCCTGTCCACAGCTGCAGCCTGGTCTTGTGCTACTTGTACCTGAATTCTCTCCTCTCTAGCCACGACGGCCTCCTTTCAGTTCCTGGTGCTAGTTACTGTCTACCTTGCCACCAAGCCCTCAAACATGCTGCCCGTGTGTCACCTGCTTAGTTAGCTCCTATCCATCCTTCAGCTCTTGCCATAGCATGACTCCCTCGGAAAGGCATTTGCCGACCTTCCTGACCTGCTCAAGCTCCGCGTCCTAGGTTCCCATGGCACCACGTACCTCTCCTTTCTAGGACGTGTCATATTTATTTGTGTGACATATTAATGTTAGCATCTTTCCTTCGCTGTGATGTCAGCTCCATGAGGCTGGGCCTTTGCTTGGTTCACTGCTATATCCCCAGCGCTTGGCACACACTAGGTCCTCAATATATATGTTTGAAATAAATGTTGAATGGAAGCTACCTCTCTTCTTTAAGTTTCCATTTCCTCCTCCATCTAGCGAGAGGTAATGTTCCGTTCTCTCTTCCAGGGCAGACGAGTTTATGATGCCAAGTTGAACACCATCCCATCTCCAAGTTGGAGACACCATCTCCAACTCCTGAGGCAGCAACCTTTCTGGATCACTGCCCTCCATTTGCTGAGCCTCCTGAAATAAAGGGTTGATTGCTGGTCTACTTTTCTAGTTCCAGAAAGTAAACATTAACATTCAAAAGAAATATCAGAGAGTACAAAAATGTTCCTCTTTTGAAGTCAAAAGAAAACCCAGGGAATTAAACAAAGATTCCAAATTGATAAAAGTGATAAAAGTCATTTGTTTGTTTGTTCATTTGGTGGGTCGGTTATTTAAATCCGACGGTGCCCTAGGAGCTGTCCACACCTTTCCGGGGGTGAAAAGCTACTTGGGAGGGCATCCTCGTGTTCTGATGCCTTTAGTCCTGCGGGTACTCAGTAATGACATATCGATCTCTTCTGGAAGGCGTCACTGAGAAAAAGAGCTACAAATGGAACCGGAAATGCAGCTTAAGGTCATGAACTCCTATGATGTCATACCTGGAAAAACCTTGGAGATAATCTGCTCTAAACGCCTCACTTTATAAAGAGGGACACTGAGGACTGCAGCAAGACAGAGACCCACCCAAAGGCGGAAAGCGGGGCAGGTCATCTACCAAAGAGGTTTCTGTGCAAACTGGGACTACGAAGCAAGATTCTTGACCCCCAATTACCTCTCTCAGCATCGGTTCTTGTCCTGCCCCCCTCCTACCCCAATCTGAAAATCTGCTCACTTTCTACTGAATCTCTTCCCATCTCTCAAGAAGCATTTTGTGGTACGCCTTGCATTTAAGAACGCTTTAATCGAACGAATGCTAAAGAGAAATACCTGCGGGCTTACTCTCGGAGTATCGTGATCAGGAAAGTGAAGTACAATGACCCTTCACGTTCAGGAAGGACATCCAGAAAAGTACATCTCCAACCTCCCTCCAGTTCACAAATCCCACAATTATACAACTGGCATGCGCTTTCCTCTGCGAAACTTCGATTTTCCTAAGAACTATCACCTTCTGACTAAGCCAATTGCTCCATCCCATCAGCCTTGAAGTATATGCAATTCAAATTTATGCCTCAGCAAAATTACAAATTACTACATGTCATGGGCCTTTAAGACCCACTCATGAATACTTGAAGCTATCAATGTGATATCAAAAAAGGCCCAGGGTCTGCTGATTCTTTAAAGTGACAGTCCTACCAGACCTGGGTAGGTATTTGAGGCCCAGGTCCCCATTTAAGGGCCACACTGCGTCAGTGTGAAATCAGGAAGACTACTGGCTCACCAGCTACATGTAAAAGCCCAGAATGTGTCGAAGGGGCCTAGAAATGGAGGAATAAGGAAAATAAGATCCATCCTGATCATGGAAAAGTTTCCCTCTCCCTCCTGTCTGGGTACTGGGGTCTATTTTGAGTGCAGCTATGAACTGGGGATTTGTGCCCAGCCCTGTGCTAGGCTATGCAGTGGGAATTTATGAAGGAATATATAATCTGGGTTCCTGCTCTTGAGGAACTTAAGAGTGAAGTTGGAGAGGCCAAGCAAGTGCACTGGAAATTGGTAAATAGCAGTGCAAGGGAAGAGAGGATATTTAACAGCATGGAGTGGAAAAGAAAAGCATTTGAGCAAGGGAAGACGAAGCGGGCTAAAACAGCCTTGGAAGGGTCTTTGCAGGAGCCCAAAGATGGACTAGGGTTTGGCTACAGCTACCCTAACCATTAAGGGGAACCCAAAGGGATCTTTTTGCCTATTTTGAGTTTTATATTTTGAACCCTTGGGAAGAGAGAAGAATCCCCAGTGTTCCCCAGCCTAGGAATTGATACAAGGTGGGAGCTCAATAGTCCCTTATTTACACAAAATGTCATTGAAGTATAACCTACTATAGAAAAGCGCAGAAATCCTAATGTTCTGTTGGATGAATTTCCACGAATCGAATGTGCTCTTGGAACCAGCACTCAGATCAAGTAACGAACCATGAGCAGCACTCCCGAAGCCCCCTCTTCCCCTTCCCAGTCACCGCCCCACCCCGCAAGGTTAAACGGCTTAATTTTTCGTCACTTTGAACTTGATATAAATGGAATCTTGTTGTATGAGGGTATGTTCTCTTTTGTGTCAGGCTTCTTCCACTCAGCATTGGATTTGTGAGCTCTGTCCCTGCTAGTGCACGGAACCGTGTTGGGGGTAGACCTTTTGGGGGAGCAATTAGGCAGTTTCATGAGAGTTCAACACAGTTATCATGTGTCAGGAACACACAGAATCATCCACTCACCGCTTCTGGAAACGACCGAGTGGGACAGACATTCGACAGTGAGGGAAGGAAGGAAGGAAGGAATCGGATGGAGACCCGGCCTCCAGAGCTGGGTCCTTGAGGGAAATTGGCTCCCAGCAATTAGGTGGAAGGTGAAGGAGACAAGAGGTCTGAGTGGCAGACCTGGTTGAGATTAACATAAACCATTAGGTTAACCCAAGGCCCATCGGAGTGGCACTTGAAATTTACATAAACGCTAGACCCAGCCGCAATCAAGGTTTTGGTAGGAAGAAGAGAACTGACAAAAAAAAAAACTTGCAGCTTGAATTGAAGAGAAACAAGTTGACCGTAAGCTGTCTTTGTCTGGTAGGAAGGAAGGAGATTTTTAGACAAGATTATCTTAAACTCTTAGAATAGATTTTTGTTCTCAGTGGCTGCCGGGTACAACACCACCCCCCGTTTGGGGGGAAGGATAAATGTATGTGTCCTGCTGGTATTTCTGCCAATCCTTTCCTCCTCCAGGTTCCGCAGCCTTTCTGAGGTTTCCTACTGCGGGCCAGGCACTTGCGCTAGCTGTGCAGGCAAGAGACTAAGCCTCTGCCCTCATGGAGGTCAAGGGCATCACTTCACGCCACACAACAGCCGTCTGGCACAGCCGTGAACTGCATGGCTTGCCTGTACCGGCTTGTTTCACCAGGGTGAAAAGCTGCCCCTGTGGCTCCCAGCCCTGCTCTCCGCTCCACTCCGCTGCAGGGAGTCCGGTGGCTGTTATGGCTTGGGCTCTAGGCAGTATCCCGCGCTCTCTCCTATGCCCAGTGTCTTCTGTCATTTTCTCGGCAGGCCTGTGAGGGAGGCGTTACCCCGTTTTGCAGAAGAGGAGACTGTGGGTCAGAGAGGCTTGCTGAAGTTCTCACAGCTAGACAGCGATGGAGCAGGACATCGTGCTTCACCGTTTCTCTGTAAAACCTCATCTGGAAGCCCAGGGAGTAAGTTGGGTGGCTCAGAGGCTCAGAAGGGAGGCGAGGGAGTGCGTTTGGTCCAACCGCGGTGAAGCTTGTACCCCTAAGTTTTCGCCACTTTGTCCTCTCCACTCAATCAAGGGAAGTGAGGTCCAAGTCCGCCGAGACAAAGCTGAGAGATAAAAAGTGTGGACCGCTTGCAGAAGGGGGGTGGCGAGGGGACTGCATATTTTTATATGCTCAGAAGACGAAAACTGTACAGCAGTGAAGGGCATGGGAATAGGAGTATAAACAGCCTTGGCCCGCATCTCCATTTCTGTCACTCGCCAGCCGTGTGACCCTCGGGAAAACTGCGGAACCTCTCTGGGCCTCAGTTCTCACATCTATAAAATGAAGATATTAGTTCCTACAACACACAGGTTTTGGGGGGTTCTTGAGTAACCGTTCTTCAAAGTCATTTGTTGTGGTAACGTGCTTAAGGGAAATGCCCAGGGAATGGCTGCTGGTATTCGTTTAAGTTCTCTTTCTTGCCCCTTCTCCCTGATCAGCTGGTGCCTGGCCTACAGTCCGGAGCCCAAGGCGCCTGTTTTCATTTGGGAGAAATGTTGGACAGTGGCAGACCAAAGCCACTTTCAGTGGCAACATGGATTTTTCCAAATCTAAAACCGCTCCTCACGTAGGTGGGCTGGCAGATGTAGAGCCGGCAAAGGCTCTAAAGCAACTTTGATTTTCCTAAGTGACGAGAGGCTCAAGTGTGTTGCAACTTCCGGAGCAGACTGTTCCCCTGATAAATGATTACACGTATGGCTGGCCCAAGACTGCCCCTACGTTCCCAAGATAATCACTTCCCTGAAGCAATTTCTGCTGAACGGCTGATCGCTTCACGGGTACAGAAGGAGCACCACCTCCTCGCCACTTTCAGGATGGGGCAGTGTTGAAAGTGAGCGGGGAGGGGGATCTAGGCCGGCCTGGGCTCCCTGTGGCTTTCCAACCCGTGGGTTCCGACTACTGGAAGCTGGAGCCATTTCGCCTTGTTTTATAGCAATCAACGGCGGTTTTGCGCAGTCCTGCTCATTTCTTGCCATTCCTCAGGAGATGAGGGTAGAGCTATAGACCAGACTTCTAAAAGCCTCTTATCTTTTTATAGCACCAACCAGAAAAGCCACTTCCTTTTCTCCTGGCCTTCTTGAATTGGAGTTCCAAATGCCACTTGGGACAGAGCTAGGAATCAAACATGATTACTGATAATAGTAATAATTTAAAAGTGCTATTTATTGCGCTGGGCACTTCGGCAAAGCACTTTGCCTGCATGAGCTTATTTTAATGTTCTTAACGACTATATGAGTCCGGTCTCAGTGATGACCCTTCATTTTATAGATGCAGATGCAGGCCGAGCGAGGTTATGTTAAGTTCGGAACTGCTCACTACTTGGCAGTGGCAGACCTAGGGCAGGAACCCAACCTATTTTGGCCAAAAAATGGAGCGAGGCTTCTTTTTGGGAAGAACAACAACGTTCAGGATTCAGGTGATTGCTACTGTTGTCTGAGTAAGTCAGTTGGTGAATGTCCACCCCTGGGCCGAGTCCCTATTCTCAGCAGTCAGCAACTCCTACTGGACCCAGGATTTAGACAGGGAAACTCCCAAGTCCCAAATGGGATGGAAAATAAAAATGAAACGGTCTCATGACACTTTACAAAATGAGACAACATTTACATGGACTGCGTTTCTGCTGTCTCACTACTAAATTTAAAAAAGATCTTATGACCTTTTTTTTTAAAGTATAAGACCAGAAAGCACATACATAATGATTACAGAAACACTACAGTGTTTCCGTGGAAGAGAAATTTTAAATGAATTTCAATGAAGTCAAGAAACAGAACACCGAACGCTTTTATTGGAAACGAGCTACCCTTGTGAAGAATTACTTTGCAGCCCCTGAATTTCAAGTTCTAATAGCTGTCAAATAGCATTGTCATATTGTGGAGGAAAATGTGCTCACTTTCTGTAGATGGGCCTATTTCTGGCACTTACTAGCTGAAAAATCACTTGTAAAGAATTAGGTAAAGGATAATATGAAAGGTCTCGGGATTCAGGAAGTACTTTCTCCTGGATTTCATTAAATCTAATGAGTCAGATCACTTTGGAGCCTTCAGATTTTGTGCATAATATCTCTTTTGAAGGGATATCTATTGGATCACTAATAAAAGACAAAAAAAAAGCCAACAACAATTTTCTGTCTCTGTCCTCCACCAAACAAGCTCTTTGAAAATACAGAATCAAATCCCTTTCAAAAGCATGCCTTTGGTGGCCATTTTATTTGTCCCCAAATGATGCTTGGCTTGAGGCCACTTGAAAACCCTAGCGTGCAGCCTTTACTGAGGGTCTCCTCTGCAAATGAAAGCCTGACAAGGAAATCATTATGGACTTTGTTTTATTTTGTTTTTAAGATTTTATTTATTAATTTGCCAGAAAAAAGAGAGAGAGAGAGGAACAAGCAGGGGGAGTGGCAGAGGGGGAAGCAGGCTCCCCACTGAGCAAGGAGCCCAAGGTAGAACTCGATCCCAGCACACTGCGATCATGACCTGGGCCAAAGGCAGAGACCCAAATGACTGAGCCACCCAGGTGTCCCAAATCGTTATGGACTCTGTATCCCAAGTCAGTCTGAAATGTCATGGCTTTTCACAAAATGGACTAGGACCTACTATGTGTAACACCCACTATACCAGGTGCTGGGAAGGGCACAAAGATGACTAAAGCCTAGCCCTTGATCTTGAGATGCTTCGTCATGTCGTGAAGGCACGTGCAATTCACAGGGGGCCAGGCACCTTGGATGAGTCTCTCTGGGCCTCCATTTCATATCCAAAACATGACCTTAGAGAACATTCTCTAATCCTGTGAACGTGAATACACCAGGAATAATACAGACCATAACTGCTGGAAAAGTCCAGAGGAGGGGAAAGGCTGCTGCACATAAATACATCCTACAACTCCATCCTCTCCACCCTAAAACGCATATATGGCATTGTGCTGACTGGCATCTTGAAGTTATTATTTCCTGGGGCGGGGAAAGCTCGCAAAATTGAAAATAGCACTTTTTAGGCCAGTGTCACAAGGAAACAGTCACCTCATGTGATTGATTGCCTCGTCTGCTGAGTAACTCACCCAGATTAGAGTAGTCAGTCCGTAGAGGCTGGGTCTACACAACAGTAAACATGGTCACGAATCCAGAGTGTCAGCTCGATGATGTGTTTTACCACGCTTGTTTGGGATCTTGTAGATGAAGCCTCCAGATCAAATGAGCAAGATGCACGTTAAAAATTTTCCTGTTCAATTAGGAGTTATTCTGTTCAATGAAAAGTAGGCTTTATAATTTTCAAGTCTAATGAAGTTGATTCCTTTCTTGAAACCCAATTTATGGGTCTTTTCCACCAGTCGGCATGGTGATAACGAGTGAGAAGACAACGGTCGTGACCTCGCCACCCTAGCAATTTCCTGAGAGCACCTTGTGTGCTAGTCATTGTGCTAGGATCTGGGGAGGCTCCAGAGAGGAATAACACTCCATCCTGCCCTTGAAGATTTCTCTGCCTCGTGGGAAAGACCGAGACCTAAACCAAGGGTTGGCAAATGTTTTCTTGCAGTTGAAAATGGGACCTCAAAAAGGTTGACAATCAGTAGTTTGGGGGGGGGGGGGCATGAAAGCTCACAGGTTCACAGGGCATAGGCAGGTAGCAAGGTGGATGCCGTAAGGCAGGTAGCAAGGTGGATGCCGTAGAGACTGGCAAAGTGGCGGTTTGCCCTGGGAGGTGGGGGCACGCCACAACTCAGTCCTGGTGAGGGCTTGCCATGCAGAAACGATGATCCGGGGCTGCCAAAGCTTTTGATTTCCCACCCCTCAAATCCAGAAATCCTGGGTTTTTTTTTATAATGTGAAATCTCTCAATTTTTAGATGGTAGCAACTAATTTAAAGACATATTTGTAACACAATTCAAGGGCCAGACAAGATTACCTGCACGCCCACTGCAGAAGTCTGCAGGCTGCCAGAGTACCGGGCCCGCTCTAACAAAGTCGTGCTGACTAGGTGTCGGCAGCTAACTGGCCACACGATTTAGTGAGAGTCGCTCAACTTCTTCTCTGGGCCTCAGTTTTCTCGGCTGGAAATGGGGATGAATAGCTACCTTTTCAGACTCTGATATGGAACCTAATGAGATGAAAAATGTGGAACCAGTTAAGAAGAGATTGTTTTCATAGTACAAAGTGTAGGACCCCTGAGGCATTCCAGCTCATTCCAAATCCGAACGGTGGAGTCAAGCAGACGCAGCGTGCTTCTTTCCATTTTTATAAGGTGAGGTAGAGCATTTCTATGTATGTGAGCTTATTTGCGAATGCACCCAAGTCCACACGACATAAACACTGGGTTAATGGGTTTTGAGTAAGTAATAAAACTACATTCATGTGCATCTGATTTGGCAATTATTTAGAATCAGTCATATTAGACCCTGCCTGATGCAGAGGGCATAATTGGCCTTTCTCAGAACTACAGATTAGCACCTTTGTTCTCCCTATCGAAACCGAGAGGACTCGATTTCATAAATAGAGAAATCAGCATTGTCTCTACCGCTCGGGAACACGTTTGAAACTGTGAACTTTGAAACATGTCTTCCATTCCATTCTGGCCACCCCACTCCGGATCGCATCACCCCAGCTACACTCATACACAGCTGCGTTAAGGTCGGCGAGGCTGGGAAGACCTTTGGGAATTTAGAGATGGCGGTTCTACTGAACGACAGATCAAATCAGTCCCCGAGTTTTAGCCCAGCTATTCTGCTTGTCTGTTTTGGAGGAAAACAAACAAAACATGGAGCTCCATGTGGTTTCTCTGAGATCAAATTTTGTTCTGAGGTTGGAGCTTACCGCCTCAAACACCAAAAACCAACTTTTCAAAGGTGCTGTCTGAAAGCTGAGCAAGACGCAGACTTTTCTGTCTCTGCAGTTAGCTCTTTGCTAAGATTCTTACGTGGAATGTCTGCTTTGAGAAGAATGGAGAATTTCATTGGAACAGAAAATTTGCCTTTTGATTACTTGCTTTAAAACCTCTTTTCCCCTTAAGTCCATCAGTGTTTCTATGCGTCTTCCTGTCTTTATAATCAAAGAGGCCAAAATGTCCCTTTCACTCTGCATACAGAAATCGAGCTGGATTTTGGAAAAAATAAATAAAACTCGTGATTGAAAACTCCCGCAGATTGTGCCTGTGTAGGCAAATCAATCTGTAAAAAGAAACGACCTAGCTACTGTGAAACCCCTCTACACAGTTTTCAACGAACACGCCCGGCCAGGGGACAGATCAGGGACCCTTGCAGCTGTGATTGCGATTCTTTTTTTGTTTTTGATTTTTTTTTAATCCGGAGATAGCTTCCCTAAAAGAGAATAGCCCCTCTGGAGACCTTTCTGTGTTTCAGGTTCTTTCAGAAGCTCTACTTGACCACTAATTTGCTTCTGTGGAGAGGTGACTTGAAAATACCATAAAAACAAGCCATTGAGCATAAGGACAGACAGATTTTTAAGCATTAATAAATTGACTTTTCGGGGAAAAAATTAAAGAACAAGTCTTTGCAGCTTACTGATGTGAAATCTTGTCCCAAGAAATGCTATGCAAAAGAACTGAAAAGTGTAGAACAAAAACTGACCTACTTATTATTTTGCCCGTACTGACCTCATACAAATAAGAAGCATAGTTCTTCAAAATGGAGCAATATCTCAACCCAAGGCAAGACCTCCCAACGCATAGACTGAGGCCACGAAAAAACACTGGTCATCAGCATCATGATTAATTGCTTTTTTAGATCTTGGCCGTTCTGGTTTTTCTGATCCGTATCCCCCAACTATACCACACCTGATTTAATCATTCATCTCAACCCTTTGTCAAAGGGACAGGACCCGAAGAGCACACAGAGAAATAAAATAGACAAACGATCTCTCTATCCACACAACACTTTGTATATAAACAATTTCCAAAGCATTGCCCTGAAAACAAGAATTTTCCTTTTCAGCGACACCCAGGAATATTAACTCCTTAAACCAGAAATGACACGGTGCAATTACTATTAACTACACGACTACCTTTCAAAAAGAAAATCACAACTTTGAAAATATTCAGTTAGAGGGAGCAGCGTTCGTTGACTACATTTAAAATATTTCACAATCCAGTCAGACATCCTTTATGCCACATGGCAGGGCGTGGGGGGTGGGGGGAGAACCCAGACAAACAAAAAGCGACGGCAACTTTTCTTTCCTGCCTTTAAGTGGGCATTTCTATACACGCTAATCGCTGCACTGCTGATAAGCAAAAGACATGAAAGTCAATAACTCTATTTTTATTTCCAACAAACAAGAGTCATAAGAACTTCTCAATATTGCCACATTTTAAAATAAAATTATAGCTGTCTTCCTGCACTACACATAATAATTTATTGTACCTGAATATTTACTCCCGTCAAATAAAGTCCATCTGTTTCAAATAAACCTGAAAGACATTTGTTTTTTTTTAATCTAATTCTCCCAGTTAAACAATATACTAATTAGCCACATATTTCATAAAAGTTACAGGGATGTAATAGCAAGCTTGTAAATTGCCTTGCATTGCATAATATATGATTCCATAAATCATCACAAAGCATAAAATCATGAGCAAGACCAAAGGCTGGGTAAAAAATTAAACTATAAAATATGAGTTCGACTGAATTTATCATTTTCTCTTCTTTTAAGAAGCGAGGACTGGACATCTAGAAATAAATGGAGAAAATGTCCGTGAAGACAACCCATTTTGTTTAGATTGTAGCCATCTTTGGAGCCGGTAGAGACATACAGAGGAAACAGGATCACGCAGCCACTGATTTCCATGTTTAAGAGGAATTAATAGCTAACAAACCAGTTCTGATTTGATTACATGTAAAAGGTCTCTATTTCACGTGGGGGAGGGTACGGGGCAGGGATCGAGGTGCCGGGAAAAATACCATAAATAGCACTTACTCAATCACTAACGAAATTAGAAACCGAACTGCTTTTTACCCCTCCTAGGTGACACTGAAGCGGCAGAGGCATCTACTCGCATTGCATATATTTACAACCTCATTACGGATATTTTATCTCTGTTTTCTCCCGCTAAATTCCCTTTACTAGAATCCCAGAAATGAGGCAGGATTAACGAAAGCGTACAATTTGAAAATCTTTCCAGAAAATGCCTTCCATTCTCTTTATGAATTCCTTCTGAATTCTGGGAGCTATGGTCCTAGATCTCTAAGTGAGCTACTATTCGCTGTAACCCGCAGATTCCCACTTTCTGTAACCTTCTCTCGGAGAAGCCAATGCGGGATGCTGATTTTTTTCCATCTAGACACAGAAACATGAAAGCCAACAGTCCTACATTTCCTAAGTGTCTTGGACAACAAAGAAACCAACTTCTGTTTTTAAACGACAGTGTAACCCAAAATTTCAAAGAAAAATACCATGAGTCTTAATATCGATAGCATTCTACGGAGACGTATAAGCAATTTTGCTTTATGTTATTTCTCATCCAGTAAAATGTGTCCCTTTTTTTGCATTTGCACCACCAAACTCCGAAGAAACCACCCCACGCCAAAAGAAAATGCCATTCTCATACCATAACGGTCTTACCCAAAAACTTGAAACCGCCTAACAGACTTTTCAGAATACCAAGTCTAAAATATTGTAGACATATTAATTATACTAAAAACCTCTCTAAACTTCACTTAATTTCATTTACAGCCTCTGAAAACATCACCACTTCTTTAATACCTTGGTGCCCCCTTTTGGTGTAGCTAGATCAAGGCATTTTTTTTTTCAATTAAAAAAATTCATATACACTGTACGTATTCATTCACACGACAGTAGTGTTTAACTTGGGAAATGTCGATTCACACTGCAGATGGCTCATGGTTATTAGAGCTTTTGTTCTGCCTTTACTATCACCAGTTATTGATCTAAAACATGTGCAAACAAACGAAGCTAACTCTTTGAGTGGGAAAGGAAAAGCGTCCTTTCCTTCAGACAATTGGCATAGCACTGCTCAGATTCCGTGAGTTCTCGTCTCAGTCTTCATGGTAAATAAGTGACCCATTACCTTTGCTACAGGACATTCAATGGCTCGTTGACGGCTGCATTCAGAAGATATTTTTTGTCTTCGATACATTTATGCTGTATGTCTGTCTATCATCCTGAGGAAAGAAAGGCTGGAGAGCGTGTATAGATCCCAAGCGTGGGGACACAGTCTAGTAAACAAGCTTTGTCAAAGGAGGAAATCAAAGTTAGCATTCTAAAGAGTTTGACCGAAATTTGAGAAAAGGAAAGAAACGAAATATCCTTACGACTTTTCATATGTTAGAGCTGGTAATTATGCCTCAGAAATAAGTTCTTTCCACATCCAACAGCACTGTGTGAAGAAGACAGCTGATTTCCAGCAGGGATATTGAATCCTTCCATCTGAAGGACCAATCAAGTGTGAAGTACAGTATAGTTTTAGATTCAATTGAAAGGAAAAAGCTTGACTACTAGTTCATAGCATGACAACTTTCATGGATTAGTTCAGACCCTATTCTCCTCCCTGAAAGGGTATCACAGCATGAAGACAGTTTTCAATGCACTAAACTTTAATAGCTGAGTGGGGGAGCCAAAGCTTTCCTTTGGTCTCTATAGAAACAGTATAGCCAAAATTTGAGGCAAAATTAAGGTCTTTGGTCTTAGGTGCTGTATCTCCTCTCAGAAGTTCCTTTTCACAAACAGACTTTGGCCCTTATCAAATGTACACTCTTTTGGGGGGCGACTGTAAAGAGAAGAGGCAAAACCTACTTCATTATTTTTCCCTCTGAACTCCACACAGGGGGCCATTTCAACGAAGCCCCAGCAAGCCAGATGTGTGGCTCCTGGTGTCAAAGGCAGGTGGAATTATCTCTGAGGAAAGACTTTCCACGTTGCTGTGTTGGTGGTGGTTTTGGCCGCTGACAGAAAGCACTTCCTGCTCATCCCTGCGACCACTGCCCTGCGCCTGCGGTGCTGGGGCTGGAGCAGAGCCCTCCCTCCCTTGGCTCCCTCTGCCTCCCCCTCCCTCCCCGCTCCTCTGGCCTTTGGGATTTTCCCACAGCGGCCTCCACAGCACTCCCTGAATCCTTCCCCCACCCCTACTCCTGACCATAACATCACATTTGTCAGAAGAAAGAGGTATTTTAGCAACACCGAAGCGGTGTTAAAAGTGGCACAAATCAGCTACTCCGTGAAGCAGTTATCATGTTCGAATTTTCTTTGTCAGAATGCTCAAAGGCACCAAGACTCCTAAAGCTTGAGCATTTTCTCCTAACAATACCGTTTTACTGCCTGCTCATGTCCGCTGGGTCTGAATCTACCTAAAATATTGTTTTGGTTCTTTTCTTTCTCCCTGGTGACAACCTCACCCCCAGTTCAGGACTCCTTAACTGATAGGAAAGTGTGGGCTCGTCCTCTGCCTACGAAAGGAAACTCCAAACATGTGGTGAAGAACATCTAGGATTCATTTCCCTGGAGGCTTATAATCACTACCCCAACATGGGAACGGGGAGGACGTCTCATCCCTCAGTGGGGCTGATGGGTTCAGAGAGTGATGAGAAAATCTCGAAAGAACGTGAATTAGGGGATGTCAGAGATGACTTTCTTCAGAAAAATCCTATCAACAGCACCGTACTAGAACTGGCTTGGAAATTGACGTCTTGATCTCGGCTCAGGTCTTGAACTCAGGTTTGGAAGTTCGGGCCCCGCATTGGGCTCCGTGCTGGATGTGGAGCCTACTTTAAAAAATGGCCAAGAGGGACAGACTATGGAAGGTGACTCCTTGGGTTGCCACTGAAAAGAAAAGTGATGCTTTTAGTAGCCAGCAATATATAGAAAAGGTCATTTTTCACACTTGCAAGCATGGAGCATTGGAGAAGAAACCAACAAGAAATGGACATCACTGATGGCAGATGCTGCAGAGGGTCCAAGTAGGACTGGAGAGGCTATAGGGGTAATGTCCGGGCCAGGAACAGCCGCTCAATGCTCAGAAGCCGCGGTGATGCTCAGAAGTTTCTCAAGCCATCCCAATCGATAACTTTCCACCGAGTGGAGAAGAGGGGACATTTGCCACACACAGTATTTCAGAAAGCACAGGTGCACACAGTACCTTGTGGAAATATTTTCATCAACAGCCATTTACAATTTTAAAGTTGGTGTATAAATCTCAAAGTACTTAGAACATTTATCCACCCAGACAGGCTTACTCCTCTGAAGGGGTTATATGGCCGAGATGTTCTTGGAATGTTTGGGATTCACTAGTTTTATTATATCGATTGAAATTATTCCCAATGCTTATTATTACTTTTTTAAATGGTCCAGCGTTGACCCACGTACATGGCAGGCACTACATAACTGTTTGTCGCATGGGTGAATAAATTATGAAAAAATGTTAATAGTAAAATAACCAGGAAGGATTTACTCTGGCAAAAGTCACTGCGATATACAGCAAAACCCCCCTCGTGCCCTTTGATTTCCTATCTGCCTGCTACAGCCATCGGACTAATGTGAAAATATAATCTGCCGAGAAACACTTGAAAAAAATATTCATTTTCACGAATAATAAAAGAAATGACAATCAAAACAACAAGATACCTACTGATAATTGCCTGTAGTGGGGTTGGGGTAGGGAGGTAAACAGCCTTTTGGGAGGGAAGTCTGTCAAGTTCAAAAGCACGCACAGTAACCCTTGGGCTCAGTCATGCCATCTCTGGGAATGGACCCTAAGGTAGTGATTAAGGAGATGGGCACAAAGATTAAACCACAAGGATTTCCTCGCGATGTGATGTGTATTAGTAAAATACAGAACACCCAGGATGAGGGGCCTGAATGCTTTATGCTACAGCCACACAATGAAATACTCACCAGGCATTAGAAACCACTTTTGAGACGAATACTACGGTCGAAAGATGTTCATGAAACACAGAAGGAAAAGATCAGTTTCCAAAAAAGAGATTTCCTGATTTTGATTATCAGAGTAATTCATATTTATAAGGGTTCAAACAAAATTGAAGGGCGTTAAAAGTCAAGAGTTCACTGTGCTATCGGAAGCGAGCGTTGCTAGTGATTTGGTAGTCTTAGTTCTATTACATCTACAGATGTAATCAGCAAGTTGGACAAACAGAAGGCATGGAAAAAAAAGGTATTCACTATCTCTTTCCGATTCAAATTTAACTGGGCATCCTGCGTTTTAATTTGCTCTATCTGGCAACCATAGGTCCGAGGCAAAACAAGGAGCTGGAGAAGAGGTAAGGGAGACTGGGAAGTTTTTTCTTGACTGATACTGCCGGAAATTGGCTTTGCATTGTCTGGACCCTGAAGGTGTTTAAAATCAACCCTTCTGTGGATGTTTCTGTGATTCTGTGGCTGCTTTTGAGACCCCACGTTGCAGACCACTAGCCTGCAGATCTCCTGTGCGTGCGTGCATGCGTGTGTGGCCCTCGTCTGCTCCCTGGGGACATTTCGACATCCCTGCCTCCGGGGACACAGGCATTTCCCGGTACAACATCGACGCACCCCCACGCGCTCCGGCTGTTAGAGCAACAGCCAGCTTCTCAGGGTTTCCACGTGAGAGTCAGACATCATTTCCTCATGCCTTCCTAACTGCAGGTGACACGGAGCAAGCCCTCTACGTCATGTCTTGACATTCCTCCCTCCTGGGAGGGAGAAGCACCCTCCACCCGTCCTTCCTGGGGAGAGAGGCTCACAGCACAGGCCTCTTGAGAGAAATCTTCCTGCAAATCCTCCCCTAATCTCCAACAACCAGATCCTTTGAGAGCCTCACTGCAGGTGAGCCGTTGAAGAGTTTTAAAGTCAGTTCTTGGTTCTCTACTTCGAAATTCAGACAGGTTGGCCTGTCTTGTCAACCATTTCAATACCTAGTACCTCTTGATGTCTCAGTCGAAACTGCTCATTGACCATTCAGCTATACCAACGCTCTTACAATGGTAAGATGGTTCTTCCAGTCAGCTCTCTCAACCTTCTCTGCACCTGCAGACCTTCTTAGCTATCCTCATACCTTGCCCCGCCACCAGCACCGGGATTCACGGCTTCCGATGTCAGTACTGGTTGGCAAGCCTGGTGGTTCTCCAAAACATGATCCCTCCAAGGGCTCTAGCCCCATGTTCTGTCTCCCACTTTCCACAGATGTCATGTCAAGCCTTCCTTCTCTTCATACCCCCACCTCACCCTTCACTCTCGGCAAAGGAACGTTCAAATTCACATCACAAATCAAAAGCTTTAGATAGAGGTTTGCTTAACTACCTGCCACCAAATCTACAGACCTGCCTTCAGTTCTGCCCACCTTTTCCTACGAAAATGGGCAACTGTTCCATTTTAACTGTTCAGGGGCCACTGGATGATGGTCTCTATCTTGCTTGAGGTTCAGCCCAATGCTGTCCAACAGAATTTTCTGCAGCAATGAAAATGTTACGTATGCGTGCTGCCCAAGACAGTAGCTACTAAGTATGTGTGGCTGCTGATCACTTGAAATGTGCCTGGTGTGACTAAGGACTAAAGTTTTATTTCATTTAATTGAAATTTAAATAGCCACTTGTGGCCAGTGGCTACCATATTGGTCAAAGCAGTTCTAGACTGTAGGCCACTCCCTTCTCTTTGAAGGGCTTTCTTCTCTCTGGCTTTTTGTTGTCAGCTCTCTCTACACCTCTTTAGGACTTCTTTTCAGCTTCCTTTGTTGGCTATTTCCTTGCTATTAGACGTCTTAGTTTCTACTACAAGGTCCCTTGATCTTTGTACTTTATACTCTCTCTAGGCCTCAACAGCCACCTCTACGGAGATAATTCAAAAATTCGTATGCCCAGGGAGCCTTGAGCTGTATGTTTGTTTAGTATATGTATTAAGAAATGTATCTTTGGGGCACCTGGGTGGCTCAAGCAGTTGAGCATCTGACTCTTGGTTTCAGCTCAAGTCAGGATCTCATAGTCATGAGATCGAGCCCCACATTGGGCTCTGCACTTGGCGTGGAGCCTGCTTAAGGTTCTCTCTCCCTCTCCCTCTGCCCCTCCCCACCCTGCTCACATGCACTCTCTCTCTCTCTCTCACTCTAAAAAAACCAAAATGAAATGAATTTACATTTAAACAAAGGTACAGTTAATAATACTAGATTGTATACTTGAACTTTGCTGAGAATAGATCTTTAATGTTCTCGCCACGCCAAAAAAAAAAAAGGTGAAAAGATGGATATGTGAATTAGCAGGATTATGATAATAACTTAATCTGTATGTATAGCAAAATACTGTGTTGTACATCTGAAACACGTACAATTTTTGTTTGTCCATTATACCTCAACAAGGCTGGGAAAAGAAAAACACAGAGATGCACACACATACACACAAAAAGTTCTGGAAGAGTTAGCCGTCCTGATACTATCTTGCCAGAAAGGAACTGGGAAAAATGTATCGGTTTCCACACTCACCAGTAGACTGAGACAATCAACCAAATGGTACTATCACGAGAGACTCAATTCTGAGCTGCCTCCCATTTGTGCACTCACTCGGAGCTCACTTCCTGACATATCAAGACAAAAAAGCCGAGAATACCTATTCTGAGCAGTGACCCCAGAACCCCCAACCCCCCCCATGTTTTCATCCGACTTTTCTTTCCTTCCTGAGCCTAGGTTTCCTGGCTTTCCAAGCCAGCTTTTTGTTTTGTTTTGTTTTGTTTCAGCCTCCAACATTTTACTTTGAAAAAAACTTTCAAGATGACAGGGAGAATTTCAAGTATAGTCTAGCGAACATTTACATTCATGAATGTAGACTTGTGAATGATTAACCTTCTGCTGCGTCGCACACGTCCCGCCCCCTCTCTTTCTACACACGTGCACACACACACATGCATAGTCTTATCGTTATCATTGCTAGTTTTGCTGGGTGATTTTGGCCCTGGATACTTCCCTGTGAATCTCCTGAGAACAGGTACATTCTCAGGGATAAATATAGCTAAATGATCCAGTATGGGAGGTATAGTATTAATACATTGATACATTATATAATACACTATAGTATTAGTAATTAGTAGTAATATGGATTAATTAGTATTAATACATTATCATCTAGTACACAGTCCATATTCAAATTTTATCAAACTTTATCAATGATAATCTTTATGGCGATTTTCATTCAATCCAGGCTCACATACTATGCTTAGTTAGTAACTAAACTATGCTCAGTTTTTTGGTTCTGCTACCCTGGCGGACCTCTGTTTCAAGAACAGTAAGACGGTCTTTCCCAGCCTCACCGGAGGCGATGCAGACTGGCTTACTGACAACCCTAGGAACCATTGCTGATTTCCTCCGACTCAGGAACCTTCTTCAGTCTGAGAACTGAAGAGCCACTCTTCTATGATACTTCTATGCTATTTTATCATATTCTGTCCTGTGGGAGGGACCGTGCTGATGATGGATTTCCCGAAAGGGGGGGCACTGCCCACAGTGACCGAGGTCCACCTACAGCACCCGGGAATAGTCTAAGTCAGCTCTCAGGCTGAGCCCCAGCCCCAGGCCACCTTGTCTACCCTCACCTTGAAGTTGACGGCAGCTTCGAACAGCAGGAGACTCAATTCTTCTCCCAGACTGGGCACTCTGATGGAGAATGACCATTTGCACTGCTTCAGAAAGCAGTCACCTCAGATGGAGTGACTATGGCACCGCAGTTCGTGTAGCAGACCTCGCCATCTGAAGAGTCACTGCACAGAAGGAAAAAAGAACCCTTGAAATTGACCCTCGCCAACCCAGGAGATCACATTCCTAGAGCAGCCATAGCCAACAGAACATTCCCCGGGGGAACGAGTGCTTACTAAAGGCTGGTACAACTTCACAAAAACAAACTCTACTCTCTTTATAGCCAAACCTCTTCCATCTCATATCGGACAGCCTGTCTGACATTCCTTTACACGTGTTTCCAACCCAGCAACCCCAGACGGAATTCTGGAACCCCAGTCTCTCCCAAAAGCAGATTCCTTCCCCAGTCTTCCTGGTCTTAGCAGATAGAACTCACACCTACATAGTGACTAAAGCCAGAAAGTGGGGGGATCTCCTCTACTCCCAGGGCTCTGTCAAATCTAGAACTCTAAGTGTAGGGAGTCAAGCCACAATTAGCTGTAACAGTTCACATCACTTTGAGAGTTTTGAAGAGTACAGGCCACACATTTTGTACAGCGGCCCTCTATTTGAGTTTGCTGAGATTTTCTAAAGATTACCCTGTGGCTGCGAATTTTTTGGAAGAATATCACAGGCCTGAAGTGCCCTTTGTATGACATCATATCAGGGAGTATACAACATAACAGCAATAAGAATGGAGCTGCAATTTGAATCCACGGTGTGGATGAATCTCATAAAGAAAGAAGCCCTACACAGCATCAGTCACAGTACATGATTCCACATGGCTAAACTTACCTATGCCACTAGAAATCAAGATAGTGATTGCCCTTGGGGGTGTCGTAACTAGAAGGAGGCAGAAAGGGGCCTTTCTGGGTGCTAAGTTCTGTTTCTTGGTCTGGGATCTGCTTACCCAAATGGATTCACTTTGTCATAATTCAGTGGGGTGTGTATTTATGATTTGTGCACTTTTATTAACGGCTGTGGCACTTCAGTTAAAAGTTCCAAAAATTTCCCTGAGGGTCAGAGGACCTGGCTTCGTATCCTGGCACTGCCCCTTACTGGGCTGGTTGTATGAGCTCAGAACCTTAGTTTCTCCAGTTTCAGTTTTGTCATCTATCAAATGGGATAACAACATTTTAACAAGGCTATTGTGAGGATTCAATGATATGATATATGAGGAAGAGGGGTATTAATTTCCAAAAGCATATAGTGATAGCAGTGTGGATCTGGATAGATTCCAAGGAGAAGAGAGAGGATTTCACATTTCTTTCTATAGAGCTTGGCACTAGGGCAAAGACAACAGTCAGAAAATAGTGTGACAAATGGTTACAGTTTCCCAGGGATGTGGTTAATTAAAAAGAGTACAAAATAAATGCAAGTGCTTATGTCTAAAATATAATGAGATGTGGAGCAATCTCTACCTGCTAGGGTACCTAGAATTTCTTTCTGCACGTTAGCTAGATTTTCATATAGGTAGCCAAAAGCAAACTTCCTCTTATTTCAGTTTTATGTCTATTTCTTACCAAATATATTAGAATTAGAAATAACATTTAAATGCTTTGAGACTGGGCCCTAATACTTTGAAAAGTCTTGATGGTCAGAAGAAGAGAGAAAATATTTTAAACATGGAAGCAGTCTTCCTCCTGTTTTTCAGAGCGGATGCCCAGTTCTTGTTCGGGCTGAACATCTGGATGACACGGTGCTTAGCTTTCAAGATGACCCCAGTGATTCCTGCCTCCTAATATTCACACCTTGTGTAGGATTCTTCCATAATAGACCAGGATTGGTCCATGTGATCAGTAGAATTATGGTAGAAGTGTCGGTATATCACTGTATTTTCTATTAGGGTTTCTTCTTTGATCCATAGGGGTTTTCAAACATACATAAAAGTAGAGAAGCATGTAATAAGGTGCCATGTATCTATCACCCAATATTTTTTATTGGAGTCTAGTTCACATAACATAAATTTAACCATTTTAAAGTATACAATTCAGTGCCGTTTGGTATATTCATAATGTTATGTAGTCATCACCTCTACCCAGTTCCAAAACATTTTCATTGTTCCTAAAGGTAACTCCATATAAGCAGTTGTATGGAGTTAAGTTAAGCAGTTGCTCCACATTCATCCTTTACCCCCAGCCCCTGGTGATCAATATTTTTTAAATTATCATTACCAACTCATGGATTTCTATATATTTTATGACTTTTGATCCATTGTAGTCACAGTTCTTGTTGAGTTCAAGTTGTCCCATATTTGGCCAGTGGGAATCTAGTTCTTTCAAGTTGGATCCTATAACCTTTTGACATGACCCTTGTAATCTTTGATAATTTACTTGCTTTATGTCACAACAGGATGTATGAGGCTCATATTGTCCATTTCATAATCCAAATCTGTAATCAGTCAATCTGCCAAGGAGCCCTTTATGCTATCTAGTGGAAAAACTAGAGACCGGGATATGGGAGCTTAGGGGGCTTATTGCTACTGGGGTTTTCCTAGCTCTTTTCACTGAGCTAGGAAAGAACTGTATTTTTAGTAAGTGAAAAATAAATTATGAGATCTTACTATATCCCCAATCAAATTTAAGGATACAAGGTTTTTAGTTAATTTATCTAATTGTGCACTTCTATCCCTCTTATCTTGAAAATCTTGGATCCTAAAAAAAAAAAAAAAATCTTGGATCCTAATGACATTCGCAACATTACATATTTGGTAGTTTCAAAATAACACTATGACTATTACTATCAACAAAAGACTACTTAATGCAGCCTAATACTCTTCATAGCTCTTTTTGTCCACAGGATATATTCCACTAGGCGTGTACGGTCAAAATAGGATGTTCTAATGTCACTTTAGATAAATTATTTTCCCTGTATGGTTATAATATATAGCTAGGTTTCCCTTATATTTGGATAGTCACACTTAATAAAAATCTAAGCCCATTCATTATGTTTATTCCTTTCCTAAATGGGATCTTAGAACATTTTAACCCCATTTTCCCCATCTTAAATAATTTTGTCTCCACTTTGGTTCTTTATATTACCCAAATTAGTGATTATTATTGCATTTTGTTAAATCGAAGACTCATTGATTGTAAGGTGCACCATTATTTTACTGACTGCAAGTAAAGAAAAAATTCTGCCAATTAAACCAAACTCATCAGTCTACAAGGGGCATTTCAACTTCAGAAATGTTGAAAACCTTTTTAAAAGTACATTTTACAATCAATTACATATGATATTATTATTGCTGTTTGATAAGTTGTTCCTTATTAAGTTTTACTTACATTTACCATTTTTTTTGTTCTCAATTGTTAAACCTCACTCCTTTCTTTTTATTTAAATTTCTTTTTCAGAAGTGTGTATTTGGTAGTTCTTTTATTATGGATCTATGAATGGTAAAAACTCAGGCCTATGCCTGGAAATGTTTTGAAATTTTTTATTCAGGTATAGCTTTCATACAGTCAAATGTACAAATATTAAGTATATGGGTTGATAAACTTTTATATATTTGTATACCTTTATAACCACCATCCAGTTTCTGAAAATGTTTTAAAAATGTTTTCCATCATATTATGCCTTCAGTTGTTGTACTTGTTAAGTCTTCTATCCACCTAATTATTGTTCCTTAGAAGGTAATTTCTCTTTTGGGTTGTTTCAACTTCATTAGTCTTTGGCATTCTGGATTTTGCCTATATGTGTCTTTATGTAATTTATCTTATTTTTGTCTGATCAAGATTTGTGCTTCCTGAATCTGAAGTTTAGCATCTTTCGTCCCACCTAAAAAACTGTCAGCCATTATCTCTTTAAATATCGATTATCCCCCATTCTCTATATTCTCTCCCTTTGTAATTTCTACTAAATGTTATGTTAGACCTTCAAGCATTCTATCTTCCATGTCTTTTTAAAAATTTATTAAGGTATAATTAACATAATTAAAATGTACCCATTATAAGTGTACAGTCCTATGAGTTATAACCAATGTTTATACCAGTGTAATCGTTACCGTGGTCAACATATAGATTATTTACAACCCCCTAAAAAGGCCTCCTGTCCTCCTTTCCAGACATATCTTTTATTCAAGCCCCAGGCAATCACTGACATCCTATCATTATTGATTAGTTCTGATTTTCTAGAATTTCATATAAGTGGGATCATACAGTATGAACTATTTTATGACTGGCTTTTTAAACTCACATATCGTGTTTTGGAGATTCATCCATTTTGGGGGGTATATCAGCAGTCTGTCCCCTTTTACTGCTGAGCAGCATGTCATTATGTGGATATGCCACAATTTGTTGACCCATTCATCTGTCAATAGACATTTAGGTTGTTTCCAATTTTAGGTTATCATGAAAAAGCTGCTATAAACATCCATGTATGTACACGTTTTTAGTTTTCTTTAGTAAATATCTAAGAGCGGAAAAGCTAGGCCACATGATAAATGTATACTTAACTTTAGAAGAAAACTCCGAACTGTTTACCAAGGTGGTTGCACCATTTTATAGTCCCACCAGCAATGTGCAAGAGTTCCAGTTGCTTCACATCCTTACCAACACTTAGCATTATCGGCCTTTTTAATTTTAACTATCCTACTAGATGTGTAGTGATATATGATTGTCATTTTAATTTGTAGTTCCCTGATGACTAATGATATTCAACCTCTCTGACTGTTTATTGCTCATTTTAATCTTCTTTTGTGATGTGTCTACACATTTTAAGCTGGTTGTCTTATTAATTAATTATGAGGTCACTTTATATTTTGGATACAAATTCTTTGTCAAAAGAGTAATATACTGCAGATTTCTCTCCCATTCTGACTTGCCATTTCATATTTTAAAGTATATTTCAAAGAGCAGAAGCTTTTACATTTTGGTGAAGTCAAATTTATTAACCTCTTTCTTTATGACTTGTACTTTTTGTGTCTTAAGAAACCTTTTCTTACATCAAGGTGGTGAAGTTTTCCTCCTGTTTTCTTCTAGGTGTTTTCCAGTTTCCACTTTTTCCTTTAGGTCTATAATCCATTTGAGTTAATTTTTGTGTGTGGCATCAGATAAAGATTGAGGTTCCTTTTTTAAAAATCTAGATATTTAGCTGTTCCAGCACATTTGCAGAAAAGACTATCCTTGCCCTAACTGAATTGTCTTGGTACCTTTGTCAAAGATCAGTGGATCACATACTTGTGGGTTTATTTCTGGACTCTATTCTATATGTCTATCCTTATGTCAATACCACATTCTTTTTATTACTATAAAACATTGATAGAACTGATAGAAGAATTCAGCAGTGTCACAGGATATAAAATCAATACACAGAAGTCTGTTGCATTTCTATACACCAACAATGAAGGAGCAGAAAGAGGAATCAAGGAAGTGATCCTATTTACAATTGCACCAAAAACCATAAGATACCTAGGAATAAACCTAACCAAAGAAAAAAGCTGTAATCCTCAAAACAGTATGGTACCGGCACAAAAACAGAAATGCAGATCAATGGAACAGAATAGAGAATCCTCAGAAATCGACCGTCAACTCTATGGTCAAGTAATCTTTGACATAGCAGGAAAGAATATTGAAATTCTTTAAATCAGTTAGTATAAGTCTTCTAACTTTATTTTTTCCAAGATTTCTTCTAGGTTCTGTTCTACCTTACAGAACCAGATCATCAATTTCTTTAAAAAATTATGCCAACATTCTAATTGGGTTTGTGTTCAACCTCCGGAAAATTTGGGAAGATTTGGGATGCCTGAGTGGATCACTTAAACGTCTGCCTTTGGCTCAGGATCCTGGGATGGAGTCCCACATTAGGCTTTTTGCTCAGTGGGGAGCCTGCTTCTCCCTCTGCCTGCCACTTCCCCTGCTCGTGCTTTCTCTCTCTTCCTCTGTCTCTCTGACAAATAAATGAATAAAATCTTTTAAAATTTTTGGGAAGAATTAATGTCCTAACAATAATACCTGCAAATCCCCCAATCCACTTATTTAGGTCTTCTTTAATTTCCTTTGGCAAAGCTTTGTACTTCTCAGTGTGTAAAAGTCTTGCACAAACTTTGATAAAATTATCCCTAAATATTCTGTTTTGGAATGTTATTGAAAATGGTATTCTTTCAACTTTCACTTACCAGTTGCTCATAGGTAGTATATAGAAATGTGTACATTGACCTTGTATCCCCTGAACTTGCTTAACTTTGTTTCAGTACATTTTCTGTAGATTTCTTTAGAATTTTTTGTGTAGACAATCATGTCACCAGAAATAAAGACATTTTTATTTCTTCTGTTCCAATCTGTATGGCCTTTTATTTTTCACTTGCCTAATTTCACTGGCTAGCACCTCCAATATAATGGTGAGTAGACATAGTGAAAGTAGATATCCTTGTCTCATTCCCGATTTTGGGGGAAAGCATTGTCTTTTACCACTGAGTATGATGTTACTTATATAGTATTCACAGATGCTTTTTATCACATTGAGAAAAATCTCCTTCTATTCCTAGCTGGCTGGGATTTTTTTAAAGGATTTTAAATGTTCTCAAGTGCCTTTTCTGTATTTATTGAGATAGTCTCATGTCTTTACTCCTTTGTTCTTTTAATATGGTGAATTCTACTGATTGATTTTCAAATGGTAAACCAGTCTCATATTCCTATGATAAATCTCATTTGGCCATGATATAGCATCTTTTTTATATACCACTGTTCAATTTTCTAATATTTAAGACAGTAGCATTTGTAGTTATCAGTCCCTTCTTCATTTCTTGTCCCTGAGGACTTCCTATACTTTGTGAGCCTATTTATGCATTTAAAAGTGTGTTTGACATATATTATTCAGAATTTCTTGTTGTTTGTTAGGCTGTATGTTCATGTAAGGTGATTCAGGATAAAAAATATATATATCATTTTACTGGTACTAGATTCTTCCATGGAAACTGACGTAGTTTGAGTAGGACAGAAAGTTTATGTAGGGAAACAATGGCATATAATCGTTTGAAACATGAGATATAGAACCAGATATTTCTAGTTTCAAATACTGGCTCTTCCATTTCCTTTGGACAAATATCTTCTTTTGTCCACTCAAATATTTATTAAAATCCCACATTCTACTGTATCAATCAGTGATAAGCAAACTATGTAGAAAAATACATTAGGCTAAAGAGCTAGACAGTGACATAAGTGGAAGTGAATTGGCAATTTTATATAGGTCATTAAAAGGTTTCTCTGATGAGTTTCCCTTTCAACAGAGCCCTGAAAGAAACAGGTTTTAAAAGATGAGAAAATCAAAGGAATCTCCAAGACTTTGGACCTAAAAATCTTGAAAAGTGGAATTACCTTCCCAAATGGAGAATGACTACAAGGGGAGCAGGTTCAAGGATAGGAAAATCAAAAGTTTAATTTTGAATATCTCTGAAGTTTGAAATAAGTAATCTACATCCACATGGAGATGCCAAGTGGGCATCTGGATAGACAAGCATTAAATTCATGGGAGAGTCTGGGACTAGAGTTGTAAGCTGTGCCTCAGTTTCTCTGTGTGTAAAATATGGAGGTTAATTGGACCTGCCTCCCAGGGTTTTGCATTAAATGAGACCATGTGTGAAAAATGTTTGCCACAGTTCCTGGTACACAAGAAACCATTCAATAAATGGTAGCTATCAGTATAAACTGGAAGGAAAGTGGAAGCTAGACTTTGGAAGGTCTCAGATTATTGTTCAAAGAACTAAACTTCATCCTGAAAGCAAAATGAACCGATGAGGTTGTTGAACAGAAAAGTGACATTACTAAAGTGGTGCCAAACTGCAGAGAGGTCAAGGAGGATGACTACTGAGAAGAGGCTGCTTGATTTGAGGGCAAAGAAGTCACCAGAAACCTTAAAAAGGACTGTTTCAGTAGTAAAAGGAAGTGGTAAGAAAGTGTACAAGGCGAACAACACGTAACTTGTAGGTGAGGAATTAGAAGTAAAATCAGGGCACCTGGGTGGCTCAATTGGTTAAGCATCTGCCTTTGGCTCAGGTTATGATCCCAGGGTCCTGGGATCAAGTCCCACGTCAGGCTTCCTGCTCTGTGGGGAGCCTGCTTCTGCCTCTGCCTCTGTCTCTCTCTCTCTCTCTCTCTGTCTCTCATGAATAAATAACTTTAAAAAATCTTTTAAAAAAAAAGAGAAGTAAAATCAAGAAGAGAGGACTAAGCAAACAAAAGAGGCATGCAGATAAAAGAAAGAAGATGGAGAGGTTAGCACTGAGGAACTCGGCTAACCTAGTAGTCAATTTCTCCAAAACCTTATCCTGAATCCAGGGTCTTCAAGGCCATGCAATCTACAACCTCTACAAATTTTAGTCCCCAGAAGACTGGCTTCCTCACTACCCTCTCCCACTGAATGCACACACAAAGCCAAGTCTTCAACCCCATGGCCCATGTTCTTAGGCTTACCTGGAACAGCAAATTCCAACCACCCCCTGCTCTAATGCATATAACTCTTCCTCTGACGTTCATTTCCTTCTGGAAGCCTGATGTCACTGTCCCACCCCACAGTATGTTGTCCCTCATCTGACCTTCTTCAGCACTTGTCTGTACTCATTTGGTCTTTAGTGCTACCTTTTATTGTATTTATCTTTTCTGTATATCTTCTCTCTCTCCAAGTGGATTATAAGGTCCTCAAGGGCCTTATTCATCTTCATATTTGCAGTAATGAGCACAAAGAAGCGCTCAATAACTGGCTGTTGTTGATGATAATTACAACAAATTGAATTGGGGAATAATGTCATCAAGCTATGGCAGCCTGGTGAGTCACCCTTATCACTGTAGAGAGAAACTTATCAAGGAAATAGAAGTACTCACATTAGCTTTGCAGGGCTCTCTCCCCTGGGGTGGTGCTAACGTCACAAGACTTCTTCTCCATGTTGGTGCTTCCATTAAGTTATTTGAACATACAGCATCTAACTTTTATAACATGATCTGCCTTCAGAGCCTTTAGCTCGTTTAAGGTTGTTTACTTCTAGATGAAAACTGGGACACACCTTAGTCTCATGAAAATAACCCTTTGGGCTGCATAATTTACTCCAAATAACTTACTCTACATTTATGATGTGTGGATCCTGGTTAATTTCACAAGGGACTCATATCTCTGTTTATCTCTTCTGTACCAGTTTTTCTCTAATTTCCAAGGGCCAATTGTGTTCTAGCTGGGTTTGAATTAATGTAATAAGCAAGGTCACCTAAGGGTTTGAACTAGAACAGAAAGGCTTTCCTAGGTGATGATGGGAGGAACAATAGGATACAAGTGACTTCATAAGGCTCTACATTGTCTAGCCCATTATTTTTAGCCTAGACTAAGGGTTGCTTTAGAAAGACAGTTTCTGAACACCCTTCTAATGTATGGGTGAATCTTATATTTAGGGAATCTCTCACCAAATGAGTCAGAGTGAGGCAGAGCTTGCTGAGAAAGAAACTAAAAAATGCCATCCCTGATACTTCCTACAGCCAAGGTGTGGGCATGTGATCTGAGGCTCGATCAATCAGATGCATGTGACCTAATGACACAAGGAAGCAGAGCCGGGAGAAACCGTACTGGGGCTGCAGGCCAGTCCAGGGTCTAGGCCCAGCACCCTGGAGTTCAGGGCTCCATCGTGACAGCAGCGGCAGTGTCCTCACTGTAGGACTTGCAGCGTGACTGGGTCTCTGGTTCTGACTGCAGAGCCACCCTTGTTCCCACCTGTTTTCTGAGTCTAGCTCTCCTGCCTTTCCAGCGATTCTGTGAATGACAAAATGACCTCCCCCACACCCATAAATTCTTATTTTGAAAAATTCTAAGCATTCGGGAAAGTGGAAAGATTAGTATATTTAATTCCTGTATGCTGTTCATTTGGATTTCCCAATTTGTTAGCATCTTGCTGCATTTGTTTCTCTCATATATATATATATATATATATATATATATATATACACACACACACACATAGGTATATCACATCTATATGCATATAGGTATATCACATATTATGACATACATATATCATGTATTATGTATTTGAAAACAATTTGCACACATGAGATTTCATTCCTAAATACTTCAGCACATATCTCCTAAGAATAAGAACAATCTCCTACATAATCATAATATCATTTTCATACCCAAAAAATGTAATAATCATATACCACATCAACAAGAGAAAGGATAAAAAGGATAAAAACCATAGGATAAAAAAACCATCGATTCAATAGATGCAGAAAAAGCATTTGACAAAGTACAACATACATTCATGATAAAAAACCTCCACTAAGTAGGTTTACAGGGAATATACCTCAACATAATAAAGGCCTTATATGAAAATCCCACAGCTAACATCATACTTAATGATGAAAAACTGAGAACTTTTCCCCTAAGATTGGGAACAAGACAAAGATGCTTACTCTCACCACTTTTATTCAACACAGTACTGGAAGTCCTAGCCACAGCAATTAGACAAGAAAAAGAAATGAAAAGCATACAAATTGGTAAGGAAGAAGTGAAACTTTCACTATTCACAGACGACATGATACTATATACAGAAAACCCTAAAGACTCTACAAAAAAACTACTAACTAGAAGTGATAAATGAGTTCAGTAAGGTCACAGGATACAAAATCAATATATAGAAACCTATTGCATTTCTATACACTAATAATGAAGTAGCAGAAGGAAAAATTACAAAAACAAACCATTTATAATTATACCCAAAATAATAAAATACTTAGAAATAAACTTAACTAAAGAGGTGAAAGACCTGTACTCTGAAAACTATAAAACATTGATGAGAGAGATTGAAGACCTCACAAACAAATGAAACGATATATATATATAAGGCTCATGGATTAGAAGAATAAATATTGTTAAAATGCCCATACTACCCAAAACAACCTACAGATTTAATGCAATCCCAACAGCATTTCTCACAGAACTAGAACAAATAATCCTAAAATTTGTATGGAACCACAAAAGACCCCAAATAACCAAAGCAATCTTGACAAAGAAGAACAAAACTGGAGTATCACAATTCCAGATATTAAGATATACCACAAAGCTGCAATAATCAAAACAGTATGGTACTAGTACAAAAATAGACACATAGATCAATAGAATAGAACAGAGAGCCCAGAAATAAACTCACAATTATATGGTCAATTAATCTTTGACAAAGGAAGCAAGAATATGCAATGGGAAAAAGTCTCTTTAACAAATGGTGTTGGGAAAACTGGACAGCTGCATGCAAAAGAGTGAAACTGGACCATTTCCTCACACCAACAAACAGAAATTAACTCAAAATGGATTAAAGATCTAGATGTGAGAACTGAAAGCATAAAAATCCTAGAGGAGAGCACAGGCAATAATTTCTCAGACATTGGCAGTTCAGCATTTTTCTAAATATGTCTCCAGAGGCAGAGAAACAAAAGCAAAAATAAACTATTAGGACTATAACACACAAAAAATCTTCTTCACAGTGAAGGGAATACTCAGCAAAACTAAAAGGCAACCCACAGAATGGGAGAAGAGACTGGCAAATGACACATCCATAAAGTGTTAGTATCTAAAACATATAAAGAACTTATACAACTCATCGCCAAAAACCTCACAAATAACCCAATGAAAAAATAGGCAGAAGACATAAAGACATTTCTTCAAAGAAGACATCCAGATGGCCAACAGACACATGAAAAGATGTTCATCATTATTTACCATCAGAGAAATCCAAGTCAAAACCACAATGAGAGATCACCTCACAACTCTCAGAATGGCTAAAACGAAAAATACAAGAAAGAACAAGAGTTGGTGAGGATATGAAGAAAAAGGAACCCTCATGCACTGTTGGTGGGAATGCAAACTGGTGCGGTGGCTGCCCCAGTTTTGGAAGTACCCCTGAAACAAATAATACATTATATGTTAATTAAAAAAATTTTTTAAAGAGCAAATAAAAAAATAAAAATACATTTTTAAGAAAAGAGCAAATAAAAGGACAATGACAATTAAAAAAAAAAAAAGAACTACTCTATGATCCAGTAATTGCACCACTGGGTATTTGCCCCCCAAATACAAAAACACTAGTTTATAGCAGCATTAGTTACAATAGCCAAATTATGGAAGCAACCCAAGTGTCCATCCACAGATGAATGGATAAAGAAGAGGTGATGTATATATACAATGGAATATTACTCAGCCATAAAACAGAATGAAATCTTGCCATTTGCAATGACATGGATGGAGCTAGACAGTATCATACTAAGTGAAATAACTCAGTAAGAGAAAGATAAATACCACAGGATTTCACTCATATGTGGAACTTAAGAAACAAAACAGATGAACATAGGGGAAGGGGAAAAAAGAGAGAGGGAAGCAAACCATAAGAGAGTCTTAATGATAGAGAACAAACTGAGGGTTGTTGGAGGAAGGTGGGTGGGGGATGGGCTAGATGGGGGATGGGGATTAAGGAGGGCACTTGTGGATGATAAATAAAGTCAACAAATCAAAAAAAAATTAAGGAGGGCACTTGTGATAAGCACTGGGTGTTATATGTAAGTAATGTATCACTGAATTCTGCTCCTGAAATCAATATTACACTATATGTTAACTAACTAGAGTTTAAATAAAAATTTAGGAAAAAAAGGACACTTCTCTTAACAAGCACTGAGTAATACATGGAACTGCTGAATCACTATATTATACAACTGAGACTAATATAAGACTGCATGTTAACTACACTGGAATTAAAATTTAAAAAAAAACAGAGGGAAATCTTGCCATTTGCAACAATATGGATGAATATGGAGGGTATATGCTAAGTGAAATAAGTCAGAGGAAGACAAATAACATATGATTTCACTCATCTGTGAATTTAAGAAACAAAACAAATGAACAAAGAAAAAGACAAAGAAAAAACAGACTGAAATATGCAGACCGAATGGATGGTTACCAGAGGGCAGGTGGGTAGGGGGGTGGGTGAAATAGGGGAAGGGGATTAAGAGCACACTTATCATGATGAGCACTGAGCAATGTATAGAACTGTTGAATCACTATATTGTACACCAGAAACTCATATAACACTAGGTGTTAACTATTCTAGAATCCAAATTAAAAAAGAAATGTAATAATCATTCTATGAAGTCATCTAATATACAGTACATACTCGTGTAATATACAGCACATACCTCAACTGTCCCTAAAATGCTTTGTATGTTTTTTCCCAGTCCAGCTTCCAATGAAAGTTTGTATACTGCATTTAACTGCCATGTCTCCTTAGTCTCTTAACTTAAAAACAATCCCTTCCCCTTTCTGTCTTGACATAGACTTTTTTCCAAGAGTTCAGGCTAGTGGTCTTATAGAATATCTCACATTGTGGATATCTCTGATTATATCCTCATAATTAGATCCAGATTAAACACTCTTGGCAGAGATACTTCTTATATGCTGTTGGTCCTTATTATATCATATCAGGAGGCACATTAAGTCATTTTGATGATGCTAAGACTGATCACTGAAAGTAGTGACTATCATATCTCACCACTGTAAACATACAGTTTCCTCTGTAAGCAATCCATGGGGTGATATCCTGATACCATGTGAATATCCTGTTGCCCATACTAATTTTCACTCAATGGTTTTGGCACCCGTTGATGACCTTTGATGAATTATTACATTGGAGGTTAGAAAATGTTGAGTTTCTGTCTTTTCTTCTACATTTGAAAATTAGTATTACTCTAAAAAGAAGAGCTTTCCTTCTACTCTCACCCTCCCTAAACCCCATCACTTCAGACTCATAGATTATTTTAATTCAATATATCATAATCCATTACTAAGATCATTATTGATGATGTTAAAATAGTTTTCAATTTGACCAGTAGGAACCCTTAAAACTAATCCCTGTGTTGTTCCGACTTGACCCCATTAGTATTTCAGCTTCCTTTCTTTCAAGGCTAACCTTGTACTTTTCACTGCCCCAGCCATTTCTGGGGCAGTGAAATCAGCCATTTCTGCAAGGGTTCTTTTTAGTGAGGAATGGTATTTAGAAACCAATATCTGAGCTCTAGGTATGCTCATTGCCACTGGAGGCTGATTACTTCAAGGTCTGTTGAGTGAATAGAGCTAGGAAAAACATATATACATACATAAAATCACACTAATGTTCTTGATTGAAATTTAACATTAGAGGGCTTTCCTTTACTTTCTGTTACTTTATACTTAAATCCCTCTTCTTATACCATGAAAATCTTGGTTCCTATAGGCAATGTCTGTGACATTGGCCACAGCAACTTCTTTCAGGATACGTTTCCAAAAGCAAAGGAAACAAAAGCAAAAATGAACTTTTGGGACTTCATCAAGATAAAAAGCTTCTGCACGGCGGGGTGCCTGGGTGGCTCAGTGGGTTAAAGCCTCTGCCTTCGGCTTGGGTCGTGATCTCGGGGTCCTGGGATCGAGCCCCATGTCGGGCTCTCTGCTCGGCAGGGAGCCTGCTTCCTCCTCTCTCTGCCTGCCTCTCTGCCTGTTTGTGATCTCTCTGTTAAATTAATAAAATCTTTTAATAAAAAAAAAAAAAAGCTTCTGCACAGCAAAGGAAACATTCAACAAAACAAACAGGCAACCCATGGAATGGGAGAAGATCTTCGCAAATGACGCTACAGACAAAGGTCTGATATCTAAGATCTATAAAGAACTCCTCAAACTCAACACTCAACAAGCAGATAATCACATCAAAAAATGGGCAGAAGACATGAACAGACACTTCTTCAAAGAACACATACAAATAGCTAACAGACACATGAAAAAATGTTCATCATCATTAACCATCAGGGAGATTCAAATCAAAACCACAATGAGATACCACCTTATACCAGTTAGAATGGCCAAAATCAACAAGAGAGTAAACAACAAATGTTGGAGAGGATGTGGAGAAAGGGGAACCCTCTTCCACTGTTGGTAGGAATGCAAGTTGGTACAGCTACTATAGAAAACAGTGTGGAGATTCCTCAAGAATTTAAAAATAGAGCTCCCCTATGACCCTGCCATTGCACTACTGGGTATTTACCCCAAAGATACAGATGTAGTGAAAAGAAGAGCCATATGTACACCAATGTTCATAGCAGCAATAGCCACAATCACCAAATCGTGGCAAGAGCCAAGATGCCCTTCAACAGACAAATGGATAAAGAAGATATGGTCCATATATACAATGGAATATTATGCCTCCATCAGAAAGGATGAATACCCAACGTTTATATCAACATGGACGGGATTGAAAGAGATTATGCTGAGTGAAATAAGTCAAGCAGAGAGAATCAATTATCATATGGCTTCACTTACATGTGGAGCATAAGGAAAAACATGGAGGACATTGGGAAAGGAAAGGAAGGGTGAATGGGGGGAAATCAGAGGGGGTTATGAACCATGACAGACTGTGGACTCTGAGCAACAAACTGAGGGTTTTGGATGGGAGGGGGTGGGGGTTTGGGTGAGACTGGTGGTGGGTATTGAGGAGGGCACGTATTGCATGGAGCATTGGGTGTGGTGCATGAACAATGAATCTTGGAACACTGAAAAAATTAAAATTAAAAAAAAATCTTGGTTCCTAGTTACATGAATACATTTCCTTATTTGCTTCCTCCTACAGTTGACATAAATGCACAAATATAATGTACTATTACTTTTCCATTATATTTAATAATAGTCCTGGAAATTATACCTTATCAGTTCATAGACTGTGCCTCGTTCCTTTTTTTCTTAAGATTTACTTATTTATTTTAGAGAGAGAGAGAATGAGTGAGTGAATGCATGAGCAGGGGGAAGAGCAGAGGAAGAGGGAGAAGGAGAGAATCCTTAGGTAGACTTCCTGCTGAGTGAGATGCTCAGCACAGGACCTGATCTCAGGACCGTGAGATCATGATCTGAGCCAAAATCAAGAGTCGGCCACTTACCCAACTGAGCCCACCAGGCACCCCTGTGCCTCATTCTTTTATACAGCTATTTGTACTCTGTGGTACTCCATGCCTTAAAATCCTTTATCTCTGCCATGGTACCTAGCACTCTTTCAGGATGATAGCAGATAAATTACACACAAATATTTTGTGCTTGGTTAAACAAAATAATAATGGTCTAAATTGCAGCCTAATCTACTATGGTTAGGAGTAAGGTTAAATTCCTTAAAAATTGGTTTAAGAGGTCATAGTCAATCTTTTCCTAAGGATCTTCGGAATAACAAGTGGGGGAAACAGCAGTCTGGATTCAGGTATACAGCTGGCCCAGTATCCTCTCTAGCAAACTTCATTACTCAGAAAATTTCAGAAGCTGAAATAAATTAGAATAAATACTACACCAACATTAAGACTGTTTTGAAATATCGCTGTACAGCTAAAATATTCACCCAGCTGAGAGCACTTCCTTCACAATGACACTACCGAGATGTGATTTAGCAGTGAATTTCCTTAACGTTTTAAAATCCTGTAATCATAGGTCATTCAGTGAGCTGTAGTTTTTTTTTTCCTCTCAATCATGGAGTTTTGCACAAACTGTTCCTTTTCACTGCTCGCAGTTATCACCGAGTTTAATTTTTTAAACTATGCAAAAGCATGTGTGTTGTTCACTGGCAAGCTTTTCTATGACCCTGAAAAGAACCTGGTTCCCACTCAGACTTTATCTATATGCCCTGAGGCTGGGGCACCTTAACAGCTTCCTTTAAGTTCTTGTGCCTTGATGCAAATGCTTGATTCCCTAACAACCCAGAGTGTTCACAAAACACCTTGCTTTTAAAGTGTGATTGGGAGGAACCAGTGAGGTGCCTTGCTACGCAAAGTGTGGTCCGGGGCCCAGCAGCAGCATCTGGGAGCTTGTTAGAGATGCAGAATCTCAGGCCCCATCTCAGACCTATCAAGTCAGAATCTCATTTTTAACAAGATTCTCCAGGGCGTTCGTGGTACACATTAGAGTTTGCAAAGCACTAACGTCACATTCGTAGGACAGAATCAAACAGTTAAACAGGGACATTGCGTCCGATCGGCAAGGGGCCAGTGTTCATCCCATGTGTGGCTAGTAGAGGTGGTGGAGAAAAGATAATGATGGAGTGGGGTCACTGCATGAAGTCCTGGGGGGAGCGAGTGGTAAAGAAGCCAGAGAGCTTTGTAAAATATCTCTCAAGGTCACAAAAGGGTGTGGGGAAGGCATGGAAAGAGAAAGAGATAGAGATAATAAGTATTATAGAGGATGGAAGATGCCAGAAAATCAGAGCTTTGGTCCTGCTGGCAAATTCATTGTAACTGGAATGCAAATTAGTGAAGAAGGAAGGATCATGAAGAAGGCCCCAGTTAAGAGTAGCCAGCAGAACAGGGAAGAGTGTAGGGCTTAGAGGATCTGGCAGCCCCCCACCCCCCAGTAGAATCCTTCTCCTCCCTTAGATTTATCCTCCAGTGATTGTGAGCTTTCTGAAGGCCTACATATATCAGATGATAATGGAGATTTTTGTGAAATTTTTCTTCTTGGTATGCAATCTACAAATTTATTATGTATTTTCTTGATTAATTAAACGTCTTCCCAAAATAATGTCTTAAGAGTGCTTGTGCATATGAGTATGTGTGGGGGGGGCTGAGAAGCAATCAAGTACCATTTCTATATCTGATGGGAAAAATATACCAGTGAGAAAGTAAGCGAAGACAGTTAGATGTTCCCCAGATTGCTACAGAGACACCCCCCCCCCCAGTTTGTGCTTGATCAAAACAAGACTGAGTTTCATACTTAAATTCAGAACTGGAAGGCACCACTGAAATCCCTCGACATTTACCTATTATTTATTGTTATCAGCTTCTAATTTAAGACAATGAAGACCCTGTCCCAACCCCCAAGAGTCGGGAGTTGCCCAAACCTGAACTAAGTCATCTAAATCTGCTATGATTTGTATTCATGGTCTACAAAGTTGAGGTTGCCCCTTGTGCGCGAGAGCGTTTAGATGACGCCGGGAAAACAATACTTCCAAAAACAAAACCAGGCAATGCAGATCCTGTTCTACCCTCTGTTCTAGCTGGAAAGAGACGATCTTCCAGTTTTGCAATGATCTGTATTATTTGAGGTTTTTTTGCTCCCTCTCCCCACTCCTCGGCCTCTTTGGCATCCTCGTTTAGAATCACAGGGAGGGCCAGAGGCACCTCTCACCTGCATTTTCCATAACCCTAGCAAAGAAAGAGAAGCCCAGAAGAAATATTAAGTAGCATGGAGTGTACCCAGCTATTTCTTTTAATAAAGGAACAAGTAAATTAGCTTCACAGAGTAATGCTGAAATTGGTTTCCTCCCCACACAAAACCATGAAGATATTTATATATAATTTATCTTTCTAAGTTGTCATGGGGCAAAAGACCACTTGCTGGGCAGCAGGCTTCTCTTGCTACTTAAAGAGAATTACGTGATTAAATAGAGACCTGAAAAGTTTTGAACAAGCACTGAAGAAGAAAAGGTTTCCTCTTCAAGCCTTAATGAAGTGAGCTCATTCCTCCTCCAACATCAACTTAGCCTTGTGTAGTTTGTTTTCTCGCGGGTTAATCACTGACCAGAGCTGCAGTGCGGACCACCAGTTTCCAATAAACCATAAAAGGCCGATCAGCAGCCTTTGTGCTTTTCTGTAGGGCTTAGCAGACAGCAGCTGAATAAACCTGTTCAAAGTCAGAACACTCAAGCAGGAACGCAGAGGCCCAGCCGGTGCCTCTGGTGAATCCTGAAAAGCAAATTAATTTATTAGGACATAATTGATAGCATGTGCAAATACACCAGCCAAAGACTCCCCTGTGCTAATTTCGGCATAATTAAATATGGGGCAGTTAATGAAGAGTGTTCCGGGAAAGCAACATTATGATAAATATCCAATTATTACTTACTGTATCCCATACTTGCTATGTTATATGCAGGCCAAAGCCTCTGCTTTCGGGGTTTAGAGAAAACCCAGAGGGAAAGAAAAGACCTAACAAACTGTGGTTCCTCTGAATTAAGCTTTAAATAAAGGCCGTTACAAGCGAAATACGCCCAGAAAAAGAATTACTTGACTATGCAGAGAAAGGAGGACATGAAATCTATCAATTACATTTTCATGTAAATGCCCATGTTCTTTCTCTTCTGGAGAGTTTCACATTTGCGAATCTATGGAAAGCTTCTGTGCAGACGTTGTGTAAGCAAGGGCTTCCCTTTAAAAAACAACAACAAAAAAACCCACCAAAAACTCCACCTGCCAAGGTAGTACAGCACCAAGAAAAGTACCCGTCAAGGCGCCGCCCAGCTGTATGGGGTCCTCTGACGCTGGCTCGCTTTTGTTTCTGCCCTTCCCCTCCCCCCACCCCCTTGCCCTGCAAACTTGCTTCAGAAATTACTGCCAAAAACAGTGCTCGCAGCAGGTCAGGATCTGAGCTTCGGCAGGCTTTCCAGACTCACGACGCAGTAACAACTCCATCAAGCAGTTTCTGATGTGGCCCTTGGCTTCAGACTCCACAGGTTAAGAAAACAAAACAAGAGGGGGGGGGACATAACTGGGGGGGGATAAATAACACCTCGCTCCCTAACCAGCTTGGTTGACTGGGCTTTTGAAGTCAAGGCGTCAGTATGCATAGAGAATGTCAAATGTCTAAATTGCGCCGTTTTTTCTCCAAAGGATCTTTGAAGCAACCTTTGAAGATGGGAGAGACAGTCCCCTTTGTGCTGGTAAACAAAGGTGGCCTTCCCCATCATCACGTCCTCTCCTAACCCCTGAGGCTGATAGGTGAGGGAAAGGCGGACACTTTCATTTCCTACATTCATTGACAAGGATTTTCTTCGGAGAAGTCTCAGATCTGTGGAGAGTTCATTGTCGCTTGGAGTTATGTTTATCTTCCCAAACAGAAGCCTCTTATAACACATTTCAACTGCTTGTCGTCAATTGTGTTGTCAAAGGGCTCGGGCTTTCCAAATTATTTGCTGCTGGTTAGTGTGTGACAGATCCTGAAGGCAGAGGTAATAGGAGGCTTCCCCCATCTGCTCTGGTCAGTTTCTTTTCCCCAGCAGGCATCACGGTGTCATTTCTATTCTCCACACCCTCGGATTTCCTGACAGCTAAAGCCGCCAGATAAATGATCGTTCTGGATACATTTGTGATGCATGATAGGCCAGAGAAAGCAACCAACATTCTAGTGACCCTTAGTATCGTTGTTGATACTCGAATCCGGGAGTCCGTGTGTGCGTCCGCTACGTGTTTTCTTTGAGGATCCTGATGGGTTTTCAATCAGCTTGAGATGATTTATTCCAGCTTTGAGCATCATATGAACTTAAATCAACAGAGTGTATGCTTTTCAAGGCCTGTGCGATCACCTTGCGGCAGCGGCTGGACAGTGCCATTTGGCCTTCGGAAGACAAATAACTATGAGAGATGTCCTTCCAAATTAAATGGCACTTTGGAAAAAGTGAAGCAGAATTTTAATCCAAGCAGCAGAGACTCTAGTTATATTTTCCAAAGTAATCCAGAGACAAAAAAAAAAAAATCTAAGGACACTTCAAAGGGAAAAAAACAAAAATAAAAACAAAACCTTAGCATTAACTGACTTTTACTGGCCTCGAGGAAGAAGTTTCCGAGAGAGAGCACGGACCTACGGACGGACCTGGGAAGGCAAGAAGTGTCATCACCGGCAAATGGGAGTCTGAGCAGTGACAGCATGTCGGTGACTCACCTGTCGGCAGCGCAGGCCGGCTGAAGCACACACTAACTAGCATGCTGGCCCAGAGAGGAACCACCGGCATCATCCATCTGGGTCCCCTTATTAGGCAGCTTTCCAGTGGCTATTTTCTTCCAGGGAGTCTTGCAATGCGGCCGCCTTAAACTTGGTTTTTGCGTGTAATTTGCTATTTCAGCCAGTTTATTTCTCTCACCTGCATACCCCATGGGGGAAGCCCTGATTGCTTTAATTCTAACATTTGGAGTGGAACCCATTCATGAAACTTTCTGGCTGTGTGATTCAAACGAAGGCTTCTCTTTCCTCTTTTTGTTCTCACCAGAAAATCAATTCACTTGAAGAGCCTCTTAATCCCATTTTTGCAATCAACAATTGCCACTTGTATATCGCTCTAATAGATTAAGAAGTGGGATGATGCGGTTGTCTGGTCTAATTCAACCCTATTCAGGTAGCCGCAGCCCGAGGCACTTTGTAGTGCCAAGTGCAGAGCTCGACAGGAAGACTTTTGCTATCATAATTTCCTGTGGAGCTATGCACTGCCCCCACTGAGGAGCCTGAATTACTTTGAATTAGGCTCGACAACCACAGAGAGTGGAAATCCAGCAAGCAACAATAACCAACTCTTTGAGCATGACTTGCATGGGTTATCTTTTTCTTTGCCTTAGCACAGAAAGGAGGAATGTCAAAATGCACATCTATTTAAATGACAGCGACCTGCCATAAATCAAGTGTGAAACAAAAGGGAAAACAGTTGAAGGGAGAGAGAAGTTGGAGTGGGGAAAAATTAATCAAAACAGTTTTCAAAAACTTCATCGTTGGAGCCTGTGAAAACGGTCAGGCCTGCACGATCACCATGACGACCCGGAGCCAGCCTCTTCCGTTCAGCCTAAGTTCAAGTCTCATGTCTGAAGGCCTGAAAAATCACACACGCACCCGCAAACAAACAAATAGGTGAACTGAAAAAGCTACTCGGGCTTTTGGGCGCTCTGGTGGCCGGCAAAAGCTTCCGGTGCAGGAATCAGCCAAGCTCAACGTGAAGTTCATTCCGAAGCCCCGGCAGGCACTGCCTCAGGTGGGCGGCGCTTGAATCATTAAGCTTCTTGGGCAAAGTTACCAGACCCCAGTGGCAAAGAAACTGCCCTCCTTCACTGTTATGGGTGCAGCATAAAAAAAAAAAAAAATGGATGAAATCTAAATAAATCTAGGTTTCTCTCCTCCAGAGTTCCAATCCCCATTCCTCCTCTTTTACCTTTCTGTGTTCAGAAAAGAAAGAGGACAAAGAGGAAGTCCCACTGATTCCAAACGAGAGCAGAGCCTAACAACAGAGCCCGACTGTTCTCTCATGCATAACTGGGATTAGGAGAAACGCAGAAAAAGACTTCTGAGAAAAAGGAAACAACAAAAGAAACAGGAGTGCTGACAAAACTTTTTTTCTTTCCATTGAGGCAAAAGAGAGGGAAAAATGAGGACTGCTTGAAAAAGGACAGAAGAAGAAAGATTAAGAAACAGAAGTGAGGGCTTTCACCTCTTGTTTTACTTTTTAGCCCAATCCGGCCAGAGAAACAAAACCCAGAAGGAGAGCAGGCGAGAGCCTGAGACACTTTGGCAAGTTTCTTGCAAATCTCCAGGGTGTGGGACGGTGTCTGGGGCTCAGGACAGGATGCGTGTGAATTCATTCTGGGACAGAGGGAAATCAGGGGAGGGCGGGGAAGCTCTGGCGTTGGGAGAGCGCATTCACAAATTAAACATAATTGTTTAGAAAAGAATGACCCCAAGGTCAACGCCACCAGCATGGCATCACTGGACGGATGGAGGGAGGGATTCAAAGCTCCGGCAACTGCAAACTTTGATTCAGGGCTCCTCACAAAGGCCTTCAGATCAGTCATATTCTGCTGCGACTCCCCCAAGCCCGCTCTCCCAGAGATTTCACAGATCGCATTAGACTCTAATAATCACAGGGTTGAGGAGAACACCCATTTTTACACGCTTTTCACCTACATCTCCAAGATTCTTACCACACCCTAAAATAGGAATCAGACTCTTTCCCCATGACTCGTAGCCACTTTGACTTAAAAAAAAAAAAAATGATGTCCGCTCACATACTAGAATCTTATTCTTTCACGATATAGTTCAACCACGAGAGTGCCAATAGACATAATACCTGCTCCTGGGATCCTTCAATAAACTACCCTCACAGAACCTGGAAAGGGAACAGAAGAGTCTATGTGTAAGTAGAAGTTTCGAGTGGCAGAAGAAAAGGCCTTTTATGGATGGGACGGGACCACAGAACGAATATTAGTAAGCCACAGTTGATAACAGGAAATCATTCTGGGATGTCTAATACAGTGCTTTCCCACTCTGTTCCCCCCCAATACACCCAAACAAGACACCTCCCCAAATCTATAAGTAGCCAAGGTGCTTTGCGTGTGCCAGGCGTGAGGTCCACCCTCTTTGATGTAGTCTCGGTAACTGTGTGACATCTGCCTCAGTGCGTCCATTGTGCAACACGCGAGGCTATGCGGCTTCCTTTCCTTAATTCATTCAACAAACACCGAGGGAACATCAGCTCGGTCGCACGCAGTGTATGTCGCTAACGCTAAAAGGACAACAGTCCAGACAGAGTTTCTGTCTTTCTGGCACTGACCCTCTAGTTAGGGAAGCAAATATTAGACAACCGAGGACAGAAATAAATTATTTATAGCTGTGCTATGGTTGTGCTCTGTGTCTTTTGTACGGAGAAGAAGCATGGGGCTGTGAGGCTGGGATAGACCTGGGGCCCTAACCTGGTCAAAGGTGAAGACAGAGGCAGTGTGGCAAGCTCTCTTAAGGAGGAGGGAGAGGGGATGGGACTGGGAAACCACTTGCGCACTGAGGAACGTCAAGGCGAACACCGGGGTGGAGGTTAGCCAACGAGGCCCAGACTGGTAGAAGAGCAGTTGGACCGTGGTCCATTCTGGGCTTACTTTACAGACTACTGAAAGATTTTTTTTTTAATTTCAAGTTCAGTTCAAAGATCTGAAATGGTTTGAAGCAGGTGAGTGGTGGAATTAGATTGCTGTCTTTCACTCTGACTGCTGTGGGGAGAATATTCCAGAATGGAGTAGGGCAAGCAGGGCTCTCCCAGGTACAGGGGACGCAGGCTGCTCGTGCATAAGAAGGCTTTACTTGGGGGCAAGTGGAGGCTGAAATAGGGCCAGAGCTCTTCTTGTCAAGCCCTAAGTCCAGGATCTGGAGCATGTACTCAAAGAGAACTTCTTTAAGTCATACAAAGGCGTAGTATAGGCTAGTGGTGACTCGGACAGAAAGGAAGGGCAGCAATGAGAAGGCTGTTGAAACTGTCCTGGTGAGAATCAAACAATCGACTGAGGTCAGACCATCAGCGGAAACCATGTTAAAGCGTTAGGTTGAAACATTCATGGGGACCTGGATATGTGCATGTCGCCAAAGCATCCCTGTCATATCTCTCTCTCTCTCTCTCTCTCTCTCCTGCCCCACCCCCCCCGTAGGTCTTAATCTTGTTATAGGGACACCAGACAGACTGCTTCAGGGCCCACCCTAATGGCCGCATTTTAACTTACATCTTTAAAGGTCCTATCTCCAAATACAGGGATATTTTGGGATCCTGGGGGCTAGGACTTCCACATTTAAAATTCTGACGGACATAATTCAGTCCATTACAAGGACTCTTGCCTAAAATATTTAACTTGAATCCAAAGAAGTCTTAGATTTAGATCTAAATCTCATTTTTCAGAGAATGCTAAGGACAGAGGAACAAGTTAAACATCACCGTAAGGGCAGCAATCACTAAAATCCAGAAAAGTGAGACCTTCTAGAGGACAACCGGCTAGTTCTATTAAAAAACTCAAAGTTTTTAGTTTTTTTTTTTTTTTGAAGTGGGGATGCTTGGGGGAGGCTAACATTCTAGATTAAAAGAAATTACAAATGCAATACATGGTCCTTGATGGGATCTTCCTGATTTGATCACATTTCAAAGATTTTTTTTTTAAAGATTTATTCATCCCCCTCAGAGAGAGAGAGAATGCACAAGTGGTGGAATGGGTAGAGAGAGAAGGAGAATCCCAAGCAGGCTCCCCGCTGAGCATGGGGCCCAGAGGCAGGGCTCGACCCCACACCTCTGAGACCATGACCAGAGTCACAATCAAGAATCGCAGATGTTCAACCAACTAAGCCACTCAGGTGCCCCTTCAAAGATGTTTTGAGGACAACTGGGAAAACTTGAATATGAAGTGAGGGTTAGATGTCATTAAGAAATTATTGGTCATTTGTTAGATGTGATAATGCTGTTGCAGTTATGGAGGAAAATAACTTTTAGAGACTGATACTGAGGGGTTTATACTGGTAGTTCTTAAAACACTTTATGAGACAGATGAAGCAAATATGCAAAAGATTAAGAATACTTAAATCTAGTGATCGATATATGGGTGTTCATTATACTGTTCTATCTTTCTGAGTCCTTGCAAGTTTCCATTAAAAAAACATTAAACAGGAGATTTGTCCCAAATGTGAAAAAGGAAGAAAGAAGTACAGGTGAGAGATGACGATGGCTTGGGCTAGGGTGACGGTGGGGATAGAAGGAAGTGAATGGATCCAAACGATGAAGCGGGCAAAGAAAATGGGCCGAATCTGGAGGCCTTATCTGGATATGGGAGGTAAGAGAAGAGGAGGTGTCGGGGTGTCCCCTGGGTTTCTAGCTGGACAACTGAGTGGACAGTGGCGTCTTCACTGAGATGTACAAGACAGGGAAGAAAGTGGTTTGGGACTGAAGAGGAGTTCAGTTGAGGGCAGGTTCAAGTCAAAGTCCCTTTAAGATGCAAGTAGACATATTCATTCTGAAGGTCAGAAGAAAAGTCTGAGCTGGAGACACAAATGGGAGATTTGTTGCCATGTAGCCAGTAATCCAAGCCAGGGGATGGGTGGAGAAACTGCTTAGGGAGATGGTATAGAGCAAGGAGAGAAATAATTAAAAAATAGAAATAATAGAAATTTCCACCACGAGCTAAGCAGAAGAATTCATGGTCAATTTGAGACACATTTATTGAGGACTCAGTGTGTAGTCCCATAACTCCAAGAGAATTATGGGAACACTCTGAGAACATGTAGAATGTGCTAAGGATACATGGGAGTGTGATCCATTTTGCAGAGACCCATCTGAAAAACTAGAACTTCCCCATCAAAAATAATTAGGGCGCCTGGGTGGCTCAGTTGGTTAGGCGACTGCCTTCGGCTCAGGTCATGATTCCAGGGTCCCGGGATCGAGTCCTATATCGGACTCCCGGCTCTGCGGGAAGTCTGCTTCTCCCTCTGACCTTCTCCCCTCTCATTCTCAGTCTCTCTCTAATAAATAAATAAATAAATAAATAAATAAATAAATAAATAAATAAATCTTAAAAAAATAATTATATCTAATTATTTGCAAGTATGACATTTGGAGTTGATTTTTAATAAATGGATTCATGAAACATTATTAAAACAGCTCACTAAAGACACTTTCACTGAAATGTACAAAGTGGGGTTTGCGTTCTTAACCCCACAAACGTCATCTGTAAACCTAAAAAAAAAAACAAAAAAATGCATCGATCCACAAAATAAATTAAAGGACCCAAAGAAAGCAAACCCATTTGCCTTATAAGAAATACTCCAAATCGAGACTGTGGACTCTGAGCAACAAACTGAGGGTTTTGGAGGGGAGGGGGTGGGGGGTTGGGCGAGCCTGGTGCTGGGTATTAAGGAGGGCACGTATTGCATGGAGCACTGGGTGTGGTACATGAACAATCAATCTTGTAACACTGAAAAATTAAAATAAACATATTTGGGGAGAAAAAAAAGAAATACTCCAAATCAATACATTCAAAAGGCATTTATGGAGTAATTGTTACATGTCAGTCCCTGCATTGGTCTCATTTCCACAATTTATCTCATTAAATCTTCAACATGATTAATCTCACGGTTGTAATCTCTGTTTTGCCAGAGACAGCTACGGCTAAAGAGAGATGTAGAACAGGCCCGCCCGGGGCACAGCCAGCTAGCAGCCAAAGCTGTAAGGGGGCTCTTCCCACCAAATTTAAACTACCCCAGAGAAGTGTGTTATTTCAGGAAACCCCATGGCTACTCGTTTTTAAGGGAAGAATAACTTATTATGTCATTGATCACCCCCTAAGTTCCCCATTTTGTAAAGTTTGGGTTTTCATGCAGCAGGTTTCCTTTAAAAAATAGCCACCTGTATTTTAGAAGCCTTTCAAGAAGCAAATTGTCCTCTGAAATTGCTCCTTACTACTAAAGCTCCATGATTAAATAGCCCAACACAACACCTGCCATGGGAAATGGTAGTGCTGGCAGTACACAGATTACACATTCAGTAAATGCATTCTATATTTGCTCTGGTTTCCCACAATAATTAGGTACTTACTATGTTATGATTTACAGAATATGGATCTTTAAAAAAACCATCTATAGCCACCTCATGGGCTACATCGAAGCTTTAAAGGGCACTGTTTTAATACCTTCACAAATCAGAATTCATGTAAAACCATTCAATTTTCTAACCCTTTAAAAAAGCTGGTTAATAATAAGCCTTAAAGGCATGAGCTGTTTTTCCTCCCTTAGGCAGTCAGATAACCGTCCAAGGAAAAGTCTATGGAGTGTATAGGCGAGCAGCATTCCTGGAGATGAACGCTAGCAGAGACATTTTCCATCTTGGTGATGAAGACTCTCTTAAGTGGCCATCTTGGATGGCCCAGTTCTATCCATGGAACATAGTAAAGAAACAGAAAGGAAGTTTTGAGACCAGGCCAAGAGAACAAATATATAATGTAATCAGAAGCATCTGAGAGTAGAGACAAACTTGCTTTCAACATTTTCAAGAACTGAGTGCTTTCTCCATGCACGATGAAGAGCCCTCATGTCTTTCAACAATTAGGGTTTGTTTTCTTATTTTTAACACATTGACCTTTACCATCACTGACATGCCTCTCTTGACCCTCCTCACACATATGAGCATCTTTTGGAACACTGTGAACACAAGGCAGATTTCAAAACCCGTCACGAGGCGGGGCCCTAGCAATGTGTTCACATGGCCATATATTATTGTAAAATTTTTTTTTTAAATATTTTATTTATTTATTTGACACAGAGAGAGAGAGAGAGAGATCACAAGTAGGCAGAGAGGCAGGTAGAGAGAGGGGGGAAGCAGGCTTCCCACTGAGCAGAGAGCCCGATGTGGGGCTTGATCCCAGGACCCTGAGATCATGACCTGGGCCAAAGGCAGAGGCTTTAACCTACTGAGCCACCCAGGCGTCCTGTAAAATTTTTTTAAGTAAGGTATTTTTGTATTATTTTTCTTAGGAATCCCCCTCCCCACAAAACATTATAAATGCTTATAGGTGCCACAAAACCTGGTTCCCTCTCTAGTCAGGAAACTCTTACTGAACACTCATCCAGGATGCACAAATGTGTCATGTTTTGAAGTCCTTTTCCAAGTCAGCTAAACAGAGACCAGATCAAGCCACAAAGGACCTTCTTGATCAGAATTTGAAATCAGCAAGGGAACCTCAGAAAATAATGCTTAGAAGATGTAGTCTATAATGGGTCCATATTTTCTTGAATCTTCTAATAGTCCCAGTATGTTTTGGATTTAAAAACCAATGATCATATGTAACGTTGACCTCCAATACCATTAAATTCTTAACTTTTTTTTTTCAGAAGAAAAAAAAATCTTTTCCTCTAAGACTGAAAATGTACCACTAGGATAGAACACATCCTCCACCAGCCCGTGGACTAGGCTCCCTTCTCCAAGAACAGAGTTCTCTCCTGGGACTCACTTTGTACTGCTTTGGCCTGTCTGTGATGGTGCGATGGAAATTCCACAATGGCTGAGATTCTGCTTTTCTAGACTTCTGTTCTGAAGCAAGTGACACTCTTTCCAGCAAGGAACTTGAGTAGTTCATGACATGAATTCCAACTTAGATATGCAGTTGAAAGGGAGAGAAGCATTCTTCCCGCCCTGGTTTCAACACCCATGAACAGGAGGAGGGAGCAGGGAGACATCACGTGACCTTCATTTGGATATATTCCGAGGCAGACTGTTGCAGCAGTTTTCCCATTGACCACCAGTTGTCATGATTATAGCACACATACACAGACACACGAACTCACAATTACTAGCTTTCTGGTTGCAAATATCAGATCCTTAATGAAGGATATTCAGTACCTAGCTCAGTGCGTAGAAAGTGTACAATGTTTACCAAAGGAAATGAGGGTTTGACTGTTTGAGGTGAGAGCTGACTACGTATCTTTTTTTTTTTAAAAGCTTTTATTTATTTATCTGATACAGAGAGAGAGATCACAAGGTAGGCAGAGAGTCAGGCAGGGGTGGCGGGGGGGGGGGGGCGCAGAGAGCAGGCTCCCCGCCTAGCAGAGAGCCAGATGCGGGGCTCGATCCCAGGACCCTGAGATCATGACCTGAGCCGAAGGCAGAGGCTTTAACCCACTGAGCCAACCAGGCGCCCCTGACTACATATTTCTTTATCAGCATGTATATACTTTCTGCATTCTCTCTGACACACACACATACACACACACACACATACACACACACACCCTGCTCTCAGCTGTCTATGGCTACAGCTCAGTCCTTAAGCACCAACTGGCCTGGGCCCTGGGGATTCATACATTCCAGCTGTCCATTTCAGATCCCAAATCCTAGAATATTTCTGAGTAGGTGGCCCTTGCCTGAGATCTGGCCGAGATTCTCCCAGTTCCTGGCGACATCCTGTGTCTCATATCTTGTTTCTTAAGAGTTTTAAAATACAAAATAATATCACAACAGAAAAAAAATACAAATTATGAGTTCCCCAGGCTTTAACGGAAATACTCTGAGCATCTGATACATCCCCAACATGTCCAATTTCACAGCATTGCCTGTAAAATCCTGGCTTTCAGTACATTTTTCCTGCTCCAGAGGTGGTAGGAAAACAAGAGGTAGTGCAGAGGCAGGAAAAAGTCAGCCAAATATATATCCCACTGATCACATTGCAATGACCCAAGCATGGGGATGGAACCCATTGGGGTCCTCTTCCTCATGGAGTGAGTGCTCTAGCCAGTCTTCACCCTGTATTAGTTTGCTTGCCCCTGATGTCCCTTCCGGAGCTTGGCCAACGACACCCCTGACATCCCCTACGGCATGTCAAGAGCAGGCAGTGTGTGAATTGTGTCATCAGGATAGTTCGCATTCAAATGTATTCTGGAACAACACACTGTCTTGGCTCTGGGCCCCAACGGTTACTTCTCCCTGTGTCCCGTATCCGGTACTGAATTTCCATTATTAAGTATCTGATATTTATCACCAGAAAAAGAAGAATTTTATGTGTGTGGGAGACACAAAAGTGGCAACGGGTGGTTAATGAGAAAACTCTTTCAGGAGAGGAAGGAATGTCCTTTTAGTACTTCCCACTTATGTTGATTACCATATGCTTTAGAAAGCTTTAAGGTGAACAGGTGATTTATAGTTGAAAAAAACTATGGCATATGACATTTCTAGATGAAAGTGGGCTGGTGACTTTTAGATATTTTTATTCATCCAACAAATACTAATTGGACATTTGCCGGGAACCAGGAATTATACAAAGCACTGAGAATGTAATGCAGAGAAAGTCATATTCCCTGCCCTCCGGGACTTAGAGAAACAGGCTATACTAATTCAGTGCTGCGGCTGGACAGAGGAATGAATGACCCCAGGGCACGATGGGAGCATAGAGCGATGTGTAAACCAGTCTCAGGTGGCAAGGGAGGGACGTAGGAATATCTAAAATTGAGATTTGAAGGATCATTAAGAGTGACCAGGTAAAGGAGGGAGTCAGAGAACACAGTGGTATACTCAAAGTATACGAAAAGACCCTGGGAGAAGAGACGGGTGGTCTAGACCAGGGCTGGAGAAGTTAGGGAGTCTGGGCTTTATACCAAGGGCAGTGGGAAGCCACCAAATGGCTCTCAGCAGGGAAGAGATATAATCTAATTTGTATTTCAGAAATATTGTTCTGGCTATATTGCGGAAGACAGTGAGAAGGAGACCAGCAAAGAAGCAGAGGGATCAGCAAGGGGACTATGGTAGTAGCGTGGGGGAGAAATGAAGGTGGCCTCAGCTACCAGAGGGCTGCGGGGAGTATGTAGAAATGTAGACTGGAGATTGGAGAAGGTGTTGCAGAGCAAATGTGTCCCCGGGCTTTACCAACAACGAGGCTATCTATGACCTTGCTGACAGCCTCATCAGTGGAGGCCAAGAGGCCAGAAAGAGACCAGAGGGGGAGACCACTCCTTTAGGGAGTTAAGGTATGAATGGGAAGAGAGGGCTAAGTCACGTATTATGTCATTTGAGTCTCACAACAACCTCGTGACCTGGGCCCCAGGATCACATGGCTCCCATTCTGCAAGTGAGAGAAACGAGACACGGAGGGGGTCAGTCGCTTTCCCAGGCTGACCCACCCAGCACATGGCAGAGCCGGGACGTGACCTCAGGTGGTCTGGCTGCAGACCCTGCACTGCTGAGCATCACGATGAGGTGAGCGCTGTTTCCGGAACATTCTTTACATCACAGACACTGCACCGTGTGTGCCACACCACCTTCATGATCTCCTTTTCTCCTGACATCTGCCCCGTGACATGGTATAATTATTTCCCCAATTTCACAGAGAAGGAGAACAAGGCTCAGAACTAGGAAACAACACCATGCTACCTCTAATAACATGTTTCCTATAGGAAAAAAAAATCAACCTCGAGTTTTCTGTCTTAACCTATAGCACCTGCTCCAGGAACGCAACTTCTAATTTAAGTACAGGGATATTTACATCTGCGGTGTAGATATTTCTAATTTGCCTTTCAAGTGATGTTGTTTTAGGTGGCTGATCAGTAAAGAAAATTATGTTACCTGATTCAGAGAGCCAAAGAAGAGGAAATGGCTCTAGTGGTTGAACAATGGCTAACAATAATGTTAGAGTTGTATAGCACTTTAATGTTTTACAAAGGACTTTAACATATTTTATTTGATCCTCCCCAAAGAAGAGTTTCCTGAATATGAAAGTTCTAAGACCCCCGAATACAATACCTAAGGGAAACCACACCTCGGGAGGCTTGCTGTTGTTATTTTATAAGGTACAAACAGCTATTGTGTCTATGAGGGTGAAAAACAGTTCCCTCTGGAGGCAGAGGGATGGTCTAGTCTAGAGTAGACTCTAAATCATTTAAAAATCCTTAAAACATTGTGAGAACACTGAATTCATATCCGTGTTCTGAGGCAGAGATTCCCAGTCTTTTGGGCAATAGGGTACCCTGTCTTCGATCCCACCCACCTTGGTCCTGAAGGTATCATGGGGCATATTTTTTAAAACCGTCATTAAAACCAATTTTATTTTCTATAGTCATCTAGTAGAGCTGTCTGGTGTGCCACAAAACAGGGGTTACGGCTTGAGCTGAAACCTCAGTACTTTACCTCAAAACATTACCACCTGACAAAAATGATAATAAAGGCAGATTAAAATAGGACAAAATTAACTGCCTCAAACCCGATGGCCAAGAAAGTCACAGTACTAAGTACTAAAGTCTTCAAAGATCACTGTGTTAGTCAGTGTCAGGGGGAGGCTAACTGCCAGAGTTATAACAAATAATCCCCAAATCTCAGTGACTTAACACAGCAAGAGTCCTATCCACCTGTTCCTGGCAGCTCTCTTCAAAATGGGGACTGCAGGATCCAGGCTCCTGGTGTCTCCTGGCTTCACCATTCTCTATGGTCTCAGAGTTCTCCACGAGATACCCTGCAACTGGTTGCTAACAAGGGAAGAAAGGACGAGCAGAGGAACTCCTGGGATGTTTCAGGAGCCAGACCTGGAAGTGGCACACGATGCTTTCTCCCATATTCCAAGGCCCAGACCTTGGTTGCCTAGCCCCATGTGTACTGCAGGGGAGGTGGAAAATGTAACCACCCTATGTGCTCAATAAAAAGAAATTGGATTTGGGGACCACCTAGCCAGTCTCTGCCTCAATCACATGACACATTGTTTCTCAAACTTCGATCATTCTCCAATCACCTGTATGGTTTTTGCTAATGTGTATCAGCTGTATTATTATTATTTAATTAGTATTTTTCTAGAAGTTGACTCACTTTTTTTTATACTTAAATACATTTATTTTAAAAGGACATTTGGGGGGCACCTGGGTGGCTCAGTGGGCTAAGCCTCTGCCTTCGGCTCAGGTCATGATCTCAGGGTCCTGGGATTGAGCCCTGCATCAGGCTATCTGCTAGGCAGGCAGCCTGCTTCCCCCTCTCTCTCCACCTGCCTTTCTGCCTACTTGTGATCTCTCTCTCTCTCTCTGTCAAATAAATAAAATCTTTAAAAGGACATTTGGTTACTCTAATGAGGAGGAAAGCAGTCTTTCTTCCCACAAATAGAACGTAACCATAAACATAAATACATCCACACAACGATATTAAATTTAACTAAAGACCATTTCCTGCTGGAGGCCTTGAGCTGAGGCCCAGGCTTTCTTTGTTAGAAGGGGAGATTAGCAAGTCTTAGAAAGAGAGACATCAACTACCCCAGAGCACCAATCTGAAACTTAGCAGGAAGACACAAAGAGAGCTGGAATTAATGGATAGGAGTCCTAAAATTCTCAATACTCTTTTTTCCTGGGAACTTTTTTAAAATTTCCTTTTACTAATTACTTGGTTGCTAAACATTTTTTAGACTTGGATTTTCTAGAAATAAGAAAACAGAATCATCAAGGGGTGAAATCACCATGAAATAACCAGCATGGCCAGAAACAGAACAAAGGCCAACGGATGTTTGATTCAAAAACATTCATATGCGCTGTAAAGATTATTCTGATACATTTTCTCTTTCCCTCTATTTCACTCAATTGAAGTCTGAAGTCGGTCATATCTGCCCAATTGCAGGCTCCCGTGAACATACAGGGGCAGGGAAGTCATGGTTAGGATTCTGGAGATCTAGAAAAGAATTACCAAAAAAGTAAACAGAAAGAAAGAAAGAATTAGGAATCTCCTTGAAATCTCTGAAAAAGAAAAGTAATGGAGGGGGGATTATTGTAGGAATATAATGACATGCATTCTAGGTCTGTCGACACTAATTATGGCTCTGGCGGGGGCACAGGAATTGGTCATCATACCGATGGAATAAAATGAAATGATCTAGAAATAGATGTAAATACATAGGAGAATTTCCTATTTGATAAAGTTATCGCTTCATATCAGTGGGGGAAATGTGGATTCTTCAGGAAAAGGCATTTGAACACCTGGTAGCCACAGGAATAATAATTATCAGAATTTCATCACACATGCTTGTATGTACATATGTGCTTATAGACACATAGACTATCTCTAAGAAGATCTGCATAAGACATTGATCACTGTGGTTGCCTCAAGAGAGTGATACCAAGTGGTGGACGTACTATATGCACATAGTGTCTATTATTATTTAATTAAAACCCAATAAACATTACAGAATAACGCTGATGACTTCACACAAGTAACTATCCTTAGGCGACCTAGAATTTTCACATTCTTCTGATATTAGTAAAGCCTTCAAAGCATTTTCTATTTTTATTGCGTATTTTGTTTGTTTACGTTTGGTGTTACTTTATGACAATGACTCTCAATTCTGGGAGCATAGAGTCTCCCAGAGCAGCCCCCTTCCCTGTCTGACTTGACACTCCAAGACAAGTAAACCTGTTTCCAGGATCTGAAAGTTCTTACTTGGGCTAGGCCTGAATGAAATCAGGCTGGCTCCAAGGCACATTTTAATAACATGGGCATTCCTAACAGCCTTTATCCTGTATTTGTCTAAACTCTAAATATTGCCCAATGACCCAAGAAAGTATGTCTCCAACATTTAGAGCATCAAGAGGGGAATTGAACATTTAGGAAATTTTTCTATTAAAATGTTGATTTTTCTCTCTCTTGGTGAACCTATCTCAGGATAGATAATCCCTCCTATCAGGTAGGGTTGCTTTAAAACAGCCTGAAGGGAGCAGGGGTGGAAGAGAAGGGAGGAGGCAAGAGATCACTGGAACATTCTCAGCAACTTTCTTTTTTTTTTTTTTTTTAGCAACTTTCATTTAGCTTTTATAAATCATACATACACACCCCTAATTTATCAAAACACAGTAGCTCAACCATTTCTCATCCTTGCACCTTTTTCCCTGCACTCACCATATTGTATCAAAACCTGATTAAATGGCTCTTGCCCCAGCGAAACCATGACTTCTCAAGGGCAGGGACTGCATAATATTCATCTTTGACTACCCAAGGGTTTCACATAGTGCTCAGAATAAGGTGACGATCCTACGAATAAATGAATGAACAAGTGAAGGAGTTCTCGTCAACTAAACGGAGTTGTACTCATGCATTCGCATTGCGAAGTCTCTCTCCATTAAATAAAATAATGCATTCACAGAGGTAGAAAATGGCGTGGTATTTGTATGAGAGAAAGACATTTGCAAGTATAATCGCAAGTTGTTATTTACATTCTGGATTTTCACTGTGCTTGCGGTCCTGGTTCTGGGCTTACTAGCCTCGGGTCCAAGGGAAGACAAATTCTGGCAGGCATTTGCTGCAGCCCCAGCTGCTGGAAGTACAATGAAGAACCTGGTGATTCTTTACTTCCAGTCTGATTCAGGGGATGAGAAAAGAGAGAGGGGAAAGCCAACGGGGCTGAGGTAAATGAATGAATACTTAACTAAGTCTCTCCACCCCAACCAGTGGCAAGTTACCAGCTGTGCCTTTAATTTAGCCCTTTGTCTTCCCCAGAAAGGCCAAAGCCATTGTGTTTGAAAAGAAGGCTTCTCCAGCAAGCTGTTCAAAAGCCTGGAAGGAAATTTCAGGGGATAGGAGAGATAATATTTATTAAAGGAAAATCATAGTCTCAAAATGAGACAAAGGGACGACACTACGTGAGAAGCAAAAAGTACTCGAGCAAATTTGGTCCTTTGACTGCATTTTTTTTCTGCAGAGGAGAAACCCAGCTCAAAGAACAATCGGGATCTATTTTAAAGGTTGGGATCTTGTTCTTTTTTTGATTTAATACTTCAAGATTTAATACCCACCATAGGAGACAAAACGGAGCCAAGTCTGAAGCCAAGGACCCCAGACAGCCAGACCCCATCACAGGGTGGTAAAATCAGCACTCAGTTAAGGTTTTCCATATTTTCCCCTTGGGAGGAAAAAAGATACGCAATAAATTGTTACTGGTTTGTGGTTTGTTTTGAAAAAGAAGCAGTTTCAACATGAGAGACTATATATATCACTTAGCAAAGTGTTTGACACACAGCATGTGCTCAGTAGAAATTAGCTATTCATATTTTAACACAATATGAAGGGAGCGGATTCTGACTTCAGTGGCAATTAAAGAAATGAGCACCGGGCTGGACGATTTTCTTCCTGGCTTTGCCACTGCCTGTGCAACCTGGAACAAGTCAGTCACTTCTCCTCTCGGGGACTCAGTTTCCTCCTGGGTAAAAGGAAGAGGCTGGACTCAGTGATGTGTGAGATCCTTTCAATGTCCTGGGTTCTCTGCAAACCAATAACCTAAACGAATACAAAGTTCTCGGGTTTTCTTGCCCCTCTTGGGGCCCCAAGGGTGGCTCAGAAGACTTGCACCGGCTTGTCTGCCTCCTCAAAGCAGCCCACCCAGCATCCTGCGATCCTTTTTAACAAAGGTTGGGGCAGACAGCAAAAGCAGCAAGCAGGCAATGAAACAGTGTGGACCACAGACCTGGGGCTCCCGCTCCTTCTGCAACTCAGCTCTGGCAGGAAGAATGGTCGCAGACCTGTCTGACCTCCAAACCACAGCCATGGAAAGAGCACTGACGGACCTCGAGGAATGTGGATCCTGGACCTAAGCTTTCCTTCTCCCATAGAAAATGGGCCCATTTGGAAGGAGCTTTCATGTGCACAGAAGATTCTAACGTGTTGGCACATATGTTTTCAGTCTTGGTATCATTCTCTGAAGAGTTGATGCGGCTCAAGCAGGAAGTATATCAATCCTTGTGCATCCCGGACAAGAGGAGGGAGCCATGTGGCCTTGTCTTGCCTCTGATGCTAATTTCCAGGGTCGTCAGGGCCCGACTGCTTAAGCTCCCCATGCCAGTGTTCACACTGTTACATGGGAAAGACTGCTCCTTTGCCAAGCCCAGAAGGACGCTGTGCGCCTGAAATGAAGTAACATATGTGAAACTCCTTTGAAGAGCATAATGGTGACACAAATGTATTCTCTCTCCACGTGTCTAGAATGCATGTGTATGGCTAATCCCATTAGGAAAGTAAGGGCGCTTCCCTGAATGTAATTGCTCATTATTCTCGAAATAGCATTTGGTGTACCACGCCGCTGTGCTCTCTTCATCACTGACAATCAGATGATCGCGATCTCACCTAAGCACTCGCAATCGTTCAGCGAAAGAAGTTTTGCCACTCAAAGGATTAAAATGAGACCATCGCCCCTGTGAGAAAGCTCATTTATGTCTCTGTGGAAAAGCTGCTTTAAACCAATCATAACAAGAAATAGACCATCTTTATTTCATATAAGAGGCTGAGACACAAGCTGAAGTCTCACCAGGCCATTAATTTTAAGTGACTAGGGCCACTGCCCTTTATGGGAAATTTCAGTTCAAGCCACAGTTGGGTTGAGGGCCTACTCTAGGCTAGACACTGTGACGGCATTTGGGATCCAATGGTAAGAAGAAACAATTCTGTCCTCAAAGGGAGAAGTCCGTCTGCTAGACAGGCCAGTTCTGGGGCATGGTGTAACTGTGCCTGGGAGAGCGACACATCAGGGCCCCCAAGGAAGCAGTTCCTGATTAGAGAGACAGACCAGCAGGGGGAGTGGAGGAGGGGGAGGGTTGTCTCCTGCCTCTGGAGCTGGCTGGCTGGGGGAGGGGGGAGGCCAGGGGAGGGTATAGTCATCTTCTGCGGTAGAGACGCCTTTTGTCTGCAGTGTCAGTGTTCCAGAAGGCCGCCAGCTAGGGGTGTTACTCCATGAAAAAGACCCTGTCCTCTTGCCACTGAGAGGCAAGACTTCCTTCTTTTCGGAGCAGAAAGTTGGGGCTCTTGTCCACTGAACACCAGGAAAAGATGCTACTGAGACTACCAGAAGGTACAATGCGTAGACAGGAGCAAAGCATTTTAAATAACAAAGTTTGGCACAGTTGATCTGTGTTAAAAAACCGATGGTCTCATTGTGAGTAGTAATAGTAGCTGAGACAGGAGAGCGCTTCTCGTTCATTCATCCCTTTACTTCTCCCCTCATTTATTTATTGTGTTCATCTTTGTCTCTTTAACTTCCTTCATTGTTCATGCTTCAGAATCGGAATGTGTCTTTCATCATTTGCTATATATACTGTATAGTTTTAGTTATTTTTTTCCAACACCACTTCTTTATCTTCGAATTCTTTCCTTTCTTTCTTCTCATTCAAGTACAACTAACATAGTGTTATATGAGTTTTCAGGCATACAATATAATGACTCAACAATTCTGTACATTACTCAGTGGTCATCATGATAAGCATGCTCTTAATCCCCTTCACCTAGTTCACCCAAGCCCCCCACCCACCTGCCCTCAGGCCACCACTGGCTTGTCCTCCGTATGCAATGTACAGATTTAATGTAATCCCTATCAAAATACTCACAGCATTTTTCACAGAACTAGAACAAACAGTCTGAAATTTGTATGGAACCATAAAAGAGCCCAAATAGCCAAAGCAATCTTGAGAAAGAAAAAGCTGGAGGGGGCGCCTGGGTGGCTCAGTTGGTTGGGCGACTGCCTTCGGCTCGGGTCATGATCCCGGAGTCCCGGGATCGAGTCCCATGTCGGACTCCCGGCTCTGCGGGAAGTCTGCTTCTCCCTCTGACCTTCTCCCCTCTCATTCTCAGTCTCTCTCTCTCTAATAAATAAATAAATAAATCTTTTAAAAAAAAAAAGAAAAAGCTGGAGGTATCACAATTCCAGCTATCGAGATATACTACAGAACTGTAATCGTCAAAACAGTGTGGTACTGGCACAAAAACGGATTCGTAGACCAATGGAACAGAAAAGAGAGCCCAGAAATAAACCCATGTTTATATGGTCAATTAATCTACAATGAAAGAGGCAAGAATATACAATGGAGAAAAATCTCTTTGAAAAATGGTGCTGGGAAAACTGGACCACTTTCTAACACCACACACAAAAATAAACGCAAAACGATGAAAGACCTAAACATGAGACCTGAAACCATAAAAATCCTAGAAGAGAGCACAGGCAGTCCTTTCTTTGACATTGGCCATGGAAACATTTTTCTAGATATGTCTCCTCAGGCAAGGGAAACAAAAGCAAAATTAAACGATTGGGACTACACCAAAATAAAAAGCTTTTGTACAGCAAAGGAGACCATCAACAAAGCAAAAAGGCAATATACCAAATGGGAGAAGATATTTGCAAATGACAATATATCCAAAATAGATAAAGAATTTATACAACGCAACCCCCCTCCAAGCCAAATAATCTCATTTAAAAATGGGCAAAGGACCTAAATTGACATGTTTCCAAAGAAGATATACAGATGGTCAACAGACACACAAAAAGATGTTCAACAAAGAAACATCATTTCCACCTGTCAGGATGGCTCAAATGAGAAACACGAGACATAACAAGCGTTGGCGAGGATGTAGAGAAAAAGTGCACGCTGCTGGTGGGAATCCAAATTGGAGCAGCTACTGCAGAAAACAGTAGGGAGGCTAATCAGAAATTTAAAAATAGAATTACCATATGATCCAGTAATTCCCCTACGGGGCATTTACCCCAAGAAAATGAATAGTTTTAGATTTCCTGATCTTTTAAAAATAGAATATTATTACCACCTCCAAGACATTGCTCCCAGTTTTATTTTTGTGATTTATGTGACCTTTGGTCAACTTGTCAGCTTTTTCTTTTCCTGAAAATTAGTGGTCCTCACTAGAAAAAATAAAAATCTTCAGCTCCATATTGTAAGATGTTGATTCTTAAATTTTAGTGAGCTCTTAATTAAAAGTGCAGATTCTGGGAGGTTGGATTGGGGTCTGGGAAACTACATGTTGACACCCCTCCTCATGGTTGGTCTGACATAAAAGAACCAGGAACCACATCTGGAGAAGCTCGGCTATAAATCCTTATTGTACCGTATGTCTAAATACTAAGTTATGGATTACGTAGGCGCTATACGCAGTATATATAGGTCCATTCTCTGATTCCAGAAGTTGCTTACCCTGGTGACACTCGAGGCAACCATGAGGTCAAACAAGACTTAGAACATCTACCTTGTGGTCTTGACTACACTCTAACCCTAGATCACTGACCTGGACAACCTTGTTCCCAGAACCTTTGGAAATATTCTCTACCTTTTCTTTTCCTGGGGTGAGTCCCTGGGAATCATTTCCTCACCTTCTAGGGAGTTTTTCTTATTTTCTCTCTTTTCCCTAGCATTCCTTAAACAAGTGGTTCTCAATTCTAGCTATGTTAGAATCACTGGGAGGAGTTTTCTAAAATACAGATGTCCCTATGCACAAACTCAGACCTGGTAGCTGGGGTGTCCCCCCACCCCAAATTCAGAATCACTACATTCCCAGGAGCATTAGTATTCTAACACACACACACACACACACACACACACACACACACCGCCAGGTAATTTTGAGACATCGAGGATTAAAACCTATAACCTAAACCCTTAGCTTATAAATCCTTCTCTCTTCTAATCAAAGATCACCTTCCCCAAGAGCATGCCTCTAAGGGACAGCCAAGTGAGACTGATCGCTCAGTCTTCTTGCTTTTTCCTGCGTCTAGACAGTTGTGATGGTGATCCCAAAGGAGAAAAGACTTTCAGAAGCCCCAAAAGATCAGATTGTCCCCTAGATGGAAACACCTAGGGAGAAAATGAGAGGGATGACAGAGAATAAAAAGGACCAGGACTAAGTCCCAAAACACTTGGGCAGTGAAAGTTCAAACAGAGACGGAAGAACCAGCAAAGGTGATTTCATTTCACTACTGCAGTTCAAGGCTCACTGTGTTTTTCATCTGAGACATGCATCATACATTTCCTCACTGCTCAAGGTATTCGACTGACAAGCAGAGGAATTTCTATTTTTATAATAATTTTGTTTTGTAACTGCTATGGGTAGGCAGGTAAAGATGATTCAACTTGTATTAAATCAACGCTTTGGAGGTGATGGGGGTTGACTTGTTATGTGGCCTTCTTGTCTTCTGAAATATAATGTTCTGCTTTGTTTTCATGAGCCTGCAATTGACTAATCATTCTGCCTCTGTCCTCATTTCTCTGAGTGTGTTCCAGAACACCTTTCTCAAGAGAGAGGAAGTGGGCTAAGTTGGGGGTGGAAGGCGGGGGGCAAGTGCTGGATTGCCTTCCATACCCGTAGCTACACTGACAATGAAAGATTTCTTTCTCTTCCTAACCAAAATAGGAACCCAAGTCTCAGACAGCCATGCCCGATCCCTAAGCTCGCCCATTTCTCCAGTCCAGTCTGCATTTCCACCACCTGTACCATAAGCCAGGCTCCCATCACCTCCCAAGGAAAACAAGTGCAGTGTGCTGCCATAAGAGCACCGATTCTGAGCCGGGGGGTCCGGGGTTTCAATCCTACCTGTACCAGGTCCCAGCTGTGTGAACTTGGGCCAGTTGGTTCACTTCTCTATGCCTTAGTTCCCTTACTTGTCAGTTTCATAGTTACTTATCGTGAGGATTAAATGAGATCATGTCCATGAAGTCCTCAGAACACTGTCTGGTTCATAGCACGTGCTAACTCCTATTACAGCAACTGAGTGGCATGCCAGCAGGCCCCCTGTGTCTGGTCTCTCTGTGCCCTCTCAACTGCATTATGCTGCTAGCACATTTTTTCTTTCTTTTCCCCTAGTCCTGTAACTGAGTAATTTGCAATCAAATACCATGATCCAGGCACTGTCCTAGACACTGGGGATATGGCTGTGAACAAGAAGCACAGTCTTTGATTTCCTGGAGTGTGCATTCAAGCAGGAAGAGACCTACAATAAATAGACGAAATAACTCCAAGGAGCAATGTACATGGGAGTCAATGTGATAGAGTGAGATCCTTCCTGTGAGTGATCAGGGAAGTCCTTTCTGAGGCAGTGACTTTTCTTTCTTTCTTTTTTAAAGATTTATTCATTTGACAGAGAGAAAGAGAGTGCACAGGGGAGGGGGAGAGGGAGAGGGAGAAGCAGACTCCCTGCTGAGCGGGGACTCAATCCCAGGACCATGGGATCATGACCTGAGGCAAAGACAGTCACTCAACTAAAGGAGCTACTCAAGCATCCCAAGGCAGTGACTTTTCATCAGCCAATCAAGGGGCACTGTTCATAAAAGGCACAGGAACAGCACTTGCAAAGGCCCTGGGCGGGGAAAGAGGTTGGCTGTCTGTCGGAAGAACAGATCATGGGAGTCACAGGGGGCGTGTGGCAGAGGGAGTGAGTGCTCGCCACCACCTGTGTTCTCTTCTTGGCGGTCATGAGGGTCAGAGATGTCATGGGCACTGACGTCATCTCCCAGCCTTCTCTGTCATTACATGCAGGCCTATGACTGAGTTCTGGCCAATGGAACGTGAGCAGAGGTGAACGATGCCATTTCAGGGACTGGCCTATAAAACCCTCCAACTGTGATTTTCTCCCTTCTTTCACCTACTTGTGGCTTGCAAAAGAGTCAACAGACAATTCCAAACCCCTTGAAGATTTTGGAATCACAAAATGGAAGGCATCGGTTCCCTGAGTGCGTGGAGGGGGAACCACAGTTGAGAATTTGGGGGTGACCACTAGCGACTTCTTACCTAAATACCAGGAGCGTGGTGCAAAATGAGGTCAGAGGGAAGGAAAGGGCCCATTCTTCCTAAAACAACCTTTTCCCCATCTACCCCACTGTCTGGACTTCCCCAGTGCATCCTGCGAGGCCCCCTCTGGTGATCCCCCCACTGCCCACCCCAGTAGACTCTCTCCCAGACCTAGATCTTGTGCTACAGTCGGGTGGTCGTCTCATGGTCTCCTGCCTTTCCATGTAGCCAACCTTACCGACCTCACGGTCCCCAACACCTTCAGCCACCACGTTCTCCAAATGCCAAGGCTTCTCAGCTTTTCAACCCGCTGTTCAGAAAGTATGGCGCACGTTAGTTTCTTTGCTCTGCAGGCTCAGTGACAGGGTAGGGAAGCCACGTCACATGGTCCTCTGGACACTTGGCGCTGCCTAGCACGCATTCAACAGATGCTCGACGGCCCACGTTGAGCTCTGTGCGATGACTTCTCCCCTGCCCCCCTCGTCGGTGAAGGTGGCTATTCTGAAAGCCAGGGCTCTGTGACTGTGTGGTTTGCACGGGGGAGCCACACGGACGTTCCTGCCGTGGCACTGACTCCCTCTTGGGAGGAGTAACTTGGCTTTACGAGCTCTCCCTTGAAGCTTCACAATGGAGCCTCTGTCATTACTGAAACAATTGATGCCTTCGGCTCCCTTACAACAAACCTCAGAAGGCAAATATTCCGGCACCCCACCTCAGAGACAACTTAAATGCTGCTTCTCTTGGCTCCTAGCTCTGCATCTAACATAGCACCAGCTTTTCAGAGCTTCTATCTTATTCGAATTCCCATTTGCATCATTCCAAATTGAGCAGTTTGAGCCCTGAACATCTAGGCAATGCTGGAAGGTTTTTTCTCCAACCCGGTCTGCCGTGACCTCGGTCCCCTCCCAAATATGTTCACGGGTCTCGGCTTTGGGAAATAATCGGGACTTATCCAGCAGAACCACGGCTCAGGGAGCAGTGCAAGTTTTGTCCAGAATCAGCCCCAACCTGATATTTTCCCAGATAACCCAGGAATCAAGAAAGTATACCGAAAGATACCCACTGAGCTTGATTTGGATTCCGAGGCAAGGGGCCCTCAGCTCCCCGAAGAGACAGCCTTTGCAGTTGGCACCATGAAGGCGAGAGGAAGAGAGGGCCGCGGAGCCACGTCCCACCTGCCTTTCCCTTTAAGCCTTCCACGAACCTTCTTCCCAGAGGGGCAGCAGCTCTGGCCTGGGAGGCAGCCCTCCACCAGCACGTTTGGCCCCCGGCGCTGCCGTCCGCACGCGCACACCGCGGGCGCCCGCAGGCCACATCGGGGTTGACCCTTTACAAAGAACACCTCCCTTGCTCTGGAATTTGGGTTCAAGCCCAGAATGAAATTATTCACATCTCCCATCCGCTGTGCTTCCCCTTTTCCCTCTGTTCTTCCCATATGGTGGCTTTTTCTGCTCGCCTACCTTTTGGATTCTCCCCTGTTTGTAACCACAAGCGCTTAACCCCCTGACGGGAGAGAGCCGGCATTTGGTAAGTTTCAGCTCAAGTACTGTGCTAAGCCATTTGAGACAGACAGACAGACAGATCTTTTGCTATCTTCTACCGACTTTACGGACAACTTGTTATAACCCTCATTTTCAATGGGAGTGAAGTGACGTTCAGACAAAAGAAAGGAGGCCTGGTCTGGGGTCAAATGGTAGAGCTGGGATTTGAATCCAGACCGGGTTGGCTTTACAGCTCTTTCCTCTGCACAGCGACAGCTTCGTGTTCCAAAGCTCTGCCATGCAGACAACAGGGCTGCTGAAGGCTGCCCTGCCCCAGTGCGTCTCTAAGTACCGAAGGAGGGGTGATTTCTGCAATGTACCCATGTGGTCTTCTCCCGGGGAATGAGATCGCAAGTGTCTATTGAAAAATTCCTTTCGCCGGTGTTCCGCTAAGACCAAGGCTTGGCAAAACGATTCCAGAATATTACTGTGCTGAGTCAATTGAGATTTCTGTTGCCAGAGAAACAGAAGGACAGAAGGTACCCGGGAACAGGGTATTCGGAATAGCACGGTGGACAAGCACGCAGGCCAGGCTCAGGAAGCAGCCTGCCTGTTTTTATCATCTGCCCCCCTCAGTAGCTAGTGGAGGCTGGGCAAGCTACTAAAGCCCAAATGCCCTCATCTGTAAACAAAACAAAATAAAACAAACCCATCTAATACCTAGGAAGACCCCACTGTGTGCCCGGCATGACTCGAAGTACACACACGGACTCCTTCACTCCTTACATCAACCCTCTCAAGTAGCTCGCTCCTCTAAACTCCATCGTAGACCTGAGAAAAATGGAGGCACAGAGAGGGTGGGCCAATTGCCCAGAGTTCCACGGCTGGGAGATGGCCTCATTGGGTTCAAAGTGGGCAATCCTCTACCAGACCCTGCACTCCCCACCATGACTGTCCTTACGGGAACAGGGAGGCTACCTGCTATCTAGGGTTCTTAGGAATGCCATGCTAGATGCTGCATTTAAAATACTTTGCAGTAAATAAATAAGTCAGTAAATTAACAAAATACAGTGCCTTGCACAAAGTAAGCCCCCAACAAATACCAGCTTCTATTATGATTATGATTATTGAAAGCTAGAGCTTTTAATTGTTGGGCAACAAGTTACCTTGAATGGATTAGTTTGGACAGCACTCTGGGTTTGGACCAAAGGTGAGCCTGCGTATTGTGAAAATCCAGCCCACACGAATTGCCCCAACCACTCCGATTGTGGCTCAGCCCCTCCGATGCCCGGGCATTGATATTTTGGCTCCTCTGGTGAGGGCAACAGATTGTACTGTATTCTCATTTCCTGAGCTTAGGTTGGGGTATCAGAGTGTTGTAATGCCAGCCTTCTGCTCCAGAAAGAAGACAGGGCAGAAGGACATAGGATATTCTCATGGCACCTGGTATTCCTCCTCCATAGCAGGGAACACATATTTATGTAATTGGATGTCTATTAGCCTCCCTTCCCCTAAACCAGATCGTAAACTCCTTGAGGGTAAGAGCCAGGTGTGCTCTTCTGCTGCTACATCTCCAGCCCCCTCACAGAACCCGGCAGGAGGCAGGAGCATGGTGAGTGCTTGTGGGATGGAAGACCAGCTACAGCGCAAGTTATGCTAGCACTTTCTCTCAGGAGGCTGGAGAAGGTGCAATTCCCAGGTACAGCCGAGAGGTGGCAGAGTGACTCTGCAAACAGTCACTTGCCCGCATCGGGAGGAGAAAATGACCCCGCCTGGGAGCTGGGTAGCTGTCCGAAACTAGAAGATCTGGGATTAGCTCTCCTGCCCCCACGTTGCCGAGTACAGGACACTGCTCACAAACCTTTGTTGGCAGGTGACAACTCTTTCCGTCATTTCTCTTTCTTCAGTGAGAGCTCTCCACAACTACTGAGTGCCTGCCTAAGCAGACCCTGAGGCTACAATGGTAAGCCAGGCAGATGCAGTTTCTGCCCTCCTAGAGTTTACATCCAGCAGGGAGGAGGAGGGGGATAAAACAAAGAAGTACAAAATGCTGCAGCCCGGGGCACCCTCTCCTGGTCCAGGAGAATCCCGAGAGATTTTTGGAAGTGTCATGAAAGCCGAGGAGTAATTGTATATTTACACACCCATAGGAGTCATCAGCCCTTATGAAAGACAATTCCTTGGCTATGTAAAGTGTTTCAAGGTAGAGAGAATGGCAAACCTCCAGAAGTTTAGGAAATTCCACCATTGGCCTTTTTCAAATTTACCACCTGGACTAAACGTCACTATTTTTAACAGAAGACATCTGTTGAAACGGAATTCCAAATACAGGTCAAATCCCAAGATGCACACGGACTTCCCTGAATTCTCCTCTAGCATTTCTGATATGTGTCCAGGGCTTTTCATTTCCTCCAGTGTTAGCTTATTTGATTCTCACAGCAGATCTGCCGGGTGGGAAGAACAAACATCGCGAGCCCCATTTCATAGAGTCTAGCCTTTTTACAGACTGAAATGGAAGCTCAGAGAAGTTACATGACTTGCTCGAATTCCCACTGCACGGGGAGGCAAAGCTCGCACTATCACCTGGACCACTGACTCCCCGTCTGATGGCCTGTGTCCTATCCTAGGCTGTCTGAGGATTACCGTGACACACCAGAGCAAACACGCAGCACAAACATAAATCGGGGACTTCTGTAGGTCCATCACCTTCGCGTGAGACCTGCGTTTGCATTTACTCTTGTCCTCTATGCGCTGGAACAGTTTACATAAGACCGAAATGACATATTTTCTAAATTTCTCCTATATGATAATAGAACTATTCCCATTTTAAAGCCCTCCTGGAGTAAACTTTGGAAATATATTTTCCTAGAAATTCGTCCCTGGATTGTCAAATTTACTGGCAAACAGTGGTTAACAGTAGTCTTTAAAAAGTAATTTGACATTTTCCCACATTGGCTTTATTTCTTCATGAATATATACAGGTATTACGTTTTGCCTGAACTATGGCAAGAGTAAAAAACCCTCAGCATGCCTACTAAAAATAGGGATTTTTCTTCCATAGTAACAATAAAATGATCAAATTCTAGACCTTTAACACTAATGCAATATTTTTACCACATGTACCTTCCAAATTGTAATTGCACTAATTATTCCAATTAAGTTCTTTGTGGCAAACAATTTTCTAAGCCAGGCTCCAATCTAGGATCGTGTATTGCATTTAGTTTAAGTCCTGTCTCTTTAATTTCCTAGGACAGTTAGTTCCTCAGCTTTTCATTACATTTCATTACATTGCCATTTCCGAAGAGTACAAGTCAGTTACGTTGTAGAAAGGCTGTCAGTTTGATCGGCCTTCGCGTTGTATTCAGGCGATGTGTTTCAGGCAGGAATGCCTCGGAAGTGATGCTCAGCCCTTCTCCGTGCATCACGGCGAGGAGGCACATGGTGTCAGTTAGCTCCAGGTTTTGGTGGATGTTCACTTTGCTAAGGTGGTGCCTACCAATCTTCTCCATCAGAAATATACCTTTTTCCCCCTTTATAATTATTAAGTAATCTGTGGAGAAATAACTTGGATTCACTTTGACAAACTCGCACCCAGGGGGTTTTAGCTTCTTGCCTAAATCAATTATGACTATATAAATTGCAAAATATTGATTTCAAACTCCATTATTCCCAGTACATTTGTTGGTGAGCATTCTGTTGTAGAGAAGAGTTTTCCCTTCTCTCTCCTGTTTTAGTGTATTGATTTTTTTCCTGTTTTGGTTTTCAGTATCAGTTTGGACTTGTGGATCGCCTTCACTTCGATGTGTTAAATCTATTACTTCCGTGATTCATTTTGATGGTAAAATTGACCCCACTGGGTTGTAGAAACCCTTCAAGCCAGCACCTATATCCTTCTGACATGCGCCATTGGTATTCGATCACTGTCTTACTTTCAGTACAGCAAGATGGTCCCAGTTTCCCTTAGCCCTAGAACCAGCCTCTTCTCCAAAAGTCTCTGGTTCCTTTTATTGGAGAAGGAGATTTAGAAAACAGGTCCTTGGCAATAGCTCAGGTGTTACTACTTCTTGGCCTTTTCAGCAGACAGAGTCAGGAATGACTTCATACTGCTACCTCTAATTTCAACCCAAAGCCACAGGGTTTTTCCTCTTCTTCCCCCATTCCAAAGATGTATCTTCTTCCTCCCATTGAGAGAACCCTCGCTCTCAACAACATTCACAGAATTACTCATTACTCATCTACCATGAGAGACTATGGACTCTGGGAATCAGACTGAGGGTTTGGGGGAGGGGGAGTGAGCCCGGTGATGGGTATTAAGGAGGGCACGGATTGCATGGAGCACTGGGTGTTATACACAAACAATGAATCATGGAACACTACGTCAAAAACTAATGTACTGTATGATGACTAACATAATAAGGAAATGGAAAAAAAGATAAAATCTCTTTTTTTTCTTAGACTCGTCAAAAGGTTTTTTTTTTTTTAAGCATTTTATTGGACTTTTTAAATAATTAGCTTTTGGTTTTGCTAATCGGGTCTAGTTTTGCCTATTTTCCATTTTAGTAATGTTTATATCTTATTAATTGCTCCCATCTTCATTCCTTAGGTATGTGTTACTGGTTCTCTCCTAGCATCTTTAGTTGGATATTAGTTTCATTAAATTTTGAGTTTTATTCTTTTATAAGTATTTTAATTTTCTTCTGTTTTGGCCACTCACCACAGATATTAATAAGGAGCTCCTTTATTTTCATTCAATTCCAAACATCGTTAGTCTGTTTTTCCCAAGTCTTCATTTTCAAACTGTATCATTTAATTTTAGGTATGTGTCACTTATAAACTGCATATGCTAAGTTTTCTGACCCAATCCAAAAGTAATCATGGAATTTAATTTGTTTTCATTTATTGGAATTATTGATATGTTTGAACTTATCCATCTTATGTTCCTCTTTAGGGTGCCTTTCATTTATTTTTTCTTCTCCTTTTTGTTTCGTTGATGGATCTCAGGACTTTTAGTCGGAAAAAAAGAGAAACTCACTTTAGCTAGTTTCAAACAACAACAAATGAATTAAGTATTTCAGATCACAGAATCTCTGGTAAAGAGCGTAGAGAGTCAACATAGTAACAACATTCAAATCGCACCGTAGAACTCCTTCCGTGGAGACCTTTCTGCTCCTGCTGAGTGCTAAGACCTGGACGTCTGCCAGGCTACCCCCCCCCCACCCCGGCGCAAGTACTACCCCCCTCACTAGAAGATCTGCACGGCTCTGTGCCTCCTTCTCTTTCCAATTCAAAGCGTCGTGTGGTTAGATCTGATTACATCTAGATCACATGACTGTGCCCTAGCTGCAAAGGAGGCTGGGAAAGCAAGTTTGTGGCTTCTACATTGGAGGATTCAGACCCTTCAGGTGAGAAAATTTCCCAAACATAAGGAGAATGTGCCAAGGTACTAAAAATCCAAAAAGAATGATGAATTTCTACAGTTGCATTGATTGATTTTCTTTCCTCCATTTTTTCTTCTAGTGGTTTGGAAGCCAAGAATCCTATTTCTATTTTTCCAGCAGTTACTTAAATTTTTAAACACATAAGTTTATATTATTCCATAAATATCTACAATCAACAAACCTCCATGTCTTTTCTCTGAATAAGATAAGATTTTTAGCATGCTATCGCTAACCTGTCTGGTCTCACTGTCCCCTCATCTTCTCTCTCAAGGTAGGATCACTTCAGTTCAGTTTCAGATTCTTACAAATTGCTTTTGTCTTATACATTAGCACTGATTTAGACTTAGCTGAAGTTTTTACCTGTTTTGTTGTTGTTCATCATTGTTTCTTGCATTGGTGTGATGCAGCCAACTCACACTGGCTCACAAGAGCCAACTATTAGCAACTCCTTCCAACTCTGTGTTCAATGACATGTTGGTAGCTTGATGTCAGCCATCATGGGACTATGTATACCATGGAAATCACCAAACACTACAAGTAAGAGCTTTTCCCCCACTCCCAAAGAGTCAGTTGTTAAATATTTAGCAGCACACCCCTGGTTGCTTATATGTCATGCCTTTTTCTTTATTGCATTACTTTCTAGTTTTAGTGCACCCTTGAGTACTTCAGAGAGGGTCCATGAATAATAAAATTTAAGAGTATGTACTGGCCCTCATATTTGAATGCCAGTTTGCTTAAGAACAGGACTTATTCAAGACACTGCAAATCGCCTAATCAAAGTCCAGTTTTCCCTTTTTCCTCAAGAACTAAATCTCAGTTTTTAGCACAGTAAACTGCTGCCTGGAGTAAACACTATATTTTTTGGTCTTTCTTTAGTCAAGGGTGACCACATGATCAAGTTCTGGCCAATAAAATTAAAATAAATACTGTGTGGGACTTCCAGGAAGCCTCCTTAAAGAAAACTGACAAAACCGAGGAAAACGTCCATTTTCCTCTTCCTCTCCCTTCCTTCATCTGGCTGTTTGGGATATGGACAAGATGGCTGGAGCACCAGCAGATACTTTGGATTAGTGAGGTAAATTTAGGATGGAAACCACACCCTGAGAATGTTGGCAACAGAAAGACAGAGGCGCCTGGGCACTGATAACTTTGGGGAGCTAGGTTGATCCTAAATGCCTCAACCTTTTTTATATTTTCCATCTCTTTTTCTGTTTGTTTCATATTTGGGGAGATTTCGCCTCCCTCGGTTTCCAATAACTAATTCCTTCTTTAGCCACACACATTCTATCATTCAGCCATTTTGCTGAATTTTTAATTTTACTAATCAGGTTTTTAATATCCAGAGATACTTTCTTATTTTCTATTTGTGAATTCAGTACTGTAACAGGTTCTGATTCTTCCTCTTGCTCAGCTCTGCTCCAGATGGATATTTTATATTCACATTACTGTACAGAATGAAAAGCTATAGTAGCAAATGATATTTTGAATTCTGGATATCAACTTCCAAATTACTATCTAGTGCTCTACCTCCATGAGTTCCTTGGAAATATAAAATTAGATAATAGTTCCTTGCTGAGTTAATATTTGTGGTTAACATGCACTGCTAAAGATTTTTATTGAAGAATCAATTAACAGAAAAGATAATTAAATATCCATTTCATCCTCTCCCAAATTGCTTCAGGCTAAAGGACGTGAGCTGATAAATAGTTATCATCTAATAAAAATCAAATAGCCATTCATCATTCTAGCTGAGGAATTGGCAAACTTTCTCTGTAAAGGGCTAGATATCAAATATTTATGGTTTTGTGAGCCATATGTCCTCCATTGCAATTACTCTGCACTACAGTGTGAAAGCCGCCATAGACAATACATAAATGAATGGATGTGGCTGTGTTCCAATAGAATTTACTTATGAGTGCTAACATTCGAATTTCATATAATTTTTAAGTGTCATGAAATATTATTCTTCATTTTATTTGTATCAATCATTTAAAAATGTAACAATTGTTCTAGGTAACTGGCCATACAAAGTCAGGAAGCAGGCTGGGTTGGATCTACAGGCCATAGCTATTATCTTCAATGCCTGTATTGGCCAAACCCTACATTTATGACTCTTTTTTTTTTTTTAAAGATTTTATTTATTTATTTGAGAGACAGAGAAAGTGAGAGAGAGCATGAGAGGAGAGAAGGTCAGAGGAAGAAGCAGACTCCCCGCAGAGCTGGGAGCCCGATGTGGGACTCGATCCCAGAACTCAAGGATCATGACCTGAGCCGAAGGCAGTTGCTCGACCAACTGAGCCACCAGGCGCCCTCTTTTCTTCTTTCAACTGAATTTCATCAACTAACGGATGTTTGGGAAGGGATCATAGGTGTTTCCTCTCTATTATTTCCTTTCTAATCAGCTTTATTTTGGCCAATCTGCATACATACTGAAAGCCTATAGACTGGCCCCAGCATTATCACTTCAGTTTGACTCTGGTTTTCCATTATAATTTTATGTTGAACCTAATAATGATGTAAGCCCCCCCCCCACACACACACACACGAAGGGGGAGGAAGGGAGGGAGAAAGAGAGAAGGGTTCAAAGAAAGACTGAGATATTGAGAGAGCCATCCTTCCTCATTGCTATGAGAAACTGGGATGGCCGGATCCATTAACTTTTTGAATTTTGGTGCTTCAGACAATGAATAAAGCCAGTCTTTTTATAAGGAAGGGAGTCAATGCATCCTAATCCCAGAACTATGGGTTTGAAAGTCAAAAAGGATTAGAATATTCATTCATTCATGCAGATCATTCCATTTGATGGCACTTAGCTAATTCTCATGTGCTTCAAAACAGAGACATTTCTCTTCAGAACATGGTCCTGGCCTCTGTGGACTGAGAGTTCTAAACCATCGCTGTACTAATCCCTTTAGCCATCTGGGCTTTGCTTTTCTCATTTTACTTTTGTGAAATGAAGCCAGCCGAAATGTAATGATAAATAATAATAAGAAGGCAGCCAACTCCCCTAGCTGGTGTTGTCGAGGAAACAAGGTGTGAACCCGTCACAGAATTATATGTCACAGCACATTGGTCCTCTGCACCTCCTATCATATTTGCATAAGAATAAAAAATCTGATGTTGATAGCTTTTGTTGTCTAGACAACAGGGCACTTGTAAAGGGCTCGGTCTCATTCTCTTTTTGACACATTCTTAGTAGAACAGAATTAGGTAAATCTCTGGAGAAAGCAGGCATAGTTGCTTCAGGCTGGGCCACATTACTGGGGTCACCATGAGTGCCAGTGCCTGGTTCTCAGCTTAACAAATTCAGAAACTTGATTTTTATGGCATTCATATAGAGGTGATCAGCCTTCAGGGAACTGACTCATGCTAACCAAATTTATAAGAGACCAACTGATTAAACGGGAAGCCAATTGATTAATTTATACTGAAAAATAGAAGTGTCAGCGAGTGAGTGCGTTCTCTGTCAGAGAGAAAGGTAATTTGGAAAACCAAATTAAAGTCCAAAGGTTGCTTAAAAAATACAAAAGTCAAGACAAGAGTTGTTAGATGGATTCAAAGTACAGTCACCAAGCAATGGCAGCCTGATGAGTTCTGCTTCTCTGATGGAGTGGACAGAACGTTCTAGTAGATACCAAGATTTATGTTGACTGATCAGGCAACCCTCTCTTGTGGCCGCTGCTAGAGATATATTGACTATGTCTAATGCTACGTAACCCCTTTCTCTTTTTCTTTTTTTTTTTTTAAGATTTTATTTATTTATTTGACAGAAAGAGCACAAGCAGGGGAAGCAGCAGAGAGAGAAGAAGTAGGCTCGCCACTGAATAAGGAGCCCGATGCGGGCCTCGATCTGAGGACCCTGGGATCACAATCTGAGTCGAAGGCAGATGCTTAACTGACTGGGCCACCCAGGTGCCCCTACATAATTTCTTTTTGAAATCTCTACAAAAACTGTGTGATATGAAACATAGCCCAGGACACACAGGCAATATTCTGCCACCACCACCCAATGGACCAAATATTTCTACATCAAAGTCCACTGCTCTTTCCCCAAACTGCTTTTGCTATAATCTTGGTCCATTTTCTGAAAATTAGTTTTCCCTTCTTGCTCTAACTGAAACTCAGCTCTCCCCTGAGAACATCCTTTCCCTTGTCCCCTTCTTAAGTGGTGGCTGTTTTCTTTTTCTACCAAAGTCTCCATATTATTGGGTCTAGAAGTAAAGTAGGTATCCTTGTTTTTCATTGCCATTTCCAGAACATTCTTCTTCCCTCCACCAAAACACTTTCACTTGGAAACTTATATTATCAGGTCAAACCACTTACTATGCCCTCCTTGTAGCAGTCATCTACAGACCCCAGATCTCTTGAGTGTTTTAGCTTGTGGCACACTGTCACTCTCTCCAATGCTGCACCTGCCTTAATCCTTAGAAAATTCAATAATACACATAGATAATCTTACCTGTACCCTGAACTCTCAGTTTCTTGACCTCCTCTTCTCTAATGATCTTATTCTCCCCTCCCATTTCAGCCACTCACTCTCACAAACAGACCCTAGTGCTGGTCTTCTTGTGTATCTACCCTGCTTGCTTGCCTTTGTTATGTGAATTTTATGCATCCCACTATCCCACCTCCACTTATTTTTCCACTCACTTCCTCTAGTACTCCATCTCCAGCAATCCTTCAACCCCATTGGGACCTATAATTCATTGATCACATCCCCTTTCCACTATATCTTATCCCTCACAGTCTTCACTTCCTTCACTACACAGATTCCACAGCTAATCATTTCTCTTTTGCATATACCCATGACCCCTTGCCCTTGTCTTGCTTTATCATACCCAAAGTCTCTACTCTGCTTTAATCAGATTTCTGCCTCCTCTGAACAGGCGTCTGTGCAGTTAAACATGCCTGGGGAAAATACGCCAAATGGTTACTGGTCTCTCTTTCATCTCATGACCACTAGCCTCAAGTGGGTCCTTAATGTTGCTCAGTAATTTTATTACATTTACTCACTCATTCATTCTCCCACTCTCCTTAACAAACAATTCCTTAATTTCCTCCTCTACCCCCACTACCTCCCGCGCTCTTCTCAGCTGATGACTTTATTTCGCTGGAAAGTAGAAGCAATCAGATGAGAAGTTGTTTCCCATACCCCCACCACCAGCTGACCTCCATCTGTGTACTCATGCTGCCCTCCCCTGTTAGTAGATGAACTCTCTGTGCTCTTAGCTAAGGCCAACTCCTCCACTTGTGCACCCAAACCCATCCCATTTGACCTACTTAAGGACAGTCTTCCAGCAATTCACTTCTCTCTCTCCTACATCATCAATTTTTCCATCTTACTGGATCATCCCATCATCATATAAACACGCTGTTACTTTCCCCATCTTTAAAAAATGCTTTAATCTTATATTGCCCTTCAATTACTACCCATTTCTTTCTGCCTTTTTACAGAAAAACTCCACAAAAGTATTGCTCATACTCATCATCTTCAATTCACCTTCTCTAATTCTCTTTTAAGCCCATTCCAATCAGGCTTTTACTTCTGCCACTTCACTGAAACTGCCCTTCCCGAGGTTACCGATGACATTTCCCTTGCTGACCCCAAATGTTCACCTCTCAATCCTCTTTGTACTTGACTTACCAGAAGCATTTGAGACCGAATAATACTTCTTCCCCCTGGAAACGCTTGCTTCTGTTGGCCTCCCGCACTCTACACTCTCCTGGTCCTCTTCCACTCACTGGCCTCTCCTTAGTCTCCACTGCTGCTTCATCCTTATCTCCCTCCCTTTTTCATATTGAAATTCCCTGAGATCATCGCTCTATTGGAATGGTCCTTTATTCACTCTCTACACACTCTTCCTTAGTAGTTTCACCCAGTCTAATGGCTTTAAATGCCATTTACACACTGATAACTCCCAAAATTATACCTCCAGCCAAGATCCCTTCCCTGAACCTCATACCCATGTATCCAATTTCCTACACTTCAGAGCTCCAGTTGGATATATCTTTGGCATCTCATGATTAACAAGTACAAAATAAAACTGTTGCCATACCTCCTCTACCCATGCCCACTGCTGCAACCTGCTCCTCGTAGTCCTCACTACGTCAACAAATGGCAGCCCCATCCTTCTAGTTGCTCAGGCCCAAACTTCGGTATCACCTTTGATTCCTTCCTTTTTCAAATACTTCACATCCAATTTACCAGCTCTTCCAAAATTTAACTAGACTCTACCTTCCTCTTACCACCTCCCTTCCTACCACCCTGGCCCAAACCATCATTGTCTCTTACCTGGATTATTGCAGTAGCATCCTAACTGGTTTTCCTGCAACTCTAGCCCCATTACAGTTTATTTTCAGCACAACATACAGAGTTGATACCATTAAAATGAAAATTCAAATTATCCCCCTGCTCGAAACTTCGAATCTCCCTCCAAGTCAAAGCCAAAATCCTTGCAATGGCTTATAAAACTACATAATCACTTCATTCACTCTGTTCCAGCAGAGCCTGGCTTCTTTGTTCTTTCTCCAGCCTATCAGACAGTTCCTGCCTTAGGGACTTTGCTCCAGCTGTTTCCTCTGCCTGGAGCAATCTCCTCCCAGGTACTCCTGTGGCTCACTCCCTCTTCCCTTTTAGGCTTTGCATAGATTTTAAATTGCTCTTTTAAATTGCTCCATGCACAGCCAGCATTCTCCATCTCCTTCCTTGCCTTATTTTCCTTTATTAACTGCTGTATTTTTCTTCATTGCATTTATATACAAACTATCAATTCTACTCACTTGTATTGTTTATTTTCTGTTCCCCACCACCACCACCATCTCCACTAGAATGTAAGCCATGTGAAGATAGAGATTGTTTGTCTGTTTCGTTCATTTTGCATCTCCAGGGCCTAGAAGAATACCTAGACTACTGTAAGTACTAATAAATATGTTTAAGGGAGGGAGGGTGGAATGGATGCTTAAAGTGCAAAGGATTTGTTTATTTTGTCACTATGGGAAATGCTAAAATGAATTAAATCACTTGCTTGGAAATAGGAATATATTTTGTCATAGAAATAACACACACAAGATTGTTATTAAAATTAATAGCTCTCTAAATGCGATGTTATATCCTAGATTGGCGCCTGGAACACAAAAAGGATAATTAGTGGACATCCTAATGAAGTCTGCAGTTTAGTTAATACTAATATACCAGTATTGGTTTCTTAATTGTCACAAATGTACCATGGTAGTTTAAGATGCTAATATCAGGAGAAAATGCGTAAAATGGGTATCTGGGAACTCTCTGCATTATCTTTAGGATTTGTAAATTTAAAGTTGTTCAAAACAATTTTTAAGTTTTATGTGTATATCTGTGTGCATATTCATGTGTTAGGTAGAATAATGACCTCCCCTCCCCCTGCCAAAAGATGTCTATATCCTCATCCTTGGAACTTACGAATACTTTAGGTTACATGAAAAGGGGGAGTTCGATCGCAGATTGAATCAAGGTTGGTAATAAACTGACCTTTATTTGGGGGAGAGTATCCTGGATTATCCAGGTGGGTCCAACATAATCACAGGGGTCCTTAAAAACAGAAGAGGAGGAAAAGGGAGATGTGATCAGGAAAGAATGGTCAACAGGATACAATATTGTTGGCTATGAAGATGGAGGAAGGAGCCAAGAATTCAAGAAGACTTTGGAAGCTGCAAAGGCAAGTGAATAGATTCTCCCCTAGAGAAAGAATCAGAAGGAAGCACGGCTATGTGGACACCTTGAGCTTGCCCATTGAGACCCAGGTTGGACTTCTGACCTACAGAACTGTAAGATAATAAATCGATGTCATTTCAAGACACCAACCTTGAGGTCATTTGTTATGGCAGGAATAGGAAACTACTATAATCTGTAGTCATTACCGTAAACCGGAAAGATAAGTATCTTCTCCATTTTGTAGAAAACTGAGCTTTGACAAAAACTAAGGTCACAATGGTAAGTAAGTGTGAGAGCTGGGACTCATCAAGTTCTGATTTTTAATTTTATGCTCTATTATCAACATGCAGCCTCTCTGGTTAGGGTCCAAGACTTAGCCCTCAAAACCCTATTTAAGTCATAGTATAGCCAAAATACTGTATGTTCACAAGTTTAAAAAAAATTTGAAAAATCAGAAGTGACTGTGAAGCCACTTTTTAAACAGAAAGTATATTTTAGAAAGGCATCTTTAGATACTTTAAAAAATACACGTGCACCAGTTCTCTATCGTGTTCTCATACCAGTGAATGAAATGCTGTATACTTGCACAAGTACCATTTGTTTATCTTGAAGGCTGCTTAAGGTAAATCAGACTTAATTAAGAAAAATAAGGAGGTAGACAGAGACTTCCGTGGAGAAGCTAAAGGTGATTTGGGGCCACTTTTCAGGGCTTTAGAGATTGAGGGCACTGGGGTTTTTTTAATGTCTAATTTTACTTCAAAGCTTATGGATACAGATGCATCACTAGCGTTGATCTTACCTAGCCTTGATCAGGATTGTTTTCAGCTCACAAAAGAACATTGCTTTTATTCAGAAGCAACAAAAAAATTGCCCTAAGCCTCAAAGCAAAATTTCATAATCCATTTTGTTTACTCTTTCTCTTAGTTTTTGGGTTTCTCAGCGTGTCTTTGTCTTGGGCTCTGTGTTTTTCTACCTCCACTTAGGGGACGGGTACATGTGTTTGGAGTTGACAAGATACTTTCTTCTCCATTAATTCAGTTTGATTTTGCTATTCTCAAAAACCCTTTGAGGTAGGCAAAACAGGTGTCACTATTCACATTTTATAGATAAGGAAACCAAAACTCTGGAGAGATGGAACTGGGCAGCAAATCCAAGAGAGTCTGAGTCAAAGTCAAGTTCTGTCTCCACCACAGCCGACTATTTCATTCCCACATATGAAGCCACACACCGCTGGGACCTAGGTTGAAGAAGAGCTGAAAAGGAGGAAATGCTGTCCCCAAGGGGGGAAATCTGGAGGAAGGGAAAACCAGGAGAACAACGGTGTTGTTGTTCCTACAGGCAGGAAAGGATGGAGGCAGAATAGAAAGACAGTGCTTATGGGGCCTGGGGATGAGTGCATGGGTCAATTAGGCCACCGATGGGTGCCAGGTGGGGAAGATGGAGGCCCAGTGGTATGGGAAGGAAAGGAGACTCACGGTTGGCAGCATCAGAGGGGAAAGTGGAAAGCAGGGAGGCCATTCATACGCAAGGGATGTTCATAATTTGGGAGTTTATCAGCTGGGACTTGAATGTCTGAGGAAATCTTGAAGCAAACTATATGCAAGCTATATAAATTTCAGATTTGACTCTGAAGCTAGATCTCCCTAGCTTCACTTTCTAGCCCATCCTTGCTTCCAACTTCAGGCCAAAGCCAATTCCCATAGGCATTGGGGAAGCAAATGTCTTTAGGCTTGGATCCCATATTTACCCTCAGTCTCAGCAACCCCAAGGCTGACTCAGAGGTGTCTCTGGGTTATGGTTGCTGGGATTCCTGAACCAAATATCATTCACCTCTTAGCTCCCCCTCCTCATGCTGGGGTCAGTTCCTCAGAGCTATTCCTGATGAGGTGGTTCCTATCCTTTTTGTAATGTTTAGAGATATATGCCTCAAGTTTACTGAATTTTCTTCCACTCTTTACTATCTCCCCACTAACACCCAGCCCCTCAACAACAACAACAAAAGTACCCAACACAATTTAGAGATCAGCTTTCCTGACAGCAAGCAGATCATATTTTTCTAGACCTTCCTGTATTTTCCAAACAAACATCAGCACATCTTCAACTTCATATTTTTAGCTACTCAACCGAGACTTCCTTCCTATCTATGATATTCCTCAAGGAATGTTTATAGCATCGGTAACACAGGATATATTTAGACTTACCTGTACTAAACCTTGTCTGAGAATTTTTATTTCTTAATATAATGCTTTGAATACGATTATCCAAAGCATTTAGCACAGTGCTTGGTATTTGTCAGAATTTCTTACAACAGTCCTTTAATTTCATGTCACCATGTCCAAATCATTCATTAATTCAGGGTGTTTTCTTCCTGATAATGTGTATAAAGACCTAAAGCTCAAAGGATGAGTTTCTTCTTATAGAGTTTCCTATAAACAATTTAGCCCAGTCATGGCATGAAGATTCTTACTACTTTGGTCCCAGGGTTCTCACCTCTCTCATGGCTGTCGCTTTCCTACCTTTTTGTCCTAATCATCCTTTGTTGTACACTGTAGGCCCCATCTGACTTTGAGGACCCTTACTATTACCCTTTACTATTACCTATACATTTATAATTATACTTGTCAAATAATTCATTAATTATTTTGGTTTAAAAATTAAATCTAGTATGTGAATTCCAAGAACCATAGAAAACCACTTCAGTTATCTGAAGATGGGGATTCCAGCAGCCTTAACTCTGGAGGACACAGCTGTAAACTCACAAAGAAATGAAAAAAATGTATGAGTATTGAGGGCAGTAGCCATCCAAAAGCCTCCCTCCAGCCTATGTATTAGAATGTGTGTCAACTATAAATATTTCCTTCTCAAGTGTATTTGAGTTCTTTCCAACTTTCCCCTTGTGATTGAGTTCTAGTTTCATTCCTTCTCAAGTGTAACGCTCAGTTTTATGTGTCAACTTGACTAGGCCGCAGTCCCCAGTTATTCCATCAAATACTAACCTAGTTGCTGCTGTGAAGGTATCTTGGAGATGGGCTTAACATCTACAATCACTTGACTTTATGTAAAGGAGGTTATTCTCAATAATCTGGGCTGGCCTCGTGTAATCAGTTGGAAGGGAAAAACTAAACAGTTCCCTGAGGAAGAAAAAAATTCTGTCTGTGGACTATGGTGTCACCTCCAGCCCAAGAGGTTCCAGCCTGCCCTTCCTGATGGCCCACCCTATAGATTTCAGACTTTCCTATCCAGCCTCCACAATCATGTAAGGCAACTAGTATATATGTATATTTTGTGGGTGTACATATATATTTGTGTGCATATATATGCAAACACAATATGCACACACACATATATGTGCACCCATATACATACACACACACATATATGCACTTGTATATGCACATATATGTGTGTATATATATAGTGTGTATGTCTATGCACACATACAGTTATTCAAAGATATATTAAAAGGAAGACGAGGGGGGGGATGTTTGAAACTGACACACTAGGGACGCCTGGGTGGCTCAGTGGGTTAAGCCTCTCCCTTCAGCTTAGGTCATGATCCCAGGGTCCTGGGATCAAGCCCCACTTCAGGCGCTCTGCTCAGCAGGGAGCCTGCTTCCCTCTCTCTCTGCCTGCCTCTCTGCCTATTTGTGATCTCTCTCTGTCAAGTAAATAAATAAAATATTTAAAAAAAAGAAACTGACACACTAATAAGTTAACAAGAAAATAGAAGGTTCCAGAACCACCAAGTTGTCATGAAAAAGTTAACTTACATTCAGTGTAGTAAAGACATAAATATGGAATACAGTCCTGAAAGGAATTTTCAAAATTCTGTTTAGTTTCATTATTTAAAAATCTGCCTTCTCTATTAAATGAAAGTCCAAGTTAAAAAACTGGAAACTGTTCTGGACGCTGTAGGCTAAGTAAATCATTTTGTCCTTTCTTCTAAGACAAATGGTATGCCACTGAAAGATTTTGTGCAAGGGGTGGCATGATCAGATTTGTATATAATAATGATCACTCGTGCTCACTTTGGCAGCACATATACTGAAAAGGATCACTCTGCTTGCTGCATGGATAACAAATGGATATCAAACTAGAGGGAGATGAAAGTGAAAGTGGAGAGACCACTTAAGAAATTTGCGATGAGGGGCACCTGGCTGCCTCAGTCAGAAGAGCATGAGACTCTTGATCTTGGGGTTGTGAGTTTGAGCGACACTCTGCATGTAGAGATAACAAACAAGTAAATACTTAAAAAAAAAACAAATTTGCAATGGTCCAGACCAGGTGAGAAAAGATGGTGGCTGGAACCAGGGTTGTGGTGGGAGTGACAAAGAGAAGTGGGCAGATATGACTATATTTTATAGGTCCAAGTGACGGAAAGGACTTCCTAAGGGTCTGGATAGGAGGGTGAAGGAGTGGCATGTATCCATGATGGCTGCTAGGTTTCTGGCTCACGGAACAAGATAAATGAAGGTATCATCAGCTGAGACAGAGAACACCAGAAGAAGGCCAGGTTTGCTTGAAGTCAGGGATGTTAGAGAGAAAGAGAGAGAGAGAGAGAAGAGCATGAGTTCTTCCTAAGACCTGTTTCATTTGGAATTTCTGGGAGCCACCTAAGAGGGGACGTCAAGCCGGCAGTTACATGCCTAGGTCTGGATCTCAAAGCGGAGCTCTGGTCTGGAGAGAGAAACATGTGAGTCATCTGCCTATGGGTGGTAATTGAAGCAGAGGCTGTAAATGAAATCACCTAAAGGGAGAGTATAGAGTGAGAAGAGATGAATAGCCTAGCACTGAGCACTGAGAAGCTTCATATTTAATGGCTGGATACATATGCCTGCTCCTGATATAGGCTCAGTAAGTGTTTATTGAACTATTCGTCGGAATAAGGTTACGATGCACCTGTTGTTGTTGACCGAATCCACAGAGATCCCACACACCTAACTTTAAATGCTACAGTGGATTCTAGCCTGAAATAGCTCCCATCCGCCTGGCGCCAATCCAGTCTTCCCCCACAGAGATCTGAGGGATTGCTGCCAAGAGGTGCTGAGCTTCATTCAAGCTGGATCGGTTTCTCTCTGGCTTTCTTCTGCCACCCAAGATACAATCCGCACAGGCTAATTTACTCGTGTACTTTCTTTACACCCTGCCAAACTACGTCCTATACCAAATGGAACTGTATAGCTAGATTCCTAGTACTAGGATTTAAAGTAACCATTAGTTTAAACACACACACACACACACAATGCACATTTTATAAAATGCACATTGACATTTCATAAATATTTATCGAATGACTATTCTTTGCCCAGCTCCATGTGGAATAGGAGAGAGGCAAAAGATAGAATATCTACCTTTGAGGAACTTTCAGTCTATTTAGAGAGACGAGACTAATGCTCATGACACAAGTGAAGAAAAAAATCTCATGAATCAAGCGTACCTCCCACAGCACAGGGCGCCAAAGTCTACCAGAGTTCAGAGTAAAGGGCGCTGAGCTGCATTCACAGAAGAAGGCATCAGAGATGCTTGAGGGAGCTATGCTGCTCTCACAGCACTGCCATTCTTGCTCCTGGGACGAACTGGACAGAAGCCATATTTGACAAACATATCTCTAGGGGAGAAGGTTGCACAACCACCTGCAGAAACCAATTCAATCTCACATAATAGAATTTGAACTTCTTTTAAATGATTTAGGCCACTTGAGAGTTTTACAAGTCAGTTCCCAAATTAATTTAGCATTTATCTTCCAGACAGGCTATTACAGCTAACAATAAACTCCCGTTGCAGGAATTCAGATGAATGTGGCTGAGGAAAGGCGGTCCTCATTTCTCACCATACTTGGCTTTTCTGCAACATTTGACCCCGCTGACCAGCCACGCCTGCCCCCCACGCACCCTACTCGGCACTGCGCTCTTCTGGGTCCCTTCCTACCTCACTGACCACTTAGCCTCCAGCCCAGGGCCTGGCACATAGTAGGCTCTCAATAAACATTTTTGAATGATTGAAGGCTTCTTACTATCTAGCATCTTCTCCATTGACTCTTCCATTTTCATCTAATACTTAAAGGTAGACATCCCCCCACCCAGGGTTCCAGTTCGGGCCATCTTCTCCTCTACTGCACCCCCTCCTCATGAATGATCTCGACCTGCTCCCACTGCTGCTGCCCAAATGCTTATCTCCACCTGTCCTCTAAGCCCCATATTTTCAACTGCCAATAGGACCTGTCCTAGGTGTGCTGCTGGCCACTCAAGGTCAATAGATCCAAAACGGAACTCATCTTTCTCCTCAGAGTTGCACTCATTTCTATTTTATGAATGTAAGTTTATGTAAGTTTATGAATATAAGGCGATGGACCCATCATCACCTCAGTCACTCGAGCTAAAACCTTCTAAAGCATCTACAACCCCTCCCACTCCCGCCCCCGCCCCCAGTGTCCAATCAGTTGGCCCTTCGTGTTGTCTCTGGTATCTTTCTCCTCATCCCCACTGCCCGGGCCCCTACATTGTTCATCACCTGGATTCCCTACAACCATGCATCTCTCTGCTTTCCACCATGTTATCAAAATATACCTGAACTCGTATTAAGTCTCCTTCTTCAAAAATTATTCTTTATTTCTATTTTTTAATTTTTTTGTTCTTATTTTATTTTTTGCTTTTTTTTTTTTTTAATTATGATGTTCAGTGAGCCAGCATACAGTAAGTACATCATTAGGTTTTGATGTAGGGTTCAACGATTCATTAGAAATCACTGTTATGGACATGAGGGAGGGTATGTGCTATGGCAAATGCTGTGAAATGTGTAAGCCTGATGATTCACAGACATGTACCCTGGGGCAAATAATACATTATATGTTAATAAAAAATAAATTTAAATTTAAAAAAAAAAGAAATCACTGGTTGGCTTCTAAACTTCTTTTGTAAACTCCATATCCGTTGAGAATGATTTTGGCTGCAGATAACAGAAACCCCGACTAACTTACACAACAACAGAGGGCTACTTTTCTCACATAAGAATAAATCCAAAGGTAGGTGGTTGCCGGCACTTGTTGATTGGTGTCATCGAGGTCCCAGACTCTCTTCCCATATTTCTGCACTGCCGTCCCTCCTTAACATGTTGGCTTTTCATCTTCATTGCTGCCAATGATTCAGCTGCAAAATGGCTATTAGAGCCCCCGGAATCACGTCTGCATTCAAGGCAGAAACTAGAGTGAGGCAGACATTAGCAATGTCTGTATATTTTCTTGAGGAAAGAAAAACTCTGCTAGAAGCCCCTCAGCAATCTTTTGTTTATGTATCATTAGCCATAAGTACGTTATTGTCATGTGGCTATCTTGAGCTCCAAGGGCGACTGAGCACGTATTTGGCTTTTCAGGCCTCTGATCTAGACGCAGGGGAGGAAGATAGGCATCAAGTACAGATGCTGGGCTACCCAGCCCACCATGTCTGCCATGTTCCCCTTTCATTTGATCAATATGACAACCTTATATGTGGGTTGATTATCTTCTTTTTCAGGTTAAGGAAACTGAAGTTCGGGAAGGTTAGGGGACTTGTCCAAGGTCTCAGCTAGTTGGTAGTAGGGTCACAAATGCCATTTTATGATTCCTACCATAGAGCATTACTGCACCATTGCTGTGTAAAATGGAAGTCCTATCTCAGAGACTATTACAAGCTCCAGGGAATTCAAGGGCTCAGTTTGGTTCCCAGAGTCCGGAGTCTCTCGTGGAAACTGTGGGATTCAGAAGGGAGGGGGTGGGGAGATGGGGTAGCCAGGTGATGAGAAATAAGGAGGACACGTATTGTGATGAGCACTGGGTGTTGCACGCAACTAATGAATCACTGAACACTACATCAAAAACTAATGACCTGCTATATGCTGGTTAACTGAACGTAATAAAAAAAAAGAATTTGGACTACCCAAAATCTTGGTTGCCTCCTGATTTGCCAGATAACTGCAGGCTGCCATTTCTTTGCATGTGCTGATCCCTCAACTTGGAATGACATTCCATTTCCACTCCTGCCCCAACAAAGCCCTGAGGCTTTGTTTACTGAATTCTTATTCACACTTCGAGGTCCAGGTTAAATTCTGCTTCTTAGCTGAAGTGCTCCTTAACTCCATCAGTCAAAACTATTCCTTTCTGCCAGAAGCCCCAAGCTCTGTTGTAGCACTTTCTTTTACTCTATCATGACAGTTGCTTCCTTTTTTTCCTGTCTCCATCATAACCTCCTTGACGGCTTCTAAGTCATCATTATCTCTGTACCTGTGTCCTGAGTGCCTGGGACACCACTAGGCATAGAGAATGGGGCCAGCAAACATTTTCCTTGTGATAGCTTTATTGAGATGTTATTCACAGACCACAGAGTTCACCCACGCAAGGTGTACAACTCAGTGATTTTTTAGTATATTCACAGAGTTGGGCAACAATCACCACTGTCAATTTTGTGACTTTTGTGACAATTTTTTGACAATTTCTCTAATACCTCAAAAAGAAATCTCATGTACTTTAACCTCACAATTCTCCATTGCCTGCCAGCCCCAGCCCGAAGCACCAACTGATCAACTTTCTGTTGCTAAATACATGCCTATTCTGGACATTCCATATAAATGGAATCATAAAATATGTGATCTTTTGTGTCTGGCTTTTTCACTTAGCATGTTTTCAAGGTTCATCCATGTTGTAGCATGAATCAGCACTCTATTGCTTTTTGTGGCCAACTAATACTCCATTGCATGGACAAGCCATATTCTTTTCATACCATATTATTTTCTCCATTCATCTGTTCATGGACATTTGGGTTGTTTCTACTCTTGGCTATAACGAATAATGCTACTGTGAACAATGGTATAAAAATATCTATTTGAGCCCCTACGTTCAATTATTTTGGGTATATTCCCAGAAATGAAATTACTGGGTCATATGGTAACTCTATGCTTACCTATTTGAAAAATTGACAATATATTTTCCACAGTAGCTGTACCATTTTACATTCTCATCAGAAATGTGTGAGAACTTCAATTTTTCCACATCCTTGCTAACACTTGTTAATGTCTGAGTTTTTGGTTAGAACCATCCGAATGGGTATGAAGTAATATCTTATTGTGGTTTTGATCCTCTTTTCCCTGATGTGGAGCATCATTTCATGTGCTTATTGGCTATTTGTGTATCTATAGGGCAATATTCAAACCCTTCATGCATTTTTCAATTGAGTTATCTTTTTACTATTGAGTTGTAAGAGTACTTGACATATTCCAGATACAATTCCCTCATCAGATATATGATTTGCTGGATGGAGTGTGGGGGGGAGGAATGGGGTAACTGGGTGATGGGTATTAAGGAGGACATTTGACGTAATGGGCACTGGGTGTTAGATGTAGCTGATGAATCCCTAAATTCTACCTCTGAAACTAATAATATATTATATGTTAATTAACTGAATTTAAATATTTTTTTCGAAAAAAAGATATATGATTTACAAATATTACCCAGCAAGCATTTTTAAAGGATTTCCAAAATTGCTATTTAAAATTTTAGATGTTCCTGGGGCACCTGGGTGGCTCAGTCATTAAGTGTCTGCCTTCGGCTCAGGTCTTGATCCCAGGGTCCTGGGATCGAGCCCTGCATCAGGCTCCCTGCTCGGCAGGAAGCCTGCTTCTCCCTCTCCCACTCCCCCTGCTTGTGTTCCCTCTCTCACTGTGTATCTCTCTGTCAAATAAATAAATAAAATCTTTAAAAAAAAACCAATAATAAATAAATAAAATTTTAGATGTTCCTTACAAAAGCTCACATCCCAGCAAAGTTTGTTTTAAACTCATAAAATTGGAACTGGTTCTCCAGGGGAAAAACTTGACACCTAATGTAAGCAAAGCACACTCAAGAATGCAACAAGTCTTCCAAACAGGCTTATATATATTCTGATAAAACATAGCAGAATATTAACAACCCCAAACATTATCAGTTCCCTGAAAATAGTCTCAAAATGAAAGTAATAAGGCAGCAATGGAAGCAAACCTCTAGCCACGGATTCACTAGCTCCTTCTGGCCACACAGAGTGTCCCCACTCTGGGAATAGTCAGTCTTCAACAGCCCTAACAGTTTGGCAAAGTTTTTCATCAGCCTCAAAGTACTTTAAGACTTCCAAATTTTCACTTAAGTCCTAACATTTTCTTCGGTTTTCCACATCACTGATCAGCCTCTTTCCAGACATATCTGATTATTTTGACAACGCTATTGAAGGGAAGAAGGTAGTACTGCATAAAACCAAGCACTGGAATCCCCAGGTCATGTTCAGCTTTGAGGAAGTGACCTTATATCTATCAGTGCACACAGTGGCTAAGGGTCTCATGATCATACGAAAGCCAAGAGATGGGGCGCCTGGGTGGCTCAGTGGGTTAAAGCCTCTGCCTTCGGCTCAGGTCATGATCTCGGGGTCCTGGGATCGAGCCCCACATCGGGCTCTCTGCTCAGCAGGGAGCCTGCTTCCCCCCTCTCTGCCTGCCTCTCTGCCTACTTGTGATCTGTCAAATAAATAAAATCTCTTTAAAAATTGTTTAAAAAAAAAAGAAAGCCAAGAGATTATATCTATACCAACTGTTATATTCCCAGTTTTTAATTTAATTGATAATTTATATATTTTCCCAGGAAGTGTGTTTTACTGCAAAATAAGGTGTGCTGATGTTTCTGAAACTGTAGCTGGTTGTTCTGATCAGGGGGGGTCCAGCATTCCAGGTCATAGCAGCAGTAAGCATCAGATAGCAGGCCCAATGCAATGTATTTGAAGGACCTCCTGTCTCAGAGAGGAAATGTGTGGCTGTTTATTGTGTTCTTTTAAGCTTTGTAATTCTCTTCTAGGAGAATGGAGAGAAGCCAGAATCCATACTCATAAAACCCAGGTTTCAGTCCAGGCTCAGTGTTAGTTCGGTCCTGCCTGTGTTATTACTGGCGAGTCTCTGTGCCTCAATTTTCATATCTCTAAAATGGGAATGATGATGATACTTGCATCAAGTTATATTGTGTAGTAGAGGACATAGTTTATACAGTGAGATAAGCTCTCTCTTTATTTATCACAAAGTCTATAGGACTCATTCACTCTCTCCTTCCTTCTGGCTTGGTTTTCTAGTGGTTTCCATCTCTACTCAGATTACAAGGTATAAAACTAACCAAAAAACTGTAATGTATGTAGGAAAAAGGAAATTATTTACCATATAGTGGGGAGGGTTGAAAAGCATGAGTGGAGAGCATGAGAAACAAGGTTCCAATAAAGAGCCAAATATAAGCTTGGAGGGTCATGGTAAGATATTTAAACATTTTCTTGCCAAAAATGAGAAGCCATCAAGGAGTTCCAAGTAGATTATGTTGAGTGAAAGTCAAGCAGATTATGTTGAGTGAAGTCAAGCAGAGAGAGTCAATTATCTTATGGTCTCACTTACGTGTGGAGCATAAGGGAAAATATGGAGGACATTGGGAGAAGGAAAGGAAGGGTGAATTGGGAGAAATCGGAGGGGAAGGTGAAACATGAGAGACTGAACTCTGAGAAACAAACTGAGGGTTTTGGAAGGGAGGGGGTGGGGGTTGTGTGAGCCTGGTGGTGGGTATTGAGGAGGGCACATATTGCATGGAGTGCTGGGTGTGGTACATGAACAATGAATCTTGGAACACTGAAAAAAATTAAATTAAATTTAAAAAAAAAAGAGTACCTGCCTATTCAGAAACCTCACTCTTGCAGCCATGTTGGGGAAAAGCTGGAGGGAAGAGAGCTAGAGCATTTAAGAGCAGATGGGCAGTGATTTGTTAGTCTCACACAAATTTAAGATAGTGGTATTGTTGTGGAGGGAAGACAAATTTGGGGAAAACTTAGGAAAACTCGAGAGGACTTGATGTTTGATTCAATGTGGGATAAAATGGAGGGAGAGGAGTAAAGGATTCTAACTTAGACAATTGATGGAAACATTAACAAGAGAGGGGATGCAAAAGATTTTGAGCGGGGCGCCTGTGTGGCTCAGTTGGTTGAGCAACTGCCTTCGGCTCAGGTCATGATCCTTGAGTTCCGGGATCGAGTCCCACATCGGGCTCCCAGCTCCGCGGGGAGTCTGCTTCTTCCTCTAACCGTCTCTCCTCTCATGCTCTCTCTCGCTTTCTCTGTCTCTCAAATAAAATAAATAAAATCTTTAAAAAAAAAAAAAGATTTTGAGAGAACATAACTTCATTCCAGACACACTGAACTTGAACCCATTCATGTAGAGAAGCCTAGAAAGTCTTTAGAGGTAGGGACTGATAGCTTGAAGAGAAATGACAAGAGGTCCAGATTGGATTTTATTATGGGTACCTAGAGATGATAACTGAAGCCATCATAGCAGATGAGATAGCTTAATGAAGGAATACAGAGTGAAGAGAGGAATACAGAGAAAAGGTTGCCGGGAGTAAGCCCTGAGAAACAAAGAGTTTCCAAGGGGCAGAGGAGGAAGAATACATGAAGAAGACTGCCATAGAGTGAAATGGAAGAATGTTCAGGGAATAAGAGTTTTAAGAAGCAGAGAGGAGTTCAAAAGAATCAAATGCTACCGCGAGTGTGGGTAGGATACCAATGAAGAAATAAAAACCACTGGCATTCAAAATTAAATAGTATTCAGTCATGGCCAAGTCTAAGACCATTTCAATCACTGTGGAGAGAACTAAAAATTTCCCAAAGGGCAATTCTGAAGATACAGAGGCACTGAAATACTCTTAGGAAATTTGATGAAAGAACCAAGCAAGAAATAGTTGTAGAATAAAATGAGTTCAAGTGGGGTAATATATGTGAAAGTTCTATTTAAAAAATGCATAGGACAGTTATTATTCCATTAAACAAGTGCTATTCTGCACCCCCCCCCCAAAAAAAAGAAAAAGAAAAAAGGCACTCCTACTGCCAAGTGAATTAATCATAAGATAAAGGAAATGGAGTTCCTGTTATAATTCCCATTTTCATGGAAATAGAAGCACTGTCCATTCATGTTTGTTTTCAGGAATCTCACTAAGAAATTACTCCTTCAGGTTGATTTGGCAGCTTCCTTTGATACCCAGAGTAGTCGAGGGCAACAAGGTATTGTGTTAAGCAAAAGGTCACAAGCTTGCCACAGTCTCTTAAGCTAGGAGATTGAGGCTGTACTTACATAAAGACCAATCAAGGGGCTCCGTGACTCTGTGTGCTGAAGTGATCATGATTTGATATTGTGCTGACCCAGCCTGGTCTCCCAATCAACCACAAAGCCTCTTTATCAAATTGCACATCATACACACTTCAAGAGCAAGAGAGAGAAAAGATGGCTGGTGCAAGCCAGCCTGAGAGTCCTCAGGGACAGAAGCTTTGCGACAGACAGATAAGACTTGTTATTGCATAAAAACATCAGCTATGGGCAAGTAGGAATGTTAACAAAGTGAAAATTATGACCTATGACACTGGTTGGCTGCTATTTCAGTGTCGCCTGAAATAAGAAAGAAGAATCACTCTGACAACATTGACGATAATATCTTTTACAATTGACAAAGCCCCTTCACATCCACTCTGCCATTTGAGCCTAACTACCCTACCAGGTAGGTTAGGCAGTGGCTATAGTCCTCCCTTGCAGCTGCAGAAACAAAAGCTCAGGGGTTAAGTGACTTCTCCACTTGGCACAAACAGTAAGCAGAGCGAGGACTCCACCCAAGGTCTCCCGACTCTGAGACCACTACTCCTTCTGCTACTTACACAGCCAATCTAAATAGACAGCAGCCAAATGGTTCTGTGACCCCAGTGTACCATGGGTACAGTGCTAAGAATGTAGAAACAGGTGCTCAAGGATATTTTGGGCCCTATCTGTAAAGCTGGGCTTTTGTTCCTTAGAGTTAACTTTTTCTTCCTGCACCGCAGATCACTCACTTGAATTCTTGGTGCATTACATAAAAATTCTTGTTTGAGTAAGACAGACAGTCTTGCCCATGCTGTGCCCGTGTCTGATTTTCCGAACAATGCTTCTCACTTTGTTAAATCCTCCTAGATTTCTTACTCATCTACCCCCCACATTCAGCTGAGAAAAGCCACCACACCTGTGAATCCCACATTCTGAAATTTGAATCACAATTTGGATTTATTTCCATGTCTATTATTACTGTCGGGATGTAAGACGAGGGAAAATGGACACATTAGAGAAATGAATTCAGCATAATGAAGGTCATTTTCAATTGTGACTGCCCATTATACAACTCTTTGGCTAGCATTACAGACAGATGCCATGCAATCGAATTTTTTTTTTTCTGATATCAAGTTAGCTTCTTGGCAGAGTAAGACAGCTCATTAGTAATCTTGGATCTCTTTCTATATTTGTGACTCAACTCTAGATGGTGGATAGTAGGTAATATGGGCTTTGTGCCATGAAAATCCACAATGACATTTCCATGCGAATCCTGATTATTGAAAGGGGAGTGCTCTTTCTTAAGACCCAAGTCTGTTTTACTCTGACTTAGCAACCCAAGTTCAGGGTTAGCCAGGGAATGAAAAAAGAAGGAATGTGGGACAGAATAGGGAAGAGGCAAAGAGGAGGAGGAGGAGAAACAGCCAGATCTTAGTTTTAGTTTAAGAGTAGCAGTTGCACAGAACATCAAAAAATTACCTTAAACAAGCTATATAATAGTTTTAAAGGTGTTCATATGAAGGTCCGGTGTGACGTTGGTGTGTGTGTGTGTGTGTAGTCATGGCAATCAATTTCATTTAACCCCATTTTGCTTAGTTTATTTCCTAAGGTTCCTTTTGTAAGGTAAGTTTTTATTCTCTCAGACTGGATTTCTACTAAGTGAAGCAAAATTACAAGTTCACCAGATTCTTCTGCTGACAACCTGTCTCCTTATTTTCAGTCTTTCCCCCGATCAAGTCCATCTCACACATTTTCCCTGCTGATCTTCCCAAGAACAAATGTGACCACAGTATTCTTTTGCTTAATGCTCCAGCAGCTCTATCTCTCACTCCCACACACCCTACCCTTTGGCCATACTAAATTATAAGCCATTCTGAAGACACACGACTATTCAGTGAGTCATGCATCCATTAAACTCTATTCTTTGGGCTTGCTCACAACAGAAACTTGAACTAGCTTTGACAAAAAAGGGAAATAACTGAGAGGATACTGGGCTAAAGCTATGATCAACATCCTTTATATGGTGAGAACCATGATCAGCAGCACCTCCTTAGTTTTACCTGCTACCACATCTGCCAATAGATCCTGAAGCTATTGACTCTAGTTTCAAATACCCTAGAGAAGAATCCTATCTGCCTAGCCAAGGGGAGAGACTTGTTAGAATCATAGGACTGGGGAGAAGGGGGCAGTTCCTAGGAAAAGGTTGTTGTATAGATATGCCATAAATGCTCATTACCTTATATTTGCTCCTATGCTTTATCCTCATTTCTGCTTGTTGTGGTTGTTCTACTTTGGCATATATTCCTCTCTCATTTCTCTAAACTCTGGCAGAACTTGCTAATATCAACTACAGGGTCCTTAGTTATAACACTGTCTTCCTTTTTTGCCTAGTTCACATTTGATTACTTGTATGCCAATGCCCTTGTAAGTGGTTTGGAAGACAGGGGTACACCTTGAACTTCTTTAGAGTCCCTCCACTGTTCCTAGAACTGTTTTAATCCATAGTAATTGCTCACGTGCTTCCTGAGTTTAACTGAACATTTATTAGATTGCCATGGTAGAGAAACTTAGATCCTGAACAAAAATAATTCATCTACCCACTCCTAGCTCTACTCATAGAATGGAGAATGTGGCATTTTATTTCATTCCATCCATCCATCCATCTGTTAGAAAGCATTTAATGAATTGCTACTCCATTTCAGTCTCTGTGTTAAGTGCTAAGGATACAGAGATTAATTAGATAAGGTATCTGCCCTAGAGGGTACAGTCTAGCTGGAAAAAAGACATGGAAACAAATAAATCATCACCACCACAGATAATGAGTGTGTAAAAAGAGTACAGAGTACTCTGAAGGAGCCCACAGGAGGTGATTATATAGGTGGGTCTCTGGTGTTGGGACTACAACTCCCTGGAAACAACTTCACAGCTAACTGATTGGAGCCTACATAAGATCACACATCTTTTGACAGTTTCCTTACAAGTTTATGAGACTTCAAAACCAGCGAAAGAAACCAAAAGAAGCATTTCTTTCTTTTCAGAATTCAGTGTCCTGACTTCTTTCCTATCAACACCTTATGGGTACTCTTTGCGCACCAGCTGTCTGCCGCCCTCTGAGCAATCTCAGGAGATGGGGCCATGGCTGTTTCTCTCTGCCCTACCCTGTTTCATTGAGCAGGACAGCCAGGAAATCAGGCAGTTGAGGGAAAGGATCTTATGACGGGGGCCTTCTGCCAAATTACTCCTCTTCTGATGATTCTCTGTCTTAAATATTACTGTCTATTGTTTTTGGATGATGTGTTGAGACCCAGAATACTGTATTTCTTCTAGGAAACTACTTTGCAGAAGGGAAAACTGTACTCTGCTATGCAGGTACGACTTGATGGAGATGTGAGACAGATTTTGCTTCGCGGCTACTGTAAGGAACCAGACTCAGGAAGATGTCTGAAAGTTCAGACAGTTGGGCATGCTGCGTCCCTTTCCATGGTCCTGATTTGTAACTAGCAGTTTTGTAAATTGCATTTCCCTGCAGACTCTGGCTCTGCAAAACCTCTTTGTTTACCAACTACTAAACATGAAGGAAACTGCTCTTCAAAGGTTGCAAATGCAATGGGAGAGCAACCAGGTCGGCAGTGGAGGGAGAAGAAAGGAGAACCAAGTGGCATTCATCACAGATCTGAAGGAACAAGGAGAATTCCTACTAACTATTTGGCATTTTTAGATATTTATTTTCTTGTCACAGACATTGCTTTAGAATCCGGCCACACCTTCACCATGCCAACACCCCACACAGCTGTTGTTGGGAACTGGACAAGCAAATCACACTAATGATGTGAACATCTGCGATCTTAACTCTCAGCGGACATGAAACCACTTTCAGAGAATTTCTTGATGCTAAGCTTGAGGTATTCTCACTCTAACTAAGATAACAAGAGGTACCACCACTGGTGCTGGAGCAAGCAACAGAGGTTCAGACCCAAGTAGGACAGATCACGGCAACATGTGAAGGAGACTGCATTGGGCATTTCCCCTGCTCACCAGCATTCTGGGAGTGAGAACTAAACATGTGAATTCAACAGAGTCCTTAGGTTTATCTTGAGTGGTTTGTCAATACGCAAATAAAATAAACTGCAACTAGCCATTGTGCTATATTCTGCTATCATAGTGGTTTTACCCCCAAGCACTTATAATGCCCTAGATCAATGAAGTTGTCCTTGCCATTGACATCAGCTGTTAGGGGAGAGGACTCCTGTGTACTTTCTCAATAGATCCTAGGGGTAGTTTTTTTCTTCTTCTTCCTTTGAGACAGATCTTAGAGACTTAGTTTAAGTTCTTATTCCAGGATCCTTCTGGGGTTCATCTTCTGATACATATAACTTATTCCTCACTTTCATTTAAGAGTTGGCGTTTGCTTTACTTTGATATATTTTCTACTAAATAAGTCCTGCAAAAGAATCCATGCTACTGTTGGGAGACCAAAAATTGGAAATCCTGATTCACTTGGTCCAACAAGCTGTATAGGAACATATGTTATTCTGATCAAGTCATACAGCATTCTTCCTCTTTTTTGACTAGGAAGAATTAAGTATGTATAATTAGAATGGTGTAATGAACTTCTATGTACCTATCAGTGGCTTTAACCATTATCAACTGCCCGATCTTGTTTTATCTATAACCATATCCACCTCACTCTCCCGTATTATGGCAAAGTAAATCCTACAGATCATATAACCTCATCCACAAATATTTCAGGATACAGATTCATTTTTTTAAGTCATAGTACCATCATCACACAAAATTAAATAAAATTATCCTCTCTTCTTAGAAACACATCTAACACAAGTTTAGCAGAAAACCCACCCTATAGCCTGAAGTGGAACACCATGAGAGGCCTGTATGTGAGAACATATGTGAGTCTCCCTGGGAACCCCTGGATCTAGATTTGATGGGGCCAGGGACTTGAGGTACAGCACCATGTGGGTGAAGGCACCATTCAAAGACATCTAAATTGTCTCTGTTACTATAATCCCACTGGCGCCCACACACTTTGAGAGACCTGGAGAAATTAAAGTTACACTATGATACAAAATGGGGTTACAGGAACAAAAATTAGATTATACATGGAGACTGAAACCCCCCTCAACACCCAACCCCTTACATGTTCTCTGGTTAATAGAGAAGTGGGAATCTTCTTGAGCCGGGCTCCCTATGGTCCCTGTCACATCCTGCTGCCAGTGTCATGCTGTCAGCTCTCGCGTCCCACCAACGCTTCCAGCCCTACGTCCCGAGCCGAACTTCCCTGGGACCCACATTGATGGGATCCCTCATCCCCAGGATCATCCTTGGCGTTTCTCCTCAATTACCAAATACATGTCGACTTGCTCATAAAAAAAAAAAAAAGCAACTGCTAGTTCTAATGGAGAGATAAGGCAGAAAAACTCTCCTTTTCCCTCTGGTTTCCTGTTTAAGGGGAACAAGGAACAATCTCCCCTCTGTTCCCAGAAGCCAAGATCCCGTTTCCTCAATGTTGTTACAGCCCCCAACTCACATGCCCCCTAGTGGCTGGCCCAGTTCTTTCCCCCTTCCTACCACTGCGTTATATTACCTTTTCATTAAAAGCTTTTTATTCATCCTATTACCCCAGAGAATTCTTCTTTTACCCATCATCCCCAGGGCAGATTAAATCCCATAGCACCTGATCTAACCTGTATCAGTATTTATGATGCTGTGCTGCCATTGTTTCACTAACTGACAGTGCAGCCCTTAGGGGCCAAAACCCAAGTCATATTCATCTGTGTGAATATGGGGCCCAGGACAGCATTTCGTGCACAACCGATATAGAATAAATGTGCTTGAATTACTGTTGCTGGGCAAAATTTCTGACTTCTCTTTCTCAATTGTAGCCTCAACTTTGGGTTGATGGGTTCCTCTAACATATGCTTCTAACCTTCTTGAGAAGACACACACACACACACACACACACACACACACACCCCTTTAACTGTCTTTGACTACCATGAAGAAATGCCCAGAGTAAGACTTTTATGAACATTTCTACTTTAATGAGTATTATTGTTGGGCATGTCTATTATACTAAATCAAGTGATATTCTCTGCCCATGTAACATGTCTTGTTGAACATTCTTGGCACACAGTTATATTGAGAAGTTTAATTCACAGCAAGCAATATTTAACAACATTTGTTCACTAGTTGGTATATGGAGCTGGCAAGCTCCCCTTCCTCCCACACTGCCAAATTCCTGTTCTTATAAGCCAAGAGTCTTTCCACTCTGGCTTTATTGCTTCTGTTGCATGCTCTCCTGACTTTCACACTTCAACCCTTCAACTGATCACCACTTTGTGGGACCTGGGAGCCACATGGAGGTCACCTGTCATTCCAGCTGTGAGCCAGACTGTCTTACTAACTCCCAAACTTCCTGTTATTAAGCTTGTTTTGCTGGAAGGCAAAGGCTCTTTCCCCACTGACCTTCACCCCCCAACTCTCAAGTATTCCTTTTCTTTTTAACTCCTTCATTTCTCATTTTTGCTCTTTTGCTAGGCAAAGAGCTATTTCCAGCCAGAAAGGGAAGCCTTTCCTGGGTAATCAATGGATAGACACTCACATGCATACACTAAACCCCTATCAATGCCATGGAAGAGCCCCGGGACTGAGAGATATTCTCCACTTATGATCATATCTTATGTAGATATGTCCATGACTCACAGAACTCAAGGCTGGAAGAGAAATTAAGGGTGCCCTGCCCTAGTCCCACTGCCCTTCCAAAGCTTGAGTTCTCTTGACTTGCAGTGGATTGAGGACTACAGCTAGCACAAAATCTAGCCATAACAAGATTTGACTCAGTCACTGTCCTACAGGCTTAGCAGTTTATTGTGCAGGTTATCCTGCTGTCAAATCAAAAGGCAAAGCTAATGTGTCCCTTCTCACAAGGCTTTAAGGTTTAGACCAAATTATCAGCAGAGTATTGTTTTACAAATAGAGTAGCGATTGCTACCATGTATAGGTACATTTCCAGCATGACCCCTCTGAGCCTTGTATTAACTCTCAGAGTTGCCGCATGTGATGAGGCCAGCAATGGCCAATAACACAAACTCTCTTGAAGGTGGAGGGATGCAGGGTATCTGAAATGAGAAGTCTTCTTCAAACTCCTTTCTTGGGCTGCTCTTTTATCTGATTCTAGTACCCTGATCTTACCTGCTACTTGCAAGCTCCCTCTTCTCTTGAATCCCAGATTCTTCTAGAGGACATTGGCCTTAGTTTTGGTCGATAGCCTCCTCACAGTGCACAAGAACATGATTTCAGTTTTCTGTGAACCTTGGCCACTTAACCTAAGAGCATGTTCTTCCTGCATTTAATCTCTCTTTTAGCTCAAACTTGATGCTACCCTGCTCTCAGGTCATCATTCAAGTGTTCAACGATTCATCCATGTTAAGTCTGGGATGTGCAGTATAGACCCTTCTGATTTGATATAGGAGATTTAGACTGAATTAGAATTTCACCATTCATGCCAACACATACTTCATACTGATGCTTCTCAAAATGGTTCTGGTTTCAATCTTTTTCTTCATTCAGTTGCACATTCTAACAGTACACCTGTCCACTTCATACAAAGCAGGGACCTACACAACTCAGCAATTTGGAGCAAAATCCTTAAAATGTGTATGTTCACTGACTCAATGATGAACGTCATTGAATAATCTTAACATAAATGTGTGAAAAGATTTAGCTATAGTTATCCATTAATGCATTTATAAAAAGGAATCTATATGTTCAACAAGCATAGTTTTTATTTCCATGAGATGGAATACTATAATCATCAATAACAAGATTATAGGTTTATATTTATCGGTAGTTGAAGATGTGGATATATTATTCATTGACAACATCAGGTTTCAAAGTGGCAGGTATGTTACGCTCCCATTTAAAAATATGTATGTGTATGTGTGACCTCTTCAACCTCGGCCACAACAACTTCTTGCTAGACACATGTCCAAAGGCAAGGGAAACAAAAGCAAAAATGAACTATTAGGACTTCATCAAGATAAAAATCTGCACAGCAAAGGAAACTGTCAACAAAACTAAAAGACAACTGACAGAAGGGGAGAAGACATTTGCAATGACATATCAGATAAAGGGCTAGTATCCAATATCTATAAAGAACTTATCAAACTCAACACCCAAAGAACAAATAATCCAATCAAGAAATGGGCAGAAGACATGAACAGACATTTCTGCAAAGAAGACATCCAAATGGCCAACAGACACATGAAAAAGTGCTCAACATCCCTCGGCATCAGAGAAATACAAATCAAAACCACAGTGAGATACCACCTCAAACCAGTCAGAATTAGCCAGTCAGGGCTGAAATTAACAAGTCAGGAAATGACAAATGTTGGCAAGGATGCAGAGAAAGGGGGACCCTCTTACACTATTGGTGGAAATGCAAGCTGGTGCAGCCACTCTGGAAAACAGTATGGAGGTTCCTCAAAAAGTTGAAAATGGAGCTACCCTATGACCCAGCAATTGCTGGGAGTTTGAAGAAGACTTCTCATTCCAGATACCCTGCATCCCTCCACCTTCAAGAGAGTTTGTGTTATTGGCCATTGCTGGCCTCATCACATGCGGCAACTCTGAGAGTTAATACAAGGCTCAGAGGGGTCATGCTGGAAATGTACCTATACATGGTAGCAATCGCTACTCTATTTGTAAAACAATACTCTGCTGATAATCTGGTCTAAACCTTAAAGCCTTGTGAGAAGGGACACTACTAGGTATTTACCCCAAAGATACAAATGCAGTGATCCAAAGGGGCACGTGCACCCCAATGTTTATAGTAACAATATCTAGATAGATAGATAGATAGATAGATAGATAGATAGATAGATAGATAGATAGATAGAGATAGATAGATAGATATCACACATACACAATGGAATATTACTCAGCCATCAGAATGGATTAAATCTTAGCATTTACACTGACATGGATGGAACTGGAGCATATTATGCTAAGCAAAATAAGTCAAACATAGAAGGACAATTAGGTGGTTTTACTCATATGAGGAATATAAGAAACATCACAGAGGATCATAGGGGAAAGGAGGGAAAAAGAAAAAAATCAGAGAGGGATACAAACCATGAGAGACTCTTAACTATGGGAAAGAAACTGGGGGTTGCTGGAGGGATGGTGGCGAGGGGAATGGAGTAAGTGGGTGATGGGCATTAAAGAGGGCACATGATGGGATGAGCACTGGGTGTGATATGCAACTGATGAATTACTGAACTCTACATCTGAAACTAATGAAGTTTTATATGTTGGTTATTGAATTTAAATAAAAAACGTATGTGTCTGTGTATGAACACATGTACAGGAAGATATCTGGAATGCCATGCACCAAGATACTAATAATGATTATCCATAGGTGGTGGCACAATGGGTGATTTTAACTTTCTTTTCTTTTTCCTTCTCTATATTCCTAATTTTACTATGTGAAATTTACATTGCTTTTATAACTTATAAAACAATCCCAGAGACTTACAACCCATATCAGAAAGAGGCTATGGTAGAAGCAGGATGGACAGCAACAGAGTGGCATTCTGGTAGCATCCATTGGAGTAGAATTGCTTACACACAAAACTAACAGACTACACAAACCCTTAGTGGCTTAAATAACGCAATCATTTCTTTTTCTTATGATTCTACAATTTGGGCAAGGCCCAGTGGGGATGGCTTGTCACTGCTCCATATGGCACTAGCTGAGACAGCCCAACTGGGGCTGAAAGATTCTTTCAAGATGACACATTCACAAGACTGGCAAAATGGTGGCAGTCGCTATCTGGAAGTTCAGCTCTGGCTGTTTGCCAGGGTCCTTGGTTCTTTTCCTCATGGACATTTCCACAGGCCTTCTTGAGCTTCTTCTCAGCAGAGTTCTGGGTTCCAAGAAACCCAGGTGGAAGCCTCAAGGCTTTCTGTAACTCAGCTGCAGAAGTCCCAGAACATTAGTTCCACGACATTCTATTGGCCAAGCAAGTCACTAGAGCCAGCCCAGGTTCAAGGGGAGGGGAATTAGACTCCACCTTTTGACAGGAGAAACAGCAAAGAACTTTTGACCATCTTTAATCCCCTGCATATGGGAACGGAAGTAGCTCTTCCACCTGGCCAGAGGCCCAAGTCCTAGTGAACACCACAAATACTCTGATTTCCTAAGACTCTCTCCTGAGGTATTATATTACTGTCAATGTAACTACTATCCAAATAGAGAAGCATCTGTTTAAGAGAGAATTATTAAGAATGAAGAGATCACACCAGTGAAATTTTAGGCTTTCTTCATTTTTGAATTCTTCATTTTAAAGAGTTGTAATCTCAGGGCATCAACTCCTCACTATGGATTCCCGATACTCATCTTTTTAAAATGGGGATATAAAAAGCACAAGTTGACACCAATGACTGTAGGTCATAAGACTCTGAATAGGTCCTAATTTCTCCAACCTTTGGCCTTTGTTCTATCCTCTCTGCTTAGAATGTCTTTCACCATGTTGTGTCCTTCCTACTCATTCTTCAAAGCCCTACAAAAGTCCTGCCTCTCCCAGATGGAATTCTCTCCATCACTCTATGTATGTTTTAGCAATTATCACAGTCTGCCTCTCTAGCACAGGCCCTTATCCATAATAGATATATAGTAAATAGTCATTTAATGGATGAATAAATGAGTACTAGTACTAGAATCTTAATCTCATCAACTAGTACTAGTTGATTGTGTGGCTGTCTTCTTTACTGAGCTGGTAGTCTCTGGAAGGCAGGCTCCACATTACAGTAATTACCATAGTCTCACTCCATCTTACAACTAATGAAGAGGCTGGAGCTCTTTTCTTCTTTCCTTCCTCTATACTTCCTTCCTACTTTCCTTCCTTCCTTTCTATCTTCCTTCTTTTTTTTATTCTTTCAATAAATATATATTGAAGACCTACTATGTGTCAACCATTTTGCTAGTTCCTGTTCTCATGGAACTTAGATTCTGATGGAAGAGAACCACAAACAAATAAACTAATAAAGTAATTATAATTGTGATTAGTGCCAAAAGGAAAAGAATACTATGCTATGATTGAGAATAGGAGAGAGTAACATTTAGTTAAGACCTAAAGAATGAGCAAGAACCAGCCATGTTAAGAGTAGGGGGTTATTCTGACTGATATGAGGTGCTATCTCATTGTGGTTTTGACTGTATTTCTCTGATGCCGAGTGATGTTGAGCACTTTTTCAAGTCAGAAATGACAGATGTTGGCAGGTATGCAGATAAAAGGGAACCCTCCTACACTGTCGTGGGAATGCAAGCTGGTGCAGCCACTCTGGAAAAGATTATGGAGGTTCCTCAAAAAGTTGTAAATGGGGATGCCTGGGTGGCTTAGTTGGTTAAATGTCTAGTTAAGTGATCTCAGAGTCCCAGGATCAAGCCCCACATCGGGCTCCCTGCTCAGCAGGGAGTCTGCTTCTCCCTCTCCCACTCCCCCTGCTCATGTTCTCTCTCTCTCTCTCAAATAAATAAAATCTTTTTAAAAATTTTATAAATAGAGCTACCCTATGACCTAGCAATTGCACTACTGGGTATTTACCCCAAAGATACAAATGTAGTGATCTGAAAAGGCACCTGTGTCCCAATATTTATAGCAGCTATGTCCACAATAATCAAACTATGGAAAGAACACAGATGTCCATTGACAAATGAATGGATAAAGAAGATGCAGGCTGTGTGTGTGTGTGTGTGTGTGTGTGTGTGTGTGTGCTTGCACGTGTGTGTGTGGAATGGAATGGCATGCAGCCATTAAAAATTAAATCTTGGAGCGCCTGGGTGGCTCAGTGGGTTGGGGCCTCTGCCTTCAGCTCAGGTCATGATCTCAGGATCCTGGGATCGAGCCCCACGTCAGGCTCTCTGCTCGGCAGGGAGCCTGCTTCCCCCTTTCTCTCTGCCTGCCTCTCTGCCTACTTGTGATCTCTGTCTGTCAAATAAATAAATAAAATCTGAGAGAAAGAAAGAAAAAGAAAGAAAGAAAGAAATAGAAATTAAATCTTGCCACTTGCAACAACATGGGTGGGAACTAGAGGGTTTATGCCAAGCGAAATAAGTCAATCAGAGAAAGACAACTATCGTACGATCTCAATGATACGTGGAATTTAAGAAAGAAGGTAGAGGATCATGAGGTAAGAGAGGAATAAATGAAACAAGATTAAACCAGAGAGGGAAACGAATCATAAGAGACTCTTAATCTCAGGAAACAAACTGAAGGTTGCTGGAGGGGAAGGAGTTGGAGGATGGGGTGGCTGGGTGGTGGACATTGGGGAGGGTATGTGTCGTGGTCAGTACTGTGTGTTGTGTAAGACTGATGAATCACAAACCTGTACCCCTGAAATACATAATACATTATAGGTTAATTAAAAAGAAGAGTAGGGGGTTAATAAAGATTTACTTAAATTTACTTGATTGTTACAGGTGGATGATAGTCCAAGCTTATCCTTGGTAACCACATCCCCTGAATTTTTAGCTTTCTCCATTCTAGTTCGAAAGTCAGCTCTTTTTAAAGAAAAAAAAAGATTTTAAATGACTGTATTTATATGAAATTATATGATGCATGGTATTTCCTTCAAAATAATCTCAAAGTGAGTAAGTTATAGGTGAAACAAGATTGGCTACGAGTTGATAACTGTTGAAGCTGGTTGATGGGTATATGGGACTTCATTATACTATTCAATATACTTCTGTGTAATTTAGAGATTTTCTATAGGAAAGGTTTTTAAGAGGACTTCCAGGGAAGATGGCAGAGTAGGAGGATCCTAAGCTCACCTCACCCCATAGATACAACTAGATAACACCAACATCAGTATAAATAACCCAGGAAAAAATCTGAAGACTGGCAAAACAGCTAAATGGAAAGAGAACACACTGAAGAGGGTAAGAAGGATGGAGATGCAGTCAGGAGTTAAACGGACCCATGGGACTGTCTGCAGGAAGGAGGGACAACATGGGACACCATGGGAGCAGAGAGAGGAGAGGAGCAGACCCCTACATCAGCCACCCAGGAACAGAAAACCCACACTAGGAAGACAAATCCCCATAACATTTGGCTTTGAAGACCAGAGGGGCCTAAAAATCATTGGGGCTTAATACTTTAAAAATCTGTGGGTTTGGCTCTGGAAGAGCTGAGAGTGCAGAGTCCCTGCCCTTAAAGTGACGGTACAACAAACAGCCCCACTGAGATACAGCATAGAATCTGCAGTTTGAAAATCGCCTGGAGTATATGCAAAGGAGTTTTATTTACTAATATCAGAGCATGCACTGGAGGGACAGGGATCTTTGGGAGACTTCTCTAAGAACAGAGCTACTTCCGTTCCCATATGCAGGGGATTAAAGATGGCCAAAAGTTCTTTGCTGTTTCTCCTGTCAAAAGGTGGAGTCTAATTCCCCTCCCCTTGAACCTGGGCTGGCTCTAGTGACTTGCTTGGCCAATAGAATGTCGTGGAACTAATGTTCTGGGACTTCTGCAGCTGAGTTACAGAAAGCCTTGAGGCTTCCACCTGGGTTTCTTGGAACCCAGAACTCTGCTGAGAAGAAGCTCAAGAAGGCCTGTGGAAATGTCCATGAGGAAAAGAACCAAGGACCCTGGCAAACAGCCAGAGCTGAACTTCCAGATAGCGACTGCCACCATTTTGCCAGTCTTGTGAATGTGTCATCTTGAAAGAATCTTTCAGCCCCAGTTGGGCTGTCTCAGCAAAGAAATAATGACTTTGAAGGACACACTGAACCAGACAGATCTAACAGATATATTCAGAACATTCCATCCTAAAACAGCAGAATACACATTCTTTTCAAATACACATACAATATTCCCCAGAACAGATCACATGTTAGGCCACAAAACAAGTCTTAACAAATTCAAACAAATTAACAAATTTCACGTTATACCTTGCATCTTTTCTGACCACAATGCTATGAAAATAGAAATGAACCACAAGAAAAAAATCTGGAAAGAACACAAACACATGGTGGTTAAATAACATGCTACTAAAGACTGAATGGGTCAACCAAGAAATCAAAGAGGAAATTTTAAAATTACATAGAGACAAATGAAAATGAAAACACAATAGCCCTAAATCTTTGAGATGCAGCATAAGCTGGTCTAAGAAGGAGGTTTATAGCAATACAGGCCTACCTCAAGAACCAAGGAAAATCTCAAATGAACTAAGTTGTTCATTTTATGCTTAAAGGAGCAGCAAAAAGAAGAACAAATAAAACCCAAAAAGCAGAAGGAAAGAGGGATGCCTGGGTGGCTCAGTTCGTTAAGTGGCTGCCTTCGGCTCAGGTCGTGATCCCAGAGTTTTGGGATCTAGTCCCGCATTGGGTTCCTGGCTCAGCAGAGAGCTGCTTCTCCTTCTCACTCTGCCTTCTGCTCTCCCTGCTTGTACTCTTTCTTTATCTCTCTCTCTGTCAAATGAATAAAGAATCTTTTAAAAAAAAGCAGAAGGAAAGAAATAATAAAGATTAAAGCAGAAATAAAGGAAATAGAAACTAAAAAAAAAAAAAAATTAATAGAACAGAACAACAGAACCAGGAGCTGGTTCTTTGAAAAGATCAACAAAATTGATAATCCCTTAGTCAGACTCATAAAAAATAAAAAAGTAAGAGAGAGGACTCAAATAAACAAAATCAGAAAAGAAAGAAGAGAAATAGCAACTGACAACACAGAAATACAAAGAATTATAAGAGAATATTATGAAAAATTATATGCCAACAAATCAAACAACTGAGAAGAAATGGATGAATTACTAGAAATATATAACCTTCCAAAGCTGAACAAGAAAGAAATAGAAAATTTGAATAGACTAAGTACCAGAAATGAAATGGAATCAATAATCAAAAAAATCCATAATAAACAAAAGTCCAGGACCAGATGGTTTCACAGGTGACTTCTACCAAACATTTAAAGAAGAGTTAATACCTGTTCTTCTGAAACTATTCCAAAAAATAGAAGAGGAAGGAAAGCTTCCAAATTCATTCTATGAGGCCAGCATTACCGTGATACCAAAACCAAAGACACTACCGAAAAAAGAGAACTACAGGCCAATATCTCTGATGAACATAGATGTAAAATCCTCAACAAAATATTAGCAAACTGAATTCAACTATACATTAAAAAAAGTTGTTCCCCGTGGTTGAGTGGGATTTATTCCTCGGGTGCAAGCATGATTCAATATTTGTAAATACATTAATGTGATACATCACATCAACAAGAGGAAGAATAAAAACCTTATGACCATGTCAATAAATGAAGAAAAAGCATTTGACAAAGTACAACATCCATTCATGATAAAGGATAAAGAGAACACACCTCAACATAATAAAGACTTTATATGAAAAACTCACAGCTAACATCATACTCAATGGTGAAAAACAGAACTTTTCCTAGGATCAGGAACATAAAGGATGTCCACTCTTGCCACTTTTATTCAACATAGTACTGGAAGTCCTAGCCACAGAATCAGACAACAGAAAGAAATAAGAGGCATTTAAATTGGTTAGGAAGAAGTAAAACTTTCACTATTCACAGATGACGTGATACTATATATAGAAAATGCTAAAGACTCCACCAAAAAACTAACTAGATAAATGAATTCAGTGAGGTCACAGGACACAAAATCAATACATAGAAACCTGTTGCATTTCTGCACACTAATAATGAAGTAGCAGAAATAGAAGATAATGATCCTCTTTACAGTGACACCAAAATAACAAAGTACCTAGGAATAAACTTACAGGAAATGAAAGACCTGTATGCTGAAAACTATAAAACACTGATGAAAGAAACTGAAGACAACACAAACAAATGGAAAGATATTCCATGCTCATGGATTGGAAAAACACATATTGTTAAAATGTCCATACTACCCAAAGCAATCTACAGATTTAATGTAATCTCTATCAAAATACTAACAGCATTTTTCACAAAACTAGAACAAATAATTCTAAAATTTGTATAGAATCACAAAAGATCCTGAATAGCAAAAACAATCTTAAAAATAAGAACATAAGGCATCCAAATGAGCAAAGAAGAAGTCAAACTCTCACTCTTTGCAGATGATATGATACTTTATGTGGAAAACCCAAAAGACTCCACTCCAAGACTGCTAGAACTCATACAGGAATTCAATCAAGTGTCAGGATATAAAATTAATGCACAGAAATCAG
>CM052801.1:89738329-89784426 GCA_028533885.1 Nasua narica | reverse complement strand
AATTGCACTACTGGGTATTTACCCCAAAGATATAGATGTAGTGAAAAGAAGGGCCATATGTACCCCAATGTTCATAGCAGCAATGACCACAATCGCCAAACTGTGGAAAGAGCCAAGATGCCCTTCAACGACAAATGGATAGAGAAGATATGGTCCATATATACAATGGAATATTATGCCTCCATCAGAAAAGATGAATACCCAACTTTTGTATCAACATGGTCAGGACTGGAGGAGATTATGCTGAGTGAAATAAGTCAAGCAGAGAGAGTCAATTATCATATGGTTTCACTTACTTGTAGAACATAAGGAACAACATGGAGGACATTGGAGAAAGAAAGGAAAAGTGAATTGGGGGAAATCAGAGGGGGAAATGAACCATGAGAGACTGTGGACTCTGAGAAACAAACTGAGGGTTTTGGAAGGGAGTAGGGTAGGGGCATGGGTGAGCCTGGTGGTGGGTATTGAGGAGGGCACGTACTGCATGGAGCACTGGGTGTGGTGCATAAACAATGAATCTTGGAACACTGAAAAAAATAAAATTAAACTTAAAAAAATAAGAACAAAGCTGGATGTATCACAATCCCAGATTTCAAGGTATACTACAAAGCTGTAGCAATCAAAACAATATGGTACTGCCATAAAACAGACACACAGATCAATGGAACAGAATAGAGAGCCTAGAAATAAGCCCACAATTATATGGTCAATTAATCTTTGACAAAGAAGCCGAGAATATACAATGGGGAAAAGAAAGTGCCTTCAACAAGCAGTTTTGGGAAAACTGGACAGCTACATGCAAAAGAATGAAACTGGACCACTTTCTCACATCATACATAAAAATAAACTCAAAATGGATTAAAAACCTAAATGTAAGACCTGAAACCATAAAAATCTTAGAAGAGAGTACAGGCAGTAATTTCTCTGACACTGGCCACAGCAATATTTTCTTAGATGTTTCCTGAGGCAAGGGAAACAAAAGCAAAAACAAACTACTGGGACTTCTCCCAAATAAAGTCTTCTGCACAGCAAAGGAAACAATCAACAAAACTAAAAGACTGAATGAGATCTTGCAATATACTTGCAAATGACATATCCAATAAAAGGGTAGTATTCAGGGCGCCTGGGTGGCTCAGTTGGTTGAACGACTGCCTTCGGCTCAGGTCATGATCCCGGAGTCCCGGGATCGAGTCCCATATCGGACTCCCGGCTCTGCGGGAAGTCTGCTTCTCCCTCTGACCTTCTCCCCTCTCATTCTCAGTCTCTCTCTCTCTCTCTCTCTCTCTAATAAATAAATAAATAAATAAATCTTTAAAAAAAAAAAAAAAGGGTAGTATTCAAAATATATAAATAACTTATACAACTCATCACCAAAAAACCCCAAACAACCCAATCAAAAAAATAAGCAGAAGAAATGAAAAGACATTTCTCCAAAGAAGACATCCAGATGGCCAACACACACATAAAAAAAATGTTTGACATCACTCATCAACAAATCAAAACTACAATGACATCACTTCATGTTGGTCAGAATGGCTCAAATCAAAAACACAAGAAACAACAAGTGTTGGTAAGTATGTGGAAAAAGGTAATCCTCATGCACTGTTGGTGAGAATACAAACTGGTACAGCCACTCTGGAAAATGGTATGGAGGTTCCTCAAAAAATTAAAAATAGAACTACCTTATGATCCAGTAATCCCACTACTGGGTATTTACTCAAAGAATATGAAAATACTCATTTGAAAAGATATATGTACCCCTACTTTTTTATTATGTTATTCATCATACAGTACAACCTTATAATACCTCAGTACCTAGGAATCTAAGAGAAAAACACTGTCAACAAAACTAAAAGACAACTGACAGAAGGAACTGAGCAAGGTTGTGGTTGGTGAATGTGCAGAAAATGCTAGCTCCCTCTGTTTCTATTCTCATAGAAATCTCCAATTTTTACCGGGGTACATGGCAAGTCAGCATAAAAACTACATTTCCCAGCCCACCTTGCAACTAAGTGAGGCTATGTGATCAGGTTCTGGCCCATTGATCATAAACAGAAATGACTTCCAGTTTGTGTTTTTAAAGAGTAGGAATGCTTCTTCCCTCATTTAGCTCCTTTCAGCTGTCAATAGGCATGGTCATGAACTTGATGACAGCATCCCTGCAAAAGCTAAACAAAAAGAAGTAAGAAGCCTGGACACTGGACAGACCCAGCAGAGCAAGGTCACCAAGGCCCCTGAGACCTCTAATGAATCAGAGAAAGAAACTCTCTCTCTCTCTCTCTCTCTTTTTTTTTTTTTGTTAACATATAATGTATTATTTGCCCCAGAAACTCCCGTGCTTAAACCATTTTATTATGGGTGCCTTACATCTAGCCAAACCTATACTCAACTAATGCAGTGAATTAGATTGCAAAGGGAGAGGGACTTGGAAATCTTAGTGCAAAATGTATGCTTTTACAGAAAGCTTCCTCTGGATTGTAAAATCCTAATGCAAATCAATCAGAATGTCTCCTAAAAGAAAAACAGCCTGCACACATGCTATCAAATGCAAAGAGTACAAATATGAAATTAAGGGTGTCAACCCACATGCTCAACCCAATATAGAAAAAGGCACATTTTATAGGCAAATTATAGATATGAAAATATCCACAATAAGGATGACAAATGAGTTCATGACATCATTTACAATGAGTTCTTAAAAACTGAAAAGAACAAGGCAAACAAGTCCATAAAACATGGGCAAAATATAGGATAGTCAAGTTAGAGAAGACCAAATCCAAAGGACCAAAAAACACAGAGATTCAAACTCACTGGTAGTCAGAGAAATGGAAATAATGTAAAACTGATGTAGCACATTATGTTCATCACACGGGCAACAATTTAAAGTGTGGCAACATCTACTCTCTTATATGTGTTAGTTCAAATATAAATCATTATGGCCTTTTGAAAACAAAATCTGGCAGTAGCTCTAAAATTTAAAATATGAAAAAAAAATTTTAAATATGATTGTCCTACTCGGCAATCTCATTTCTCAGGAAAGATCATTTGGATATAAAGCACCAATACAAAATGATATACGTGCAAGGATGTTTTTTGCAATGTTGTTATCAGTGGCAATTTTTTAAATATTTAAATTCAATTAGCCCACATACAGAACATCATTAGTTTCAGATGTAGTGTGCATTGACTCATCAGTTGCATATCACAACCAGTGCTCATCACATCAGGTGCCCTCCTTAATGCCCATCACCCAATTACTCCATCCTCCCACCTACCTCCCCTTCCCCAACCCTCAGTTTGTTTGCTATAGTCAAGAGTCTCTCGTGGTTTGTTTCCCACTCAGTGGCAATTTTTTTTTAATAAGTTGATGTCCATCAACAGAAACTGATAGAATAAATTAAGGTACACATACAACTGTACCATGAAATATTACGCACACATAAAAGATGGAGAGGAGCGGAAGGGAGGGAAGAGAGGAAAAGTGAACTTAGATTTCCAAAAGCTACTGAAAAGTGAAAAAGCAAGACACAGAATTCCATATATATGCCTCCATTTTTCAAAAATAATAACCAAGAAAACTTTGCATGTGTATGTGTGTTTGTATATGATTATATGAGCATGGAGATAAATATTTGTATATAGAGAGAAATATTTATATAAAAATACATACATACATTGATATATGTGTATATATAGTGTTTACGTGTGTGGAGAGAGAGATTTATGAGAGAATGATCGCTAAAACATTAGTGGTGATATTATACTTACATTTGCTTTCTTCTTGCTCATAGTATTTGAATTTTATTTTACAGTGAGCATGTATGGTCAAAATGATCAGAAAAAATAATACTGTGCCTCATTCTCTACTCTCTACCCTTCTCCATCCTGCTGGAAGTTCTTCCAACTATCTCTACAAGACAACAGGTTGGTAACAATTTTAGTTATTTTTATAATTGCAAAGCTGTCGATAGTAACTTCATGACTGTATTCAGGATGTGTGTGACCCTGAGAAAATCCCTAGATATAAAGTAAAACAGTGGAGCCTGGATTTCTGTGTCAGGTAGGCCTGAGTGCTGTTATAGACACTGACCTCTGTATTTCTATGCTGACCCGGTAAGTGACCTTTGCTCACAGAATGAGAGCCCTCGGATTTGCATTTATATAGCCCATTTGATACAGTCAGTCTCAATCTTACTGAGTTTTTTAAAATCAGAACTGGAATAAAAGATCAACTTACCAGATTTTGATAGGTTTTTGTTCCTCTGTCCAACTACATTGCAGTTGTGTGTATCTTCCCATCCTCCAGGTGTGTGGAAGTGTTAGAAGGTTCTTGCATATAAGACCAAGGGGGAAAAGTGTACTTTTGTCTTCGAAAATGAAAAACACAATCTTTTATGGCCCGAGCTCCAATGAGGCCTCAGCCACATCAGCACAGGCCACATTTAAATGGCCCCCTGAGGTCCCTGCTATTGTGATTATTGAATCAATTACTCCCATGATTAGATCGCATGGCAGAATATAGACAAAAATGTTTCTTGGCCAAAGGAAATATCTTACAAATGATTGCAATAGTCCTCAGAGCCTGGATGAGCCTGAAGGAAAATACTGGGTCATTACCTGAAAGAAAAATAAAAAGATTGCTAACCTGATTATCTTTTTAACTTACATGAAAATGCAGCCTTGAGAGAAAGAAAAAGAGAGAAGCACTTGTGTGTGATTGAAAAGTACAAGCTGCTCCAACATTATAAATGGGATGTGTTTCAAAGAGTCATTTATATGTCAGTTGTTTGGATCTAGAATGTGTTTTGCCACAGACAATAGGTTCTATAGTTGAGGGGGTCCTAGGCTCGCCCTGCAAAAAGCTCACCATCCTGCATTCAGGGACTATCTCCATAAACCCAAGACCTGTCAAGGAAATGGCTTATGTTCTGCTGGAGGGAAGAGGGGAAAGAGTAGATATGCAGTTGTTAAGAACTGGGCTTTGGAGCCAGATATGATGTTTTGCATCTCCACCCTTCCATCTGTTATCTATGAAACCTTAGGCAAGTCACCTCAACTCTACGCTCCCCTTTTTTCCTCTGTAAAGTGAGAATTGCAATTCCTATCCCACAGAGCCACTGTGGAGTTTAATGAGATAACGTATCAAAAGTGCCTGACATTTGATAGAAAATGAAAGATAATTACCATTGGTAGGGCCGGATATGACCTTAAACAAAATTTCAATAATCAGTGGTGCTCATCTTTAATACCCTTTCATCTGTCTTCCTATTGTCCTAGATCCCAGAGTCCTCACAGCTCTCACCTCTCACCAATTAGCCACTTGGACACTTTACCAAACTGCCTCCCTCGAATAGTGCTCCATGCTACAAAAATACACGCAGTTCTTCTCTGCTCTTTCCCCCATCAAGACCCCTATTCAGTGTGGTGTGGGAAATTAGTGGCCTGTTAATCTGAAACAAGTCTAATTTTTTAGAAGAATCCTGTTAACCTAAATGATACTCTAATTGGTGAAACTTCAGGCAGCATGACCAAAAATTCCAGACAGTGCCGGAGGAGATATTTTGGGAGCCCAGAAGCCAGGCAAGTGAGACCATCTGCTTGCAAGGAAAGAAACTTTTTTAAGAATACAACTTTGGGGGGCACCTGGGTGGCTCAGTTAGTTAAGCGGCCAACTCTCGATTTTATTTTATTTTTTTTTTGTATTGCTCATTCTTAAACGTTTAATTTTTAAAATACATGGGCTTTTTTCCCCAAATATATTTATTTTATTTTTTCAGTGTTACAAGATTAATTGTTCATGCACCACACCCAGTGCTCCATGCAATACACTGTGTCTCTCTCTGTCAAATAAATAAATAAAATCTTTTAAAAATAAAGTTAACTAAAACGGAAAACTTAAATAACATCCAGAGTCTTAAAATACAAAACTGACCAAGTTTTAATAAAAAATCACTGCTCTTACCAACAGTCAGGAAGATTTCAAACTGAATGAAGAAAGGCAATTGATAGCTGACAACACCAAAATGACAGAAACGTTAGAATTATCTGACAAAGTTTTTATAGCAACCATCATCTAAAGTTCTTCAAGGAACAATTATAAACACTCTTAAAACAAATGGAAAAATAGAAAGCCCCAGAAAAGAAATAGAAAGTCTCAGCAAAGAAATAGAAGATGATAAAAATCAAATGGATGTTTTGGAACTGAAAAATACAAGAAGTAAAATTAAAGGCTCAGCACATAGGCTCAACAGCAAGATGGAGGTGACAGGGAAAGTGTCAGTGAACTTGAAAAATAGAACAATTCAAATTACTTAAGTGAAGAGCAGAGGAAAAGTAGACTAAAAAAATAAACACAGCTCCCAGGGAATTATGGGAATATAATGGAATATCTAACATTCATATCATCAGAGTTGTAGAAGGAGAGGAGAAAGAGGGAAAGGATAAGAAAGTACCTTGAGGAAATAATAGCTAAAAACTTTCCAAATATAGAGGCATAAACCTACAGATTAAAGAAGCTGAGAAAGGGGCGACTGAGTGGCTTAGTCAGCTGAGTATCTGACTTGATCTCAACTCAGATCTTAATCTCAGGGTTGTGAGTTTGAGCCCCACATTGGGCTCAAAAAAAATAAAGAAGCTGAACAAAACAGAAACAGAATAAACCCAAAGAAATCCATGCCACAACATATCATAATTAAACTTCTGAAAACTAAAGACAAAGACAAAATCTTGAAAGCAGCCAGAGAAAAATGACACCTAACCTATAGAAGAAACATAATTCAAAAGACAGCATACTTCTTATCAAAAACCATGGAGGCCAGAAATAAATGGCACAGTATTTTTCAAGAACTACAAAACTATAATCCTATACCCAGCAAAAACATTCTTTAGGAATAATGAGTAAATCAAAACATTTTCAGATAAGGGAAAACAATTTTTCACCAGCAAATCTACCTTAATAGAATAGCTAAAGAAAGTTTTCTAAACAGAAATGGAATATTAAATAAGGCATCTTGGGATGTGAGGAAGGAGGGAAGAACACAGGAAGCAAAAAATATGAATAAAAACAAAGCCTGTCCCCTCCTTTTGATTTTTCTAAATTATATTGATGGTTGAAGCAAAATAATAGCACTGTCTGATGTGATTCTAAATAGGTAGAGGGAATATTTAAGATACTCATAAATGAGGTAGGGTAAAGGGATATACAGGGAGGTATGGTCTCTATACTTCATTCTAATGGATAAAATGACACTGCCAACAATTACACTATTATGTGCATATAAAATGTAATATCTAGAGCATCCACGAAAAAAGCTATACACAACAGAGATATGCACTAAAAAATACTGACGATTAATCAAAGTGAAATTCTAAGAAATGCCCACTTAACAGGGAGGCAGGAAAAAGAAAATGAAAATGAAAAGCAAAGAGAACAAACAAAATAAAAAATAATAGACTTAAGCCCTAACTTAGTAATAATTATGTTAAATGTGAAATGGTCTAAATACACCAATTAAAAGACAGAAATTGGTAGAACATATTTAAAAACATGATCCAACTATATGTTATCCAAAAAAAAATTTATTTCAAAGATAATAATATAGACAGGTTGAAAGTAAAAGCATAAAAAAAGATATTCTCGGGCCCCTGGGTGGCGCAGTTGGTTGAGCGACTGCCTTTGGCTCAGGTCATGATCCCGGAGTCCCGGGATCGAGTCCCACATCAGGCTCCCAGCTCCATGGGGAGTCCGCTTCTCACTCTGACCTTCTCTCTCTCACTCTCTCTCTTTCCTCATAAATAAATAAATAAAATCTTAAAAAAAAAAAAGATATTCTCATGCAAAGGAAAGCACAAGTAACTATATATTAACAAATTAATATCAGATAAAGTAGACTTGAGATCAAAGAAAATTACCAGAGACAGATAGGATATTATACGGTGAAAAGGGGGTCAATCCACAACAAGGACACAGCAGTCATAAATGTGTGTGCACCAAATAACAGAGCTGCAAAATACACAAGGTCAAAGCCGGTAGAACTGAAAAAATAAACAAATCTACAATTGTAGTGGGAAAATTCAACATGCCTCTCAAACAGATAGAACATCTGCAAATTGAGAGAATACCTGCTTTTTCTGATTGATGATACTGATACTGATAGAAAAATTAGCAAGGATATAAAAGAAATCAACACCATCAACCATCAAGATCTAATCAACATTTGTAGAACACTCTACTCAGCAACAGGGTAGTACATATTCTTTTCAAGTGCCCATGGAACAAATACGAAGATAGACCATATCCTGGGCCATAAAACTAACTTAAAAAATTTAGAACTGAGATCATAAAGAATGCATTGTCAAACCAGAACGAAAAATCAGACTAGAAATCAGTAACAGAAAGATAACAGTAAAATCTCCAAATAGTTGGAATCTAAAGAACGTTTAAATAACCTATGGGTCAAACTCTCTTTGATTACATTTGAATTTGGTTACATCTATAGACTCTCTCATCAGAAAAGTGCCCCCACACACAAAATGTCGTGTATAATTTAAGGGAGTTGGCCACACTATAATTTGCTCATTTTAGCGAACAAGTGATCCCATTTAAAATCAACAACAAGGGCGCCTGGGTGGCTCAGTTGGTTAGGCAACTGCCTTCAGCTCAGGTCATGATCCCGGAGTCCCGAGATCGAGTCCCACATCGGGCTCCCAGCTCCATGGGGAGTCTGCTTCTCACCCTGACCTTCTCCCTTCTCATGCTCTCTCTCACTCTCTCTCTTTCCTAATAAATAAATAAATAGTCTTTTAAAAAATAAATAAAAAATAAAATAAAATCAACAACAAAACAAAATATAGGAGCATTTTAAGAAGGCACAAATTATTATGAATACTAACAGATCCATTATTTACCTGTAGATAAAAAATTCTCTATTTAACTTATAATGATAGGCTGTGTGATACAATGTTTGGACATGGAGTCTCTAGAATCTGACTGACCTAGATCCCGTCGCTTTCTATCAGAAAAAAAGCTAAGTCACCTACTTACATTCCCACTCTCAGGCACCATGTCCATAAAATGGGCATCAAAGTAGTGTCTCCTCTGCCTATTTTGAGGATTACAAGTGGTAAACCATGGGAAATATAGTGTACCTAATGATTAATGTACACTTTCCATTAAGCCTGAGAAAAATAAGCTTGTACCCGATTACACATAGGGACTCAGGGAAAACAGGCATTCCAAACATTAAAACATTATAAACTACTCATGCAATAAACCCCTTCATATAAATCAGCCTTGACATTTTCATAATTAAGGAAAAGTCCTTTACAAACTTATCTGTTTTTAGCAGGCTGGATCACCTTGTACTTAAATGCTAAAAGACTTGCTACTTGGAATATTATAAACGTTCCTGTGTATCTGAGGTTTCAAATCCTGTTTTAAATGAAACGAATAAGTTCAGTTACTCTTGAGGTTTTTAATTTACATACTTATTAAATAACCTTCTTAAAATCTTAGTGAATGACTCTAAGTCCAAGACAATTGACTACAGTAGAATTTTCCCAATGGGAACTGTCCCCTTGCTGGCCTTGTTCTGAGTTCTAATGCACCCACAAAGCATTAAAGCCACTGGGAATATCCTTTTCCAAGTGTGTCATTTCAAATACAAAATCATGAGGTGCATGCCTGGGCAGCCTTATAGGTCTCTAATCTAGATGCATTCCTCTGGCAGCCATGAAGGTGAGTGGTAGGGATCTCCATCCAGGAAGCAATGGCTGATCCTGCGAGGAATGTAGTTAGCCCAAAGCCTCCAGCTGTCGTGCCTTCGTGCCTTCGTGCTATGGCATTTGAGCAGAGGAGGCCGTGCTCTTCCCAGGCCTGTGACTGAGTAACACTGTGGGGGGGGGGTTGGTCTTGGAGCCCAGCCAGTTCTGCCCAACATGGACCGCCCCCCCATGGGAAATTGTGGTGCCAGAGATTCTTGCTGGGCTGGCCAAGACTTTCTACAAGCTACACTGATGTCTGAGGTTCTTCATACTCAATTTTCCTTCCTTCCCACCTCCCCTTATAGGTATCAGATCACCATTATGATCTGAAGCCTCCTCCTGCCTACTCAAGCCCCTTCTCCACTTTATCTTTCATGGGCATTACTCTAAATAGCTCTCCTGCCCTTCAAATTCCATCTTGGCTTCCCAGCTGGTCCAAACTGACACATGTACCTAAACTGGGTGTCTAAGAGAAAGAACCCATAGAGACTCCAAGAAATATTTAGGTATAGAACTTTGCAAACTATGGGGATCCTAAAATAGAAGATGGGGTTAAGAACTAACAAATATGAGTTACAGAAGTTCCAGGCAACTGAGAAGGAGGGATTTATAACCCTAAAAAGTTGTCATGTGCAAGAACCATTCAGTGCCTACATCTTTTCATTTTAGTCTCTTCCCCTTTAAATTCAGATGCTAAAGATTCTGAATTCCAAACTGTCAGAGTTGATCAGAAGACACGAGTTAGTTAATCAATCCAGGTGGGGCTTCTTTGGGGGGGCTCCTATTTCTATTGAATAGCTGATCAATTTACCTGTTTAATAGTCATTTAAAAATCAGCAATAGCTCCCTGCCATGCATTTTGCTTGTCAAACTGAATGACAAATATTTTGTAAATGAGGAGAAGAATATAGCATGTTGTAATTAACTGTTTAATTGTGTTTTAATCCAAGAAGATGTCTAAGCGATATTCTAAATTAAATCCAAAAGCCATTTCCACCACTTACAAACTTAGCCTTCCTTCCTGGCAGAAACCCCTGAGTTCGTGTGTATTCATTAAAATCCAGCCCTAATTGCTCCCTAGTCAGCTATGAATCTTAAGAACCTTAGCTGTTAAGTGCTTAAATTGTGTTTGCTGACAGAAAATGGAATTTCTCTAATGATTTGCTATGAAAGACTCCATATTGTTATTGTAGTGATTTTATTCATAGTAAGTTTCGGAGACTGTTGTAAGGGCATTCACATTAGGATTGATTGATTGATTGATTTAAAATTAAGCAGGTTGAGCCATCTCTGGATCCTTCCTCAGGCCAGTTAATATCGGCCAATGAAGGAATCTCTAGTGGATATGAGAGTCCCTCTCGAACACAAACGTGTAGATCCAACATCACTTCTTAGATCCAGTGTGTCTCTTCCAAAGATGATGGTGGGGTTGGGCGGGGCAGGAGCTCCTGGGACAAGTAGCCCCTGCTTCTCCTGTTCTAACCCCCAGCACAGCCTCCTTGGCATTACTCCCCCAGCTGGTTTGTAAGACCCATGAGGGCAGGGACACTGTCTGCCTTGCTCCTCTATGGCCATCAGCACAGAATTTGGCACAGTGTTGACTGCTAGACTCCTACATCCCCCACCTTGAGCTACTCGCGACTCAAACCATTTTTAACTAACCTGCTCTTCTCCATAATAAAGACAATAATAAAATAGTAATGATGCTCTAATACATAATAATAATACAATAATAGTAGCTAACATGGAGTCATTTCATTCTATAGGCCAGGCATTTACATGCACTGTCGTCTCTAATATTCTAAAACCTATGAAATCAATAATGAATTTTTTTTGTCTTTTTCAGGTGAGGAAATGGAGATTGTGAAGGGGAAATAAAGAGATAAGATCTAGACCTGGACTGAGAAGCCGAAGTCCGCCATCCTCCCCAGTGCATCACAACACTAAGAAGCAATCACTCTCCCAGGCTGTACATGTAATGGCTAGAGGAGAGGGGAATCCCACTGTCTCGTTTCTCCAGTACCGGCTCCCTCCTCAAGCCCATGCAATCTGGCTTTTCTCAGCACTCCATAAAAACTGCTCTGAGGTCCTCAGTGGACTGCTTCTGGCCAATTCCAAATGTCTCTTCTACATTTTCCTCTGTCATCTGTGGAGCTATTTGTCACTTGCCTTTCATCACTCTGCACTTCTGTAATCTTGCTACCTTTGGATCATTCGTGTTTATCTTCGGTGGCTCCTAAACTTTTTTTTTTTAAGATTTTATTTATTTACTTGACAGAGAGAGAGAGAGAGATCACAAGTAGGCAGAGAGGCAGGCAGAGAGAGGGGGGAAATCAGGCTCCCTGCTGAGCAGAGAGCCCGATGCGGGGCTTGATCCCAGGACCCTGAGATCATGACCTGAGCCGAAGGCAGAGGCTTAACCCGCTGAGCCACCCAGGCGCCCCTGTGGCTCCTGAACATAATATTCGTCTTGTTCTGTGGCTTTTCTTTTCTATTTTTTTTCTTTTCCATTTTTCTTTCCATTTGTTTCCCATTTTTCTTTTCCATTTCCCTCCAAATGAAAAGAACTGGCATTTTTATAGATAAAGAAACAAATTCAGAGAGGTTAACTACCTGCCCAAATTCATAATGCCAGGGAAAGGCAGGATGGGTATTCAAATTTGGGTCTTAGTCTTAATTACTGTGCCTCCAACCTCCTTCTCACTTCAACTCTGCTCCCTCACTCCCACCACTGGCTTTCAACAAAGGGGAAATCACATGGTGGATGGAGACAGTTCCTAGATGCTCAGTAGGTTGTCTATTTAATATGACCCCAGAATTAGTAACTGTAGCGGGGGCAAAGGCTCTATTTCTTTTTGCCTTCTTTCTGTTTTCAGTCCTCCAACTCTGGGAGCACTGTGGTTTGGCCAAACTGGAGCCCCATTTTCAATCTCCCATGAACCAAAGGGCCAGATTTATATAAAACAATACCTCAAAGTTAAGGGAATGAACCTAGCATTTTAATCTTTGTAAAAATATCAAGGTGGAGGTGCCAAGAGCTGACTGCCAGAATGTGCACTGTCTCCTTGGAGACCCCCCGAGTGAGTGACAGCACTATGGAAGTAGCGTGGGCAATTGAGATGCACAATGAACCTACTGAGCATCACAGTTTTTCTGACAGTCTGTAACTGATGTGAAAGAGGAAGGCACTGCTGGCTCCTATTGTTTTCACACTCTCCTCCGCAAGGGTCTTCTTTTCTCAGACTGGAAACCCCCAGGGGACCCTAAAAGGGCTCTAGAAAGGCCGTGCGGTATGTGGGAAGAGCACAGAACTATAGAGCAGAAGGTCTGGATTCTGGTCCTATTTCCATATCTCATTAACTATGGGAGATGAGACCATGGGCAACATTTTAACCTCTCTGAGCCTTAATTTCTTCATCTTTCAGTGAGGGTCACACTTCCTGCCCTACATAGTTATAAACCTATTTGTATATGCATCCCCCAATAGCACCCAGTTAATGATGGGCATGTATATAATAAATCCATGTTAGATTTGCTCTCAGGTCAATTGAAAGATTTCCATTCATCAGTAAAATTAACAATTGGGGTAAATTCTTCAAAAAATATGTCATCAGAAATAGAGTGTTGAATTTAACAAATCAATTAATTAGACAAGCAAGAAATTAACATTTATTGAGTACATATTTATGCAAAATAGTATGAACCCATGATGAACAAAGACTGAGTTCCTGCCTTTAAGAGCTCGGAGATAACCTAGAAAGCTAAAACATACACATCTAAAACAATTTGATAACAATAATCAGTAATGACAGCAATCATAAATGCTATTTATTTAGGATTTAGTCTGTGTCAGGCACTGTGCTAAGCACCACACATCTTTGACCTCTAGAGGTCCTGACCACCACTCTCAGAGAGGCATATTTCCATTAAGTTAGTAATTATGATATTAAGGAAATTTCCTGTGGACCACAAATCTGAAAAGGTCGACAGTTAGGGTGGGGACTCAGGTTCATCTACTGAGCCCATATCAAAAAAGTACTAAAATGAAACTGGGTACACGATGATGAGAGTCGATTAGAGTTAATCAGGGAAGAGTTCCTCGATGAAGAAAGCTTGAGATAATATTATAAAGGTGGTAAAAGAAATGAAATGGCACAGAGGGGTAAAAATATAAGATGTTCTAAACATAGGGAATGCCTAGGCCAAAGAACCGAAGAGGAAACAAACTTTCCCTGTATAAGGACAGGAAAGCACTGGGTTTGCTAGTTTAGAGATGGAATGAAATGGTGAAGAAGAAGAAGAAAAGAGTTTGCTGAGGATACTTTGGCTAGCTTATCTGAAGTTTAAAGTGCCCCATGGTTTGACATAAAAGGGCTTGGCCACCTCCAGGTGTTTATTCATGCCACCACTTCGTGGTATGCCCTTCCTTAACCTTCTCACCTAGTAAGCCTTCAAGTCTTATCTAAGGCATCCCCTCATTTCAGAAGGCCCTCCCTAACCTGTTCCCCCAGTAAGGCTGTTTGGGGCACCTCCTCTGGGTTCCCATGGTCCTCCATGCAAACCTGTAACCATATCCCCCAATGTAGAATTTTTATAGTTCTGCATTTTATATTTAGGTCTGTGATTCATTTTGAGTTATTTTTTGTGAAAGTTGTAAGGTCTGTGTTTTGTTTTGGTTTGGTTTTTTGGTTTGTTGTTCTAGCACCATTTGTTGAAAAGACTATCTTTGTTCCATTGCATTGCCTTTGTTTCGTTGTTAAAAATCAGTAGACTGTACTTTATGTTGGTCTATTTCTGGGCTGTCTCCTGTTCCACTGATCTATTTGTTTATCTTTTCACCAATACCCCCACTGCCTTGATTATAATAATATATATAATTTATAATAAGTCTTGAAGTCAGGTAGTACCAGTCTTCAGACTTTGTTCTCCTTTGATACTGAGTTGGTTATTCTGGGTCTTTTGCCTCTCCATATAGATTTTAGAATTGGTTTGTCAATATCCATAAAACAGGGATGCCTGGGCGGCTCAGTCGGTTAAGCATCTGCCTTCAGCTCAGGTCATGATACCGGGGTCCTGGGATCAAGTCCCACATCAGACTCCTTGCTCAGTGGGGAGCCTGTTTCTCCCTCTGCCCCTCCCCCTGCTTGTGGACTCTCTCTCTCTCTGACAAATAAATAAAAAAAATCTTTTAAAAATATATCCACAAAATAACTTACTGGGTGGGATTTTGATTGGGATTACATTGAATCTCTAGATCAGGTTGAGAAGAACTGACATCTTGACAATACTGAGTCTTCCTATCCATGAACATGAAATATCTCACCATTTATTTAGTTCTTCTTTAATATCTTGCATCAGATTTTGTAGTTTTCCTCATGTCGATCTTGCACATATAGATTGTATAGATCTTATACATCAGTGCAGCTTATAGAAAGTCTTGGCTGGCCCAACAGGGACCTCTGGCACCATATTTAGATTTATACCTAAAGTATTTCATTTCGGAGGTGTTTATGTACATGGTAATATGTCTTTATTTCAAATTCCATTTGTTCATATACCACACCCAATGCTAACCCTCCTCAATACCAACCACCAGGCTATGGTACACAAACAATGAATCTTGGAACACTGAAAAAATAAAATTAAAAAAAAATAAAAAATAAAGTGTAGAAATATAAAAAATAATAAAATATAATACAGATTAAATTTAAAAATCCACTTATTCTTTGCTGGTATATAGGAAATCAATTGACTTTTGTATATTAACCCTGTATTTGTCAACCTTGCTTTATTTGTTTATTAGTTTCAGGAGGGTTTTTTGTCAATTCTTTTGGATTTTCTACATAGACGATCATGTCATCTGCAAATAAAAATAATTTTATCTCCTCCTTCCCCATCTATGTATCTTTTATTTTCTTTTCTGGTCTTATAGAATTACCTAGGATTTCCAGCATGATGTTGAAAAGCAGTTATTAGAGGGGACATCCTTGTTATGGTCCTTATCATAGCAGGAGACTTTTGAGTTTCTCACCACTAGGCATAAGGTTAGTTATATAGGTTTTTTTGTGTATGTTTTTCATCAAGTTGAGGACATTTCCCTCTATTCCTAGTTTACTCATTGTTGAGAATCTTTGTATATATATTCACAAGAGATATTGGTCTGTAGTTTTCCTTTCCTGTAATGTCTTCATCTGGTTTCAGTATTAGGATAAATCTGGCCTCATAGAATAAGAAAGTATTTCCTCTGTTTCCATCTTCTGGAAAAGATTATAAAGAATTGATTATTTCTTCCCTAAATTTTTGGTATAATTCACCAGTGAACCCATTTGGGCCTGGTACTTTGTTCAAAATTTAATTATTGATTCAATTTCTTCAACAGTCATGGGCCTATTTATATTGTTTATTTCTTCTGTGAGTATTGACAGATTGTGTCTTTCAAGGAATTGATCCAATTTCATCTAGATTATCAATTTTGTGGGCATACAGTTGCTCATAATATTATTTTATTATTCTTTTGGGGTACCTGGCTTGCTCAGTCAGTTAAGTGTTTGCCTTTGGCTCAGGTCATGATCTCAGGGTGAGATGATCAAGCCCCACATCAGGCTCCCTGCTCAGTGGAGAGTGTCTGCTTGTCCATATGTCCCTCCCTCAACTCGTGTGCTCTCTCTCAAATAAATAAAATCTTTAAAAAGAATAAAAAATAAATTATTTTATTATCCTTTTAATATCCATGGAATCTGCAGTGATGTCCCCTCTTTCATTTCTCATATTAGTAATTTATGTCTTTTCTCTCTTTCTTAATTAGCAGGCTGGAGGCTTATTGATTTTATTGCTATTTTCAAAGAACTACTTTTGCTTCCATTGATATTCTCTATTGATTTCCTTCCTATTTTTAATTTCATTGAGTTCTGTTCTAAGTTTTATTCTTTCTTTTTTTCTGCTTACTTGGGATTTAATTTGCTCTTCTTTTTCTAGTTTCCTAATGTGGAAGCTTATTGACTTTAGATCTTTTTTTTTTCTAATATATGTATTCAATGCTATAAGTTTCCCTCTAAGATCTGCTTTCACTGCATCCCACAAATTTTGATAAGTTGTATTTTCTTTTTCATTTAGTGCAAAGTATTTTTAAATTCCTCTTTAGATTTCTTCTTTGTGTTTTTTAGAAGTATAATATTTAATCTTTAAACATTTAGGGGATTTTCCACCTGTCTGTTATTGACTTCTAGTTTAATTCCATTTTGGTCATCTAAGAGTAGACACTGTATGACTTCTATTCTTCTAAATTTGTGAAGGTGTGGTCTATCTTGGTGATGTTCCATGTGAGCTTGAGAAGAATATGTTATCTGCTGTTGCGGGATGAAGTAGTCTATAGATGTCAACTATATCCAGCTGACTGATGATGCTATTGAGTTCAACTATGTCCTCATTGATTTTCTGCCTCCTGAATCTACCCATTTCTGATAGAGTTGTGTTGAAGTCTTCAACTATAATAGTGGATTCATATATTTCTCCTTGAAGTTCTATCAGTTTTTGCCTCATGTATTTTGACACTCTGTTGTTAGGTGTATACACAATAAGGGTTATTATGTCTTCTTAAAGCATTGAACTCCTCTATAATTATGTAATATCCCTTTTTATCCCTGATAATTTTCCTTGCTCTGAAGTCTGCTCTGTCTGAAATTAATAGAGGTATTCCTGTTTTGTTTTGATTAGTATCAGCATGGTATATCTTTTTACAGTCTTTCACTTATAATCTATACAGGTCACAGTATTTAAATAGATTTCTTGTAGAAAACGTATAGTTGGGTCTTGTTGTTTGATACACTCTGACCATCTCTATTTTTTGAGTATTTAGGCTACTGACATTTAAAGTGATTAATGATATAGTTGAATTACTATCTGCCATATTTGTTACTGTTTTCTATTTGTTGTCCTTGGTCTTTGCTCCTATTTTTGTCTTTCCATACTTTTCCTGCCTTTTGTGGTCTTTTAAAACTTTTTAGTTGAGATCTAATTGACATATACAAAGCTGTACATATTTAATATACACAACTTAATGAGTTTGGAAATAAGTATACACTCACAAAACTATCACCACAGTCTGTGCTATAAACATATTCATTACCTCCAAAAATTTTCTTTCTTTCCTATTTTTGTTATAAAAAATACTTAAGATCTACTCCTCTTGGGAAAGTGATAAGTATACAATACGGTGTTAACTATAGGTTTTATGCTATATAGTATATCTCAAGAATTTACTCACCTTGTATAACTGAAACTTTGTACCCTTTTCCTAATACCTGCAAATTTCTCCTCCTCCAAATTTCTCCCCCTAGAAACCACCATTCTACTCTTTGCTTCTACAAGTTTGACTATTTTAGATTCCTCTCTAAGTAGGATCATGTAGTATTTATCCTTCTGTGTCTGTCTTATTTCACTTTGCATAATGTCCTCAAGCTTCATCTATGTCATCACAAATAGCAGAATTTCCTTCTTTTTTAAGGTTGAATAACATTCCATTACATGTACATACCATAGTCATCCATTTTTTGACATTTAGGTTGCTTCTATGACTTACCTATTGTAAATAATGCTTCAGTGATCATGGAAGTACAGATATTTCTTCAAAAATCCTGATTATAATTCCTTTGGATATGTACACAAAAGTGAGCTTGCTGGACCTACCTTTTGGTTTTTATTTAAAATTTTTTTCACCTTTTTATTTAAAATTTTTAAAGATTTATTTATTAGAATGGGAGCGGGGCAAAAGGAGAGGGAGGGAAACAGACTCCCTGCTGAGAAGAGAGTCCAATTTGGGGCTTGATTTCACAACCCTGAGGTCATGATCTGACACGAAATAAAGAGTCAGACACAACCAACTGAGCAGCCAGGTGCCCCTACCTTTTGCACTTTTAATTGAGCATTTTATGATTTCATTTTCTCCCCTTTCTTAGCATATCGATTATATTTTTTTTTAATTTTTCTTAGTGGTTGCCAAGGGTTGGCAACATATGTTTACAACTAATCCAAGTCCACTTCCACATAACACCATACTGCTTCACAAATAGTGCAAATACCATATCACAGCAAAATATTTCTGATTTTTTCCTCCCATCCATTTTATCATTATTGTCACTCATCTCACTTATACACAAGCATATGTATGGTTGCCTTCCCACAAGGCAGGTCTACTGATAACAAATTCCTTCAATTTTTGTCCGAGAAAGCTTTTATTTCTCCTTCACTTTTGAAGGATAATTCACAGGGTACGGAATTCTAGATTGGTGTTTTTCTTTTCTTAACACCTTAAATATTTCACTCCACTCTCTTCTGGCTTGCATGGTTTCTGAGGAGGTCAACTATAACTCTTATCTTTGCTCCTGTATAGGTAAGGTATTTTTAAAACCTGGCTTCTTTCGAGTTTTCTTTATCTTATGTTTCTGCAGCTTGTATAGGATATGCCTAAGTGTACTTGCTATTTGGCATTTATCCCATTTGGTATTTTTGCGCTTCCTGGATTTGCAATTTAGTGTCTGACCTTAATTTGGGAAAATCCTCCATTGTTGTTTCAAATATTTTTTTCTGTTCTTTCCTCTCTTCTTCTTCTGGTATTCCCAGTATGCTTATGTTACACCTCTTGCAGTTGTCCTACTGTTATTAGATATTCTGTTCTGGGTTGTTGTTGTTGTTTCCCCCATCTTTTCTCTTTGCTATTTAGTTTTAGAAGTTTCGATTTGTTATACCATCAAGTTCAGAAATTCTTTCCTCAATTGTATCTAATCTACTAATGAGCCCATGAAAGATATTCTTTCCGTTACAGCATTTTTGATCTCTAGCATTTATTTTCTATGTTTTCTTAGAATTTCTGTATCTCTGCTTACATTACCCACCTGTTCTTCCATGTTATCTAGTTTTTCTGTTAAAGCCCCGAAGTGTAGTTTCTCCTGAGGTCAGACCTTGTTAAGAAGAACGGAAGGCTCTGGTGTATTTAAAAATTGTTTTATTTTCCCCTCCACCTGTCAGAAACATGAGGGGATTCCATTCCTCTCCAATATACACTGTGAGGACCTGGTCAAGCTCCTGGAAGTAAAACTTACAAAAGTATGGGAGCTCCCCATGAGTGGGTCCCTCTGCAGTTTTTAACTCTTAGGGTTGTCCACAATGAGCCTCCATCTCAGTTTACTGTAATTAATTCATCGATTACAGTTAAGCTTTTCCTACCCCAGTACCGGGTCCCATGAAGGTTTCTCCTTGTTGGGTTTCTGCTTCATTAAGTTGTGATTCCCTGAATATGCCTGTCTATCTTTCAATTTGGGGGGCAGCAGTTTGTCCTATGACTTCACTCTTCCAAACGGATCTAAGAAGAGCTGTTGATTTTTTCAGTTTGCTCAGCTCGTTTTTAAAACAAAGTGGCAACTCCTAAGCCATAGTTATTTGTTTTTCCTACCTAAGTATACCTTCTTTATCAACTCAGTCCCCATTTCCTATGGTAAAGTGATAAACAGATTTGTTTGTTTTTTTAAGGGAAAATGACTCACAACAATAAAGATGAAAATTATAGGCAATCCTTTAGATGATGTTTTATTTTCATGAACATATTTTCCTGTTACTGTAAATTTATACTAAGTAAATAATGATGGCATTAGCTGGCATTCTTGGTGTGTTTTTGATCATCTTTTTCCAAAAGTGACTGCCAAGAGAACTTCCTAACAAACATCGCTTAACCACTAAATTACTCTATTTCTTATATAATGATAGTTTATTTAGATATTGCTCTCCATTCCATTTTCTTCTCTATTCTATTGCCATTAACAGTAATATGATTTTTACACTTTCTCTGAAAAAAATATAATAGATTCTTTAAGCAATTGTTTCCCTGCTAAATCTTATTGTAGAAAATGGAATATGTCTTCAAAATCATGTTTAATGACTCTAGCCTTACCCAAAGCCCTCAAGCTTAGGATTGACATCTGATTTGAGGTTTATTTATGGCCCTTATCATACTGTGCTATAATTGACTGTTCACTTCTCTGTCTCCAGGCTAGAACTGGAGCTCTTCAAGGACAGAGGCTGTATCTTATTCATCTTGGTATCTTCCATGCCATGTACTGTGCCTTGGCACATAGTTGGAACTCAGGAAACATTTGTTAAATTGGGATGTAATTCCTCTTACCCTTGCCAAATATTCATTCACTCACTGACTAATTGAACGTGCATTCACTGCCAAAATGTCCTCTGCAAACATGAAAGGGAATTTTTCAAGTACAACCTTTTCTGTATAACCTTTTCAAGGAAAAATTTTCATTGTACATCATTCATTCAATAACAAAAATTTTTATTGAGTACATCATATGTGCTAGGAATGGTGCTAGGCACTGGGACAACAGTGATAAACAAGATAGATGAGGTCTTTGCTTTTACAGTGAAAGAGACAGACATTAAACAGTTATTTAATCAGCATGTGTCTGCATCACAGCACAATCACACTCTTTCTAAATTGCCTTTTCTCTTCTGACTACCCCATTGGACTGTTATGTCCTTAAGGACAAGAACTCTACCTGCTTGGCTGAGACTCATCCTCATTAACTCCTAGCACAGTGCCTGACACACAGGAAGAGCCCAACAAATGTTAGATAAATGAATTAAGGAGTAAATGACCCAAACGAATAAAGATTATCAGTGTTACTATGTGGTAAAATCAAGTAGGTAATCTTCATACTCTTGCTAAGCAGGTCTTGAATTCATAAACAACAGATAGAACTTACAGAATCATAGCCTAGTATGGTCATGGCCTATAAAATTTAAGCACACTCTATTCCCATCAAATTTTTCTCCTTCCCAGAGGAAGGAAAAACATTGATTAAAAAGTTCAAGAAGATTTGCAAGGAAAGACTCAATAATAATACATAACAGCTATTGAGCATGGATCAAAGTCTGCACTAAGAGGTTTATATAGATTATCTCATTTAGTACTTAGAACATCTCTTTGATATGGTATAATAATTATCATTCCCATTGTAAACACAAGGAAACTGAGGCTCAAGGAACTTAAGTGATTTTTTCCATCGTCACACAACTAGTAAATAATATAACTGGAAATTGAACTCAGGTCTATCTGTCTCTAAACTAGAGCCCTAAAACCCCCTGACAGATGCCTAATATAATATATCTATGTTCCTCAGTGTGAGGAAGGGAAATCAAAATCTGCAGAGGGTCATATAGGATATGAAAAAAAGTATATTCACCTGGTTAAAGATGTTTGGTTGACAGCACATATTTATCTCCTTTCCTTCCTAAGAATTCCCAAAATGATAGCAAAGAAATAAAAGAGGCAAAAACCTACAAGGACCAAAAAGATTAAGAGAGAAGCCATCAGTGAGTGAGAGATTTCAACGGTTCTTAGAAGTAGAGCAGAGAGTCAGAAGCTACAACTTTAAATGCCTGCCGAAAAGGACACTAGACAAAAGCCAGCTAATCTGTTTTGTGAAACCCCTGAGAGGCACCATGAAGGCAGGGGTAAAGTTCAAAACTGAAAACAGGAGATTGGTTGAATATTTGTATATAGACTGAATATTCTCTGAGGTCCCCACCATCATCCCAAGCAGCCTGGCAAGAAACTAGAGGTTTTATCTCTGGAAACATTAAATGGATAGAATCAGGATTTAAAAGACACCGGGTATACCAGAGAGCAGGGGTAAGTCTTAAAACAAGATGTCTTAAAGGTCTGTTCCTGAAACTGCGAGACCATTGCCACCCTTAATCACAGGCTCACTCCTGCTAGGCTTCAAAAATGACAGTAGCCAGGCTTATACAAAACCTTTCCCCAAGATATGGAAGAATTTTTTTTTTTTTGAGAAATTGGCCTATCTGAGCAAAAAGATCTCTACCTATATGTGAGGTTTGAGGATCCCAGTGGAAAATTCTGGCTCCGGTAGACTACTAGTCAACAATCTTCACCTACACAGACTTCCAATAAGTGTTTTTGTGCCTTACTCTTAAATATATACAGACAGCCAAGGATCAGAAGATATTTTAATCCTACTATTTATCATTGCCTCCATTGCTCCCACCAAGGCCATCTTCATCTCTCATTTCGATTATTGGGATAATCTCTTAATTGGTTACTCAGCTTTCACCCTTGCTCCATTAAAACCTATTCTACACAGAGTCATTAGTGACACTTCGAAGACCTATCCAATTCAATTTACTCCTCCTTATAAAACACTCCAGTGGTTCCCTGTCTTGGTCAGAGTAAAAGCCAAAGTCCATTTCCAGGCCCACAAAAGCCCTTGCTTTCCAAACACATTTCCTACCACTCTTCCCTTTGCTCACTACACTCCATCCACATTGGCCACCTGGGTATTCAGTTACACCAAACATCTTCCCATATCAGTGACTCCGAACCTACTCTATGAATAGAAAAAAAACCCAGCATCTAAAGGAGATACTGCCCAACTCATTATATGAGGCCAGTGTTACCCTGACACTAAAAAAGACAAAGACTTCAAAGAAAAGAAAACCACACACCAATATATCTTATAAATATAGATGCAAAAATTCACCACAAAATACTAGATGACTTCATCTAGCAACATATATAAAGGATTGTACACCATGACTGAGAGATATTTAACCCAAGAATGTAAGGTTGGTTCAACAATAGAAAATCAATTGATGTAATATACCATATTGAAAGAATAAGGACAGGTGCACCCGGGTGGCTCAGTTGGTTAAGTGTCTGCCTTCGGCTCAGGTCATAATCTCAAGGTCCTGGGATCAAGTCCCGCATCAGGCTCCCCACTCAGTGGGGAGTCTGCTTCTCCCTCTGACTCTCTTCCCCCCACCCTCTCTCTCTTTCAAAAATAAATAAATCTTTTTCAAAAAATGAATAAAGGACAAAAAGTACACAATCATCTCAGCAGGTACAAAAAGTAATTTGAAGAAACCAAAACCTTTCATGATTCAAAAAAAAAAGAAAATAAATTCAACAAATTAGGAATATAAGTGAAATCCCTCAGTCTGATAAAGGGCATCTATGAAAAACAGCAGCTAACATGATATATATGTGAGGGAATGAAAGCTTCCCTTCTCTGAGATCAAGAACAAAAAAAGGATACTCACTCTTACCAGTTCTATTCAATATTGTACTGGAGGTTCTAGTTAAGGCAATTAAGCAACAAAAAAGAAAAGGCATCCATACTGGAAAAAAAAAGAAATAAATCTATCTCTATTTGCCAATGACATAATTATGTATACACAAAATCCAAAGGCACACACACAAAAATGACTATGAGAGCTGCTAATAAATGAATTCAGCAAGATTGCAGTATAAAAGAATATACAATAGTCACTTGTATTTCTTTACACTAGCAAGGAACAACTCAAAAAAGAAATTAGGAAAATAATTCCAACAACAATACCATCAAAAAGAATACCTAGTATTTAGGAGTAAATTTAACAAAAGGAATGACTACACTGCCTTGAAGAGATTGTTGGTAGGGATATGGTCATTAAAGGTGACTTTGAGAAGATCTCATACAAAAATGAGGAATTCTGGGGCGCCTGGGTGGCTCAGTGGGTTAAAGCCTCTGCCTTCAGCTCAGGTCATGATCTCAGAGACCTGGGATCCAGCCCTGCATCGGGCTCTCTGCTCAGTGGGGAGCCTGCTTCCCCCCCTCCCATCTCTGCCTGCCTCTCTGCCTACTTGGAATCTCTCTCTCTCTCTCTGTCAAATAAATAAATAAAATCTTTTTTTAAAAATGAGGAATTCTGTTTTTGGAAACTAGAGGAAAGGTGGTCCTTGTTATAAAGTGGCCAAGAACATGGCTGAACTGTATGTAATCCAGTGTTTTGTGGAAAATAAAATTTAAAAGTGATAAACGTGTATATTGAACTGAGATTTCTCAGCAAAGTGTTGCAGGTACAGCCTGGTTTCTCCTTACTGTTTTTAGTGAAATAAGAGAAGAGAGAGAGAAATTGAAATAACTGTTAAGCAAAAAGGAACTAGAATTTGAAGATTTAGAAAATGCTCAGACTATCCATATTACAAAAGATGAAGAGGCAAGTTCTGAAGAGAACATAAGAGTGTGGCCGGAAAATTATTTGATAAAGAGAACGTGGGAGATTTACTCAGCCATCTCAGCAGAAGCTAAGAATAGTGATAGGTAACATAGGGATTATATCAGCAGAAATACTATCAGCTTAGAGTAAAGGGGACAGAGACAGGTTGAAATGAAAAAATGCTGTCAGGCTTCTGGGATTCTACAGGATAGGACGACAGAGTTATCCAGCAGTGAACACGTGTCTTCCTTCAAGAAAAGGGAAAAATGGCCCTGAAAGTGATTCACAAATCAATAAGCTGACAATGCCATCATAGACCAAGGGGATAAAGCTGTCTTCTCAGTTCCGGCAGTCCCTGCTGCTGCTGCCCAGTTCCTCCAGCATAAGGGCCACTGCCCAAGGCTGGGAAGATAACAGTGCTATCCCAGTGGGTCTGGAGGGGAGAGCATCTGGACAAAGATTACTTTTGAGCCTTAAGATCTAAAGGAATTTGCCTATATTTGTGACTGTATTTGGACATAGGGCCTTTAAAAAGGGAATTAAAGTTAATCAAGTCATAAGGGTAGGGCCCTAATCCAATAGTACCAGTGTCCTTATAAGAAAAAAAAGAGAGAAAGCAGGGATACACACTTACAGAGTAAAGATCATGTAAGGACACAGTGGGAAAATGACCATCTGCAAGCCAAGGAAAGAGGTCACAGGAGAAACCAATCCTGGTGGCACTGTGATCTTGAATTTGCATCTTCCAGAACTATGAGAAAATAAATTTGTTATTTAAACCACCCACTCAGTCATACTTTGTTATGGCAGCCCTAGAAAACTAATATAGCCACTATAATCAGGTTTCCCACTACCTGTCACCAAAAATATTCCTAATTACTACAACATATCATGGGCAAAGGAGTGAGTGAGTGAGTGTGAGTGTGTGTGTGTGTGTGTGTGTGTGTGTGTGTGTGTGTGTGTAAAATCAAATAAAGAAGAAAAACCCAGGGCACTTGGGTGGCTCAGTGGGTTAAAGCCTCTGCCTTTGGCTCAGGTCACGATCTCAGGGTCCTGGAATAGAGCCCCACATCGGGCTCTCTGCTCAGTGGGGAGCCTGCTTCCCCCCACTCTCTGCCTGCCTCTCTGCCTACTTGTGATCTCTCTATATATAGCAAATAAATAAATAAAAATCTTTTAAAAAAAAAGAAGAAAACCCCTACAAATAGGAAGATTATAATATAAAGACAAGACTCCTAAATAAATGAAAAAAAAATACTCAACTTTATTCATAATAAGAAAAACATACCTTTAAACCACAATGAAGTATAACTTTACCTGTCAGATTAACAAAGACAAAAATGCCTAATGTATGGGGAAAATGGACATTCTAATACATTGGAATTTAAATAAAAAATTTTAAAAAACACCAATTAGCTAACATACAGCATAATATTAGTTTCAGGTGTACATTGTCATCATTTAACACTTCCATACAACACTCAGGGCTCATCACAAGAGCATTCCTTAATCCCCATCACCTATTTCACCCATCTACCCAGCCACCTCCCTTCTTACTGGTAACCATCAGTTTCTTCTCTATAGTTAAGAGTCTGTTTCTTGGTTTGGTCTTTCCCCCCATGATTGTTTTGTTTCTTAAATTTCACATATGAGTGAAATCATGTGGTATTTGTCTTTCTCTGACTGATTTCACTTAGCCTAACACCCAAGCTGCATCCACGTCATTGCAAATGGCAAGATTTCATTCTTTTTGATGGTTGAGTAATATTCCACTGTATATTTAAACCACCTCTTTATCCATTCATCAGTCAACAGACATTTGGGCTCTTCCCATGATTTGGCTATTGCAGATAATGCTGCTATACACATAGGGGGGGTGCATGTATCTCTTTGAATTCGTATTTTTGTATCCTTTAGGTAAATATGTAGTAAGCAATTGTTTGATGGTAGAGTAATTCTATTTTTAACTATTTGAGGAACCTCCATGCTATTTTCCTCAGTGACTGTATCAGTTTGCATTTGCACCAACAGTGCAAGAGGGTTCCCCTTTCTCCACATCCTTAACATGTGTTGTTTCTTGTGTTGTTAATTTTAGCCATTCTGACAGGTGTGAGGTGATATCTCATTGTAGCTTTGATTTGTATTTCCCTGATGATGAGTGATGTTGAACATCTTTTCACTTGTTTTTTGGCCATCTGGATGTGTTCTTTGGGAAATGTCTATTCATGTCTTCTATTTTTTAACTGGATTTTTTGGTTTTTAGGTGTTACATTTTGTAAGTTCTGTATATATTTTAGATACTAAACCTTTATCAGATATGTCATTTGCAAATATATTCTCCCATTCCATGAGTTGTTTTTTAGTTTTGTTGGTTTCCTTCACTGTGCAGAAGCTTTTTATTTTGATAAAGTCCCAGTAGTTTATTTTTGCTTTTGTTTCCCTTGCCTCAGGAGACATATCTAGTAAGAAGTTGCTACAGCCGATGTCAAAGAGGTTACTGCCTTGTTCTCCTCTAGGATTTTAATGGTTTCCTGTCTCACATTTAGGTCTTTAATCCATTTTGAATTTGTTTTTGTGTACCGTCTAAGAAAGTGGTCCAGTTTCATTGTTTTGCATTTTGCTGTCCAGTTTTCCCGATACCATTTGTTGAAGAGATGGTCTTTTATCCACTGGATATTCTTTCCTGCTTTGTTGAAGATTAATTGACCAAATAGTTGTGGGTTTAAATACACTGTTGATAGAATAATAAGTCTGTACAATCTTTAGGGGGGAAATTCATTAAAATCTATAAAAATACAAAATGGGCATATCCTGTGACCCAGGAATTCCATTTCTATGAATTGACCCTCTAGGCATAGTCATACGTGTGTAGATTAAAATGTGTTTGATGCTATGCACTGAAGATTATTTGTAATAGCAAAGGTTTGAAAGCAACCTACATATTCAGCATAGAAAATTGATTAAATAAATTATGATACACCTATACAGTGGATATTTTTTGCAACCATTAAACTAAATGAGATAGTTCAGGGGGCCTGGGTGGCTCAGTGGGTTAAAGCCTCTGCCTTCGGCTCAGGTCATGATCTCAAGGTCCTGGGATCGAGCCCCGCGTTGGGCTCTCTGCTTGACAGGGAGCCTGCTTCCCCTCTCTCTCTGCCTGCTTCTCTGCTTACTTATGATCTCTCTCTCTCTCTGTGTCAAATAAATAAATAAAATCTTTTTTTAAAAAACTAAGTGAGATAGTTCTAATTAGAGTGAACTCATTGAACTTCACCTCCATGATATAAAGTTAAATTATAAAAAGCAAGTTATAGGGCGCCTGGGTGGCTCAGTTGGTTGAACAACTGCCTTCAGCTCAGGTCATGACCCTTGAGTTCCGGGATCGAGTCCCACATCGGGCTCCCAACTCCACAGGGAGTCTGCTTCTTCCTCTGATCTTCTCTCATGCTCTCTCTCACTTTCTCTGTCTCTCAAATAAATAAATAAAATCTTTAAAAAAAATAATAAAAATAAAAAAATAAAAAGCAAAGTATAGAACTCTATGCAAATTATGTGACTAATTCAGTAAATCAAAAATAAAAATATATTTATATATATACAGTTACATACACATAGAATATCTCTAGAAGTATATAGAGTTAATAGCAGTTACCTCAGAAGAAAGGGAGAGAGAAACACACATGTAGATCAATGGAACAGAAAGTAGAGTTCCGAAATAGAGTCACACAAATATGGCCAACTGATTTTGAGCAAAGAAAATGCAATGGGGGAAAGGATGGTCCTTTCAATAAATGGCACTAGAACAACTGGATATCCATGTGCCACAAAAATTAGCATAGACCTAAACCTCATACCTTATACAAAAATTAACTCAAAATATATCAAAAGCCTACATATGAAATATAAAGCTATAAAAGTTTTAGAAGACAATAAGAAACTTTGTGACCTGGGATTTTGCAATTCGTTTTTAAATACTGGACCCAAAGCATAATCCATACAAGAAAAAAGACTGATAACTAGGATTTCAATAAAATTATAAACTTCTCTTCTGCTAAAGATACTGTTAAGACAATGAAAAGACAAGTCACGGACTAGGAGAAAATATTTGCACACCACATATCCAACAAAGGACTTGTTTCTAGAATATATAAAGAACTCTTAAAACTTAATAAAAAAATAATAAACTACATTTTTTATTTTTTCCTTTCAAGGTTTTGTTTAAATTACAGTTAGTTAACATATAGTGTAGTATTGGTTTCAAGGTTAGAATTTAGCGATTCATCGCTTGCAGGTAACACTCAGTGCTCATCACAAGTGCCCTCCTTAATGCTCACCACCCATTTACCCCATCCCCCTACCCACCTCACCTCCAACAACCCTCAATTTGTTTCCTATTGTGAAGAAAATTGGGCAAAATATTTGCATTGACATTTTGCCAAAGATTATTTATACAAATGGCTATAAGCACATAAAAACATGCTCAAAGTCATTAGAGAAATGAAAATTAAAGCTGCAATGAGATACTTTAACACACCCATTAGAATGGATAAAACCAAGTACTGGTTAGAATGTAGAGCAACTAGAACTCTCACACATTGCTGTTAAGAATGCAAAATGGTACAGACACTTCGCAAATCAATGTCAGTTTCTTACAAAATTGAACATACATGGACTATATGGCCCAGCAGTCCCATTCATATGTATTTACCCAGGTAAAATGAAAACTTATGTTCACTAAAAAAAAAAAATTGTTGAGGGGCACCTGGGTGTCTCAGTCGGTTAAGCGTCTGCCTTCGGCTCAGGTCATGATCCCAGGGTCCTGGTATCAAGTCCCGCATCAGGCTCCCTGCTCAGTGGGGAGTCTGCTTCTCCCTCTGCCCCTGCCCCCCACTGGTGATCTGTCTCTCTCTCACTCTCTCAAATAAATAAATAAAATCTTTTAAAATAAATAAAATAAATTTTAAAATTAAAAAAAATTGTTGATGAATATATCTACCAAAATGTAAAATGACTAGATGATATCTAAAATTCTAAAACAAAAAAACATAAACCTATTTTATGAATAAGGAAGCAACTACCATAAGAAATAGCTAAAAGAATTAAAAGGGATAGAGCCTTGGGTGGGAATAGTTAGAAGAGGCTGTTTTTTTTTTTTTTTTAATTAAAAATCTTCCAGTACTATTCATTTTTCAACTATGTTAAAAATTTTAATAAAAAATTTAAAAAGCAAAGATGACACGCTCTGTGATCCATTTCTGTGAAGTTCTAAAACTTCAAAAACTAATCTATGGTAAAAAAAAAAAAACTAATCTATGGTTACATGTCACTTAATCTCAAATGTTTCAGAAAAAAATTATATACATACAAAAAGAGCAAATGAGGTATGTTACTGATAAGTGAATCTGAGTAAAGGGCATATGAGTGTTTTTTGTAGTGCTATTTTTCTTGCAACTTTTCTGTAAGTTTGGAATTATTTCCAAATAAAAAGTTTTCCAAAAGTGACTAATTTATGGTAGAAAAATCAGAAAAATCATTGCTCTGCAGAATGAAAGTAGGGATTGACTGAAGGAGCATGAAGGAAATTTCTGGAAAGCTCGTAATGCTCTGTATCTTGATAGGAGTTTAGGTTATATGGTGTGTGCATATATCAAACCTCATAAAATAGTATGCTTGAGATTGCTACATTTTGCTATGTGCAAATTTTACTTTGATTAAAAACAAATACTGAACTTGATGATATTCATGCTGAAATGTTTAGAGGTGATGTGTTCTAATGTCTACAACTTACTTTCCAATGCATAAAAAAACCCATAAAATGCATAAAAAAACCCATAAAATGGACTGATGGATGAAAAGAGACATAGATGGGACAAATATGTAATAAATCAAAAATAGCAAAACTTTCATTATAAAATCCAATGGTGGGTATTTCACTATAGTAGTAAAACTACTACTTACAGTATAGTAAACTTACAGTATAGTAAACCAGTATGGTGGTTTTTCACTATAAATTTCTTTCAAGTTTTCTATATGTTTGAAATTTTTCATAAGAAAATGTGGGGGGGAAGCAAAGGATGAGAAAGAACTGTGAAAGGAGGTATGAGATTTTAAAATTTATCAGAAAATAGCAGGTCCTTTAAAAGATTGCAAAACACTGATATGGGTATGGAAATCGGAGTTAAAGAGATTTACTTACACATGACGGTCCAGCTTGAAAGTGGCAGAAAAAGGTCTGGAACGCATATCTGTCCAGCCTGTACCATGCAAAACCTTCTCAACAGCAAGCCCCCTGATGCCTAGTATCACAGCCACGTGACCAGTGTCCTCTGTCCTCTGTTATCACCATGCGCGGTAGACACTTAGCACCCTTAGATAAGGATGGGGGCCCCAATTTTCTTCATCAATATTGATCAGTTTTTACTCAGAGTTTTACAAAGAGAGCTAATCTTCATTTGTCAACTGAAAAATTTAAACTTCCCTTAGGATATTTGTGGGCGTGAAACTTTCATCTCAGCCTTTCTTTTGCCTAAGAAGCACTGCTTTCTCATCTTTGTTAAGACAAATACAAATACTTGGTTAAGTAAATGGCCTGGAGATAACTACCATTGCCTACATCAATCTTTTTGGAATACAGTACACATTTAAAAACACAAACATACACACACACACACACACACACAAATAACCCTAATGTCCATCAACAGGAGAATGAATGAGAAAATTGTGTGCAGCCACATAATGGAATACTATGCAGCAATTAAAATTAATGCACAAGTGCTACATGTAACAAAATGGATAAATCTCAAAAACACCATATTGAACAGAAAAAATAAAGTTGAGGAAGAATACATATAGCACAATATCATGTTGCAAAAATTTTTAAACATACAAAGCAATGCCATACATGGTTTCGGGATATGCACCTATGTACCTAATGTATGAAATGATAGAAACCAAATTCAGAGTAATGGTTTCCTCTTGGGAGAAAGAAGAGTTATACAGGTGGGTTCTATAATTTTTATTTAAGACATAAAATTTTTAAATATAGTTTCTGATCATTGGCAAATGAGGTAATTCAGAGCTACCCTTCCACTAGAAAAGAAAAAAAACTAAGAAAAGATATTTTTAAAAGAATACATTCCCAAGGGGTGCCTTGGTGGTGCAATCAGTTAAGCGTCCAATTCTTGGTTTTGGCTCAGGTCGTGATCCCAGGGTGGGGAGACTGAGCCCTGCATCAGGCTCCATACTTAGCACAGAGTCTGCTTGAGATTCTCTCTCCCTTTCCCACTCCCCCTCCCCCTCATGTGCTCTGTCTCTCCTTCTCTCAAATAAGTAAATCTTTGAAAGAAGAACACATTCCCCAAATTATCAAGGAACTGATAAGAGTATAGACTTACCAAGCCTAGGGGCACCTCAGTGGCTCAGTCAGTTAAGTGTCTGTCTGCCCTCAGCTCAGGTTGTGATCCCGGGGTCCTGGGACGGAGACCCACATCAGGCTTGCTTCTCCCTTTCCCCCAGTCATGCTCTCTCTCTCACTCTTCCAAATAAATAAATAAAATCTTTAAGAAAAAATTACCAAGCCTAGATCCAGGCTTGGATCAGAAAACCCAGAGAGGTATTTATTCCACTTTTGCCCAAGGGGCTTTTGCCATTACAGAAGAAGTGGCTATGAGGTGAGCAACACTGTGGACAGTGCTAGAGGAACAAAAGTTGGAGTCCAGGACCCACAAAAATTGGGGCTCTGTAAACCACCCCTCATCTAGGGTTGGGACCTTAAAAGACTAAATACTAGATGGCATAGGCATGAACTAGAAATAAACCATACCTCATATGGATTGGAGCCCTGCTTAGGATCATCTGAGTGGTCCAGAACATCTTAAGTCCTAAAACTGGAGCAAAGTGATCCTGAGGAGCTAACCTAGAGCCCTGCCATCGATAAGCAACTGGAAGTAGATTCTTCCCCAGTCGAGCCCCCAGATGAGAATGCAGCCTGGCTGATGCCCTGAATGTAGCTTTGTAAGATCTTAAGTAAAAAACCCAGTGAGCCCATCCCCAGACTCCTGACCCACAGAAACTAAAGAAAATAGATATGCTGTTTGAAGCCACTAAGTGTGTAGTAATTTGTTACACATCAATTGATACCTAACAAAACCCCTATATTGACTAGTCACTGGATGCAAGATGTCCCTAGGAAAGGGGCTTGACCTTAAATATGGTCTTCTCTTCGATAGAGGCAATTCTTATAAAGTGCTGGCAGCTGAAGACTGGTATTCAGCAGACTCCAAAAGCTGGGCAAATGAGTCCTTCAGACCTCAAAGGGGATTGAGGGAACGCAGCACAAAATCCACCGCCATCTTACCCATCATTCAGATCTCATTGTGCAGTTTCCTGTAGCTGCCATAACAAATGACCACAGACCTGGTGGCTTAAAACAACTGACCTTTATTCTCTCATAGCTCTGGAAGCCAGAAGCCTGAAATCTGCATTCCCCCTGAAAGCTCTAGAGAAGAATCTCTTCCAGCTTCTAGGAGGCTGCCTGGCACTCCTTACCTTTCCTTGGCTTGTGGCTTCATTACTCCAATTTGTTTCTATCTTCACATCACATTCTCTCTGTGTCTCTGTATATCTTCTCCTCTTCTGTTTCATAATGACAGTTTTGGTTTTTTTTTTTTTTTTTTTTTGAGAGGGAGAGATAGGAAGAAGGGCAGAGGGAGAGGAAGAGAGAGAATCTTAAGCAGGCTCCACGCCCAGTGTGGAGCCCAATGTGGGGCTTGATCTCACAAGCCTGAGATCATGACCTGAGCTGAAACCAAGAGTGAGATGCTTAATCAGCAGAGCCCCCTATAATGGGTGCCTCCATAATGATACTTGTGATTTCCCCCCAGCCAGATATGACTTCCCATACTGGCCCCAGTCTGAATTTCTCGTCTCATATTCTCTATCCTTGGAAATTCCAGAATCCTTGGGTGGCATTTCCTCTTTGGCATTTTCCTTAGAACATCCTGTATTATAGTCCTAATCTTGTACACCCTCGCCCTTATCATTAATAGATTCTGAGCTCCAGGGAAGCAGCATCTGTTTCACATTCAAGTTCCAACTCTCACTTACTAGTGTGTGATCTTGGGCAAGCTCCTTTAAGTCATTCATCTGATACATATCTCTTGAGTGCCTGCTATTTTCCAGACGCAGTACCAGGGGCTAGATTAGTAGCAGTAAACAAAGCCCCTTGTAGGACTTAACATGCTAAGGAGAATGACAAACAGTAAACAAGAGTGAGATGTGTCTTATATATTTACATACCTTGTGTTCGATAGTAATAAGGTATCTGGAGGAAAATGAAGCAAGGAAGGTGGGTTAGAAAGCATGGGGTGGGGTGCAATTTTAAATAGAGTTGTCAAGAAAGGCCTTATTGAGAAAATGCCGATTAAAGAGAAATCTTAAGGAGGTAATGAAGCCACTAGTCATGTCCTTACTAAGGGGGAAGTCATCCCAAGCTGAAGAAAGAACATGAAGAAAGGCCCTGGAGTGGGACCATGCTTGAGGCATTTCAGTATGGCTAGGGGGAGAATAAGTGAACAGCAGGGTAAGTGGGAGGGAGAAAGTAGGAGATGAACTCAGGGTGGCAGGGGCAGAGTTCAAGTCATGAAGGGCCTCGGGGGACATGGTAAGGACTTTGGCTTTTCCTCAGGATGAGCTCAGGAATCACTGGAGGATTCTGAGTAGAGGAATGACAGGATCTGGTTTACCTGTGAACAGGAGGACACTGGCTGCTGGGGGGAGGAGGCCCTGCAGAATGCTTACTCAATCAAATGCTAATCTGGGTACAGTTGCAAAGAGATTTTTCTGATGGAACTGAAGTCCCAAATCAACTGACCTTAAAATATGGGGATCATGTGGGTGGGCCTGACGCAGTCAAGTGAAACCTCTCAAAACAAAGGGTTTTCTCTGGCTGATAGGAGTGAAATTCAGAGAGATTTGAAACACAAGGGGAATTTGGAATACCACTGCTGGCTTTGAAGATATAGGAAGCTACACGAGAAGAAATGTGGGTCACCTTTAGGAGTGACCCCCATCCAGCAGCCAGCAAGATAATGGGGACCTTGGAACTATATTCAAAAATTATCTGAATTCTACCAACAACCTAAATGAGCTTAGAAGTGGATTCTTCCCGAAAACTTCTGCACAAGAACCTGATCTGGCAGACACCTTCACTTTGGCCTTCTGAGACTGTGAGCAGCCAACTCAGCCAAGTCTTCAGGATTTCTGACGTACAGAGCTGTGAGATAATGCATGAGGGTTGCTTTAAGCCAAGTTCATGGTAATTTATTATGCAGCAATAGCAGACAGGAGAGGAAGCATGGAGAGCAAGCAAGAGAGGACAGTGGCTCAGGCCAAAATAGTAGCCATGGAGACGAACAGATGTAGTTAGATTCTAGATATATTTTGAAGATGTGAGAAAAAATGTTTTTGGCTTAAGAACAGGAAGAATGGAGTTCTCATCAACTCAGATTAGGAAGATACGAAAGGAGCACTTTTAGGAAAGGGGGAAGATCAGGATCTCCATTTAAGACATAAGCCTTTAAGGGGCACCTGGGTGGCTCAGTTGGTTGGGCGACTGCCTTCGGCTCAGGTCATGATCCCGGAGTCCCGGGATCGAGTCCCACATCGGGCTCCCAGCTCCATGGGAAGTCCGCTTCTCACTCTGACCTTCTCCCTTCTCATGCTCTCTCTCACTCTCTCTCTTTCCTAATAAATAAATAAATAAAAATCTTTTAAAAAAAAGACATAAGCCTTTAAGACATAAGCCTGAGATGTCTATCAAACTGGTGGGTGGTGTTTAAAACCAAGAAACTAAATGAGAACATCATGGGAATGAGTGTAGACCAAGAAAAGGTCCAAAGACTAAGCCCCAGGGCACTCTAGAGTTAGGAGCTCAGGAAGATGAACCAGCAAAGGAGAATAAGAGCAGCAGTTACTAGATTTCTCTGAGCCTCAGTTTTCTCATCTGTATAATGGGGGTGCAAATAGTACCTACCTATGAGTCACTGAATTAAATAATGGATTTTTAAGTGCTTAGAATGGTGCCTGGTACATTGGATGCATTCAAGAAATGTCGTCTTGTTACCCTTGTCACCTCCACCACTCCACCTGCCCCCCCTCCCCACCACCTCACCAGCACTAACCACAGGGCTTTGCGCACAGTCGTCACTAGATCAATATCTACTAAAGTGAATTTAATTCTCCATCTTAGTATTCTAAAGCTAGGATTACTTTTTCAAGCTGAGCAAAATGAGCAAATCTGTATGATCGTTTGCAACTCTTGATTTGGGAGCCAAAGGCAAATAGAAGAACTGTCAGAAAATTAATTCTTTCATTTCAGCCAGAAGCTTCCGTTGCTAAGGCGCGGCCATCTTGGTGACTCTACACACGTGCTTTTTCTCCCTAAATTTCCATTCTAAATCAGTTATAAGTGGAAACAACATAATAACAGAGAGAAATCCAATTTCATTGACAAGACAAGGCCACAGATATTTAGTTTTCAAATGAAGTATCCCCGTAGGGTTTACTCACTTTCTGTTTGGAGTCATTTCTTTAGACCCTTGAGATATTTATAAACTCCCAACTCTGAAAAATACTGCCCATGGCAGGTCATAATTCTTTGACATGTGCCTTGTGGTTTCAAACAGTGACCTGAATGGTGGCTACTGGGAATACTTGTGCTTTTTCCTCCTAACTTCTCCTCTGAGACGTATTTCCTGAAATACTTTATTGCCTCTGCATTGAGAATAATTTAAAACTGCAGTTAAGCCTGTAGCGGTTAAGTAAAAGCATGCATCATTTGGATTGAATTTGTTGAAAAAGAATCAACTGTTCACTATCTGCCGTGAAATTTTGGAAATTCTAGGCAATTAGCTCCTTGAAAAGAAAAACTGTTCTAATTTACTCAGCTTCACGGAAATGCACTCAGAGGTACTGTTCAAAGCTTCAACGTTTACCTTCTGTGTTTTAAGGTAACCATTCAATATCAGCAAAATGTGTGAATTTAATTAATGGTATCGAAACAAAAGAAGCATTTCCAAAGTGCTCAAATCCATAGGAGACCAAATGTTGACTTGTTGATGTGGATTTAATTAGCGTCTTCAAGCATAACTCCAAAAGCCCCTTTTATCTAATCATCACGTTTGTGTAAACCATTAACACATAGCACTTGGTTTGAAATATTTTGCTACATAATCCAAACTGTTGTCCTACCCTGGGAGAGTCTCTAATAAGCTCAATATGTTTCCACAGAGAAACTTTTGTATCCACATCAAGTTAGTTTAGGCTCCACTGTTACACAGAAAGTAACTTAAAACCGGCCCTTAAGCATGTGGCACAGAAGTGATTTAGTGCTTGTTGGGCCCTTCCATCACTTTCCGACATGAACCAAAGGAAGGAAATCAGATTGTGCTGGCCTAACCAGTCTCGGGAAGTATCCTAGTGAATGACTGCGTCCCAGGGCTCCACATTGCAGGGAGGGACAATGACTGAAGAAGCCAGTTTGGGGGGCAATATTGACTTGACAGCTTTAGGCTAAGAAATATTGCTCTGGGTGCCCCAGGAACAATTTCTCCAATTTCTCAGTAATAAGTACATCTATCTCCCAGCAACTCCTTTTCCTTGTCTCAAGAAGAAAAAAAAAAAAAGTTCTTAAGACCAAAAAGAATTTTCATATGGTTTTCAATGACCGTTGTATTGCTCTGTAGTCTTACAAATGGAGGGGTTACATTTTGGTGGTGATTTAACTCTTTAGGATGATGCAACAACAAGGCATCCTTTTGTAGGCTACCTTGAGACCCTAGGGGGAAAGTAGGCTCAGAGGTTAGACTGAATTGGGTTCAAATCCCAGCTCTGCCCTTACTTTGTGACCTTGTCCATGTCTTACATTTCTGCACGTCGGTTTACTCATCTGTAGAATAAGGATAATAATAGTACTTCCTTGTATTAGTGCTCAATATGTTTCACAGAGAAACTCTTGTATCTGCATCAAGTAAGTTTAGGACCATAACAAAGAACCACAAACTGAGTGGCTTACACAACAGAAATCTATTGTCTCATAGTCCCTGAAGCCAGAAGTCTTCAGATCAAGGCAGCTTTGGTTCTGTCTGTTCCGGAACTCTCTCCTTACCTGGTAGATGGTGGTCTTCTTCCTGTGTCTTCACATCACCTTCCCTTTATGCATGTCTGTCCCCAAATTTTCTTTTATAAGGACACTAGTCATATGGATGTATAGCACAATCTGTTGACCTCGTTTTAACTTGATTACCTCTATAAAGATCCTATCTCCAAAGAGTCACAATCGGAGGTACTGGGGGTTAGGACTGCAACATGTGAACTTTAGGGGGACACAATTCAACCAGTAACATTCTTGAAGTAGATGCTGTAAGGATGTGTGGGTAGTTAGCATAGTTTCTGGCTCATATTAGCACTCAAGAAAAGGTAGCTGATACCAGCATAGTTTCTGGCTCATATTAGCACTCAAAAAAAGGTAGCTGATACCAGGCACCGTGAATGTCCATACTTGTTGATTTCATGGGTTTAAATGATTTGAGGTAGAGATGAAATTGGATAATCTGATAAGTCTGTCCATACACTATCCCTGGAGTCCATTTCCTTCAACAGTAAAGATGGTTAAGGTGAAAAAAGCTCAACCACTGTAAAGAAGTAGGAAAGGAGGCCAAACTAGAGCACTGAGTCACCATGATAGTAGACTTGCACTTAGGTGGTAGGAAATGGTAAAAATTGCTCATCTGACAGAGAGACTACAAAATCAATGGTCAGCTCATGGAGCAACCTTGACATATGGTACGATACATGTGTCTTTTGATCTCAGGGTTGTGAGTTTGAGCTCCATAATAGGTATACAGATTACTTAAAATCTTTTTTTTTAATGTATATTCATAAACAAAAGACATGTGGCCTGATCAGAAAGAAATTAGATGGAATTTTCAGACATTGCCTTAAACACGTATGCTTTAGGCTGAGAAAATAGTTCTAAGGAGGCAGGGTAAAAAAAGAACCAGGAAGAGAGTCAATTCTTGTTCTACGGTTAAGAAAGAAAGAAACTATGTAGGGGAAAGAAAATAAAGCAAGGAGTAAAGAGAATTGGCTTCTAGACCCAGACCTGCTACTAACTAGCTATGTAAACATGTATAAATCACTTCTCCCTGGGTCTTAGTGAAACAAAGGGCTTGGCCAGGATGATTGCTACATAATCTTTTTATACAAGAGAGTAATAAATAATACACTCCAAACTATTGGTAGTGATTTTGGAAACTGCAGACTTCTGGGTATAATTACATTTTTCCATAACCTCTCTGTACTACCAAAATCGCTGACATGTATTTAAAATTTGAGAAGTTACTTCTTAAAAACCTTTGCCAATTGCCATTTTCTTTCACATGGCAGATGTCCCATTCTTTTCCTATGGATCCCACCTTAGTAAATGGTACCATCTCCCACTCCATTCTTCATGCCAGAAATCTAGGTGATAATCTTTATTCCTCCTTCTATTTAAACCCTATAACCAGTCAACTACCAAGTCTCATCAATTCTGTTTCCTAACTATTTCTCAGATCCATCCACTTAGACCAGCTCCACTGCTACTAACCTAGTCTGAGCTGCTAACTTAGTCCAAAACATACTATCTGGATGCCACAATAATCTTCATTAATCTCCCCACTTGTACCTATGCCTACCCATCCCAGTCCATCTTCCACATAATAGCCCAAGGGATCTTTTTTCCCTAAGTTTTCATAGCACTGGTTTTATTCGGCAAAAAAATAAAAAACAAAAAGGCACTTCAAATGTAGCAACACACTTCATTGTAATCATATCCATCTCTTCCACTAGAACGCAAAATCCTGGAGATGAGGAGGTGGGTCTTATACATTTTTCTACTCTTAGTTGGCACTTAAAAATACTACGTTAACTGAGCATGATAGCCTCTAGGTTCATCCACGTTGTTGCAAATGGCAAGATCTCATTCTTTTTATGGCTGAGTCATATTCCAGTGTGTGTGTGTATGTGTGTGTGTGTGTGTGCGTGCGTGTGGCACCTCTTCTCTATCCATTCATCTATCAATGGACGCTTGGGTTGCTTCCATATCTTGGCTATTGTAAATAATGCTGCTTATTATATATTATTATTATTATTATTATTATTATTATTATATAAACAGGGGTGCAGAAGATCTTGCCTTGTGTAACAATATGGATGGACCTAGAGGATATAAAGCTAAGTGAAATAAGTCAGAGAAAGACAAATACCATATGACTTCATTCATATATGGAATCTAAGAAACAAGACAAAGTAAAAAGAGATCAACAACAACAAAAAACCCAGACTCTTAAATACAAAGAACAAACTGGTGGTTGCCAAAGGGGGAGGAAGATAGATGAAATATACAAAGGGGATTAAGAAAACACCTATGGTGACGAGTACTGAGAAATGTACAGAATTGTTGAATCATTATATTGTACACCTGAAACTAATATACTATTGTATGGTAATTATACTTCAATGAAAAAATAAATTTAAATTTTAGAATACATTAAGTTAAAACAAACTGAATTGTGTTAAATTTTAATAAAGAATGTTAACAAAATTGCAAGTATATTATCCCAACTTTTATAAATATTTAGCTGTGCATATCTGAATGTGGTCATATTATATAAATATACTAAAATATTAAGGATTATTTATTCAGTGAGGTGAGATTATGAGTTACATCAATTTTACTCTGTAACTCTTATTTTGTACCTTCTTTTTTCTTTTAAGCAGGCTCCACGCCCAACGTGAGGCTTGGACTCACAGTCCTGAGGTCGAGAGTCACATGCTCCACCAACTGAGCTAGCCAGGGGCTCCTCTTCTTTGTTTGTAAATTTTCTGGGGTTTTTTTTTAAGCTTTGTGGATATATAGCTGAAATACTAAAAAAATCTGCATATATCTAATGTATACAATTTGATGAGTTGGTTATATGTATACGCCCATGAAGCCATCACCACAATCAAGGCAACAAGCATATCCATCATCTCCAAAAGTTTCCTTGTGTCCCTCTGTTAGTGTGCGTGTGTGTGTGTGTGTGTGTTGTTAAGAATACTAGAACACTTTACATGCAAATCAGATATCACAGCCCCACCTAAAGCTTTCCAAATGGCTTCCCACTATACTTAGAATAAAATCCAAGGTCTAAAACTCAGACTTCTGTATCCTCAACTGACCAGACCCCTGTCATCTCTCACCTGGGCCTGCTTCGCCCACTTCCCTACCTCCTACCTCAATCCATTCTCTATGCAGAGTCAATGGTCTTTTCAAAATACACAGTAAGTTTGTTCAGTCTCATGATGAAAATCCTTTGGTGGCTCCCTATTACCTACTGGATTAAGACCCAACTCCTTAGCCTGCTTTCTGTGAAAGCCTCCCTACAGCCCCTCTATTCTGTTCCCACAGTACTTTGTAATCCCCGCATATGTATTTATAAATAGAAAGATAAAACAATCCATAAATATAGTCCATATTATTCCACATAACGCTATTGTGTATTTCACAAATTCTTTTTTAAACAGAATATGGTATTGAGCCTTCAGTATTCAAATTATGTGTTTGTGTGCCTATCCTTCCCACTCAAGAGCAGGCTCTTCAAGAATGTTTCTGTTTCTGTTTCACAGCTGAGCCCACTGCCCAATCCACATTCAGACTCCTAACATGTATTTGGCGCACAGGACTAACCTGCAAATATTTGTCAAATTATCCATTAATCGGATGTAGTATCACAGCATATGGAATTTGGAGTCGAATAGACTTGGATGTAAGTTCCATTTGTAGCAGTTATCCACAAGCTCCTTGACCTCTCTGAGCTCGGTTTCTCATCTGGCAACTGGAATAGTAATGCCTACATCCCTGTACCGCCGCAAGGCTCAGTAAGACAGTAAATATATAAGCAATCGCTAAATACAGAAGCTTTCCACAAGTGAGACATAAATATAGACAAATATGCAGTATGACCTAAGGCATGAGAAGTGCTTAGCACAATGCCTAGCATACGGCAAGTGCTCAGTAATTATAAGCTACCCTTCGTACATTAGAAGACAAGGCTGCTGCCAGTCACTCTACTTGTGCATGCACGGGGGGGGGGGGGTGTACGTGTGCACGAGAAGAGACTGATGGTGACCAAACAGCCCTACCCGCACAGCAGGTGTTCTTTGTCAGTTGGTTCCATGACCAGATGACCCCTGCTGGCACGCTCTTAGACGTGCAGCTCATCATCCATCTGAAGCATTCCACATTGCTGGATGCCACTGCTCAAGAGAGCTATAAAGCCTACCCAAGATGATGGTCAAGGGGACGAACCATACACATCCCAGATTGCCAAGAGAGTCTCAAGGTATGTTTGTTGTCCAGCATAATTACTAACAGTGTCTTCTTTCACTTTCAAAGGAATTATAGTTTGACCGATAAATTATATTATGATCATCCTAGTGAAAGACACACTTACTACACAAGTTACTTGTTCTCGGTGGGGAGAAGAAAAAATCCTACATGAAAGTCTTACTAGCATCTTTTCAACAGTAAAAAAAAAAATTGTGGCGCCACATTTTACACGGAAGCAGACCATTAGGGAAATTACGAGTGCTACAAGCAGCCTTGCATCATGGCCCCTGGGTTCATTTACATCAGGATCTATTCCGTACCAACATCTGCTCCTGAGACAGCATAAGCAGGATATCTTCCTGGACCCAGAGGGCACTCTGTTTGGAGCTCTACCACCTGCACTCTTTTTGGCCATGGGCCACGTGGCAGGGCAGTACCTACAGCCACAACCTGGGCAGATGGTCCCCAAGCCTCAGGTGTCTCCTGGACTACAGTTTTAAGGAGGCAACTTTATTCTATAGCCTCTGCCCCCAGCTACCTAGGAGCTTTCAGACAAGTCTCCAACCACTCCTAGCAACTCCTGGGCCTTTCAGGGGCAGGGACGAGAACCAAGGGCTGTAAACCATGCTGGATGACTTAACTATCTCTACTTCTCCTCTTAGGCTGACTGAACTTGGCTTTGGCAATGGTTTGATATGGTCCATTAAAAAGCATTCTGTCAGTCACACGGGGCCACAGATATTCACATCTGCCGGTTTGGTCCCTATTAAAGCTATTTGGCCATTGTGTGTTGCAGGCAAAATTGCAGTGTCAGCTCTTCCCAGTCAGAAGGGACATCATTGTGCATGATGATCTCAGTTACCATGATCTGTGCCCAGCAAAGTGAAGGAAACAAAGAGTTAGAAGCCATGGCTCTTGCCCTCGGATCTCAGATTCCTGCTGGGAAAGGCAGAGGTCAAACACATAGGATAACTTACTTGAATCAGAGAAGGACTGAGTCCCATTGGCTGAATTCTATGACTCACTTATACTGGGCACCAGGGGAACAGTGGTAGCTGAAATGAGTACCACCCATGCTCTCATGGCACTTCCAAGCAAGTGGGGGAGACAGACACTAAAACTGTCATTTTTAAATGCACCGAAGGTTAGAACGACAAGAGAAGTATGCCAAAGAAGGGCTTAGTGTAGTCTGGGATGGGAAGGGGGACTCTCAAGGACTGACTTCTGGAGAAAGTGGCAGCTAACCTGAGACCTGAAAACCAAACACAAGCTATGTATGAATCCACGAATTCTCTCCGTTCAGTGAAACACTGGCATATTTAGTGTTGGGTGCCAAGCTCTGTGTTGAATGCCAAGGAAGCCGCATTGAACAGTCTAGCAGAACTCCCCCAATGTTGAAGACCAGGAAGAGTTTTCAGAGACTCTGAGCATTTTGTATTCCTTCCTATCTTTCCTGGCTAAAGCTACCCTAAAATTCAAAGCAACTTGTCCCTTAGCTTCCGAAACAATCCCATTCTGAGGTGGTGAGTCCAATGCCTGTGACAAATTCACTCCTCTCCTTTTGAGCTTGCCGTTTAGAGATGAAGCATGTTTTATATTGGAGTCAGAAAGCGCTAACCCCCCTCCACGCGGACATGCACATATTAGATTCAGTTCTTTACTTACTTGCAAAATTTCTCCCTGGCACTGGGCATTCGAGGCTAGTGTAAGAATTCTGCTAAGACCTTGTTTCTTGATCTATATACCCATTACATCATTACAGGTGGGCCTTACTTTCAAAATACCCTCTATATTCTAAAATAGACAAATTTATGCAAATTATTTCCAGTAATAAATCATTTTCAGTGCATTTACTTTATGAAAAATTTCATAGTACAGAGAGGTCATTGGTCTAGAGCATTTTCCCCAATATTTGTATTACAAAAATACAGAGAATATTTGAAAGAATTGTATAATGAATACACATGCATATATGTACCACCTATATCATGCAATGAATATCTTGATATATTTATCACATGTCTATCCATCAATCAGTCTATCTTATTTTTGGATGGATTTCAAAGTTAATGGCAAATATCAGTATACTTGACCCTAAAACACCACAGCATGCATTTGTAAGCAGAGTTTAACATTTGCTTATGATTCTTTTCTTAACAAAAATTTATAAAAGATCCAAAGAACACATCTTATGTGTATCATTCAATGAATTTTAATAAATGCATAAACCTGTATAACCCAAACTTCTAACAAGGTATGGAACATTTGTATCACCCTAGTAAGTTTCCTCATGCCTCCCCTCATAGTCAATCTCTGCTCATGCACTAGAGACAACCATTACTATGATTTTTTTTATCACAGATGAGATTCTTTATTCTAGAACTTCTTAAATGGAATCATAGTCTGTAATCTTTTATGTCTTTTTCCTTTCACTCAACATATTTTTGAGATTCATCCATGCTATTACATGTATTAGTTCATTCGTTTTTTTTAAAGATTTATTTACTTATTTGAGAGAGAGAGTGCATGAGTAGGAGGGGCAGAGGGAGAGGGAAAGAGAATCTCAAGCAGACTCCATGTCGAGCACAGGGCCCAATGCAGGGCTCAATCTCACAACCCTGAGATCCAGACCTGAGACAAAACCAAGAGTCAGACGCCCAACCAACTACACCACCCAGGTGTTGCTCAGTTCATTCATTTTTAATGCTGAGCAGCTTACCACTGTAAGAATATGCAATCATTCTAAATTTTGGAAATCCCATTGTCTTCCTGAGATTTCTATGCACTCCCAGGAAAGGAGAGGCAAATGCCAACAGGCAAAGAAAAGAACAGAATAGATGTCAGAGGCCAAAAAAGTACACAACCCTGAGATCATGTCAGGAAATGTGCTGCTGTAGCCTACAAACCAGTAAGATAAAGCAGAGGACCAGTGAGGGCTCAGAGGAGACAGATACTAAAAAAGGTGAGAGAGCAAGGCAGGACCTTGAGAGCAAATCTGGGGGGTGTTCAATTACAACAGTGTTCTCCCTTTGTTCCCAACATGGAAAACTCCTGCCAGACCAAGGCAGGTAGGGCAGGTACTAGTTAGACTCAGTCACAGGGAAAATGAGGAGGGCCTAAATGAGATGAAGTGGTCAAGGAGGACCTCTCTGAGGAAGCAGCATTAAAGAGTGTTGTAGGAAATAGCTACTGTTGGCTATACACATTTGGCCTTTATCCTCAAAACAGTAGGAATATTTAAGGGGAACTCTGGGCGAGGGGGAGGGATGATTTCATTGTGTTTTTAAAAAGCCACAGTGGCTATAGGAGGGAAAATGGTTTGAATAAAGGCAAAGGTGGAGGCAGGGATCCCAGCTAGGAAGCTATTGCCCTTGTCCAAGTGAGAGGAGGAAATGTTTGGATCATGGTACTAACAGTGGAAGTATAAATAAGAAACAAAAATAAGGGGGAGGAGCAAGACGGCAGAGCAGTAGGAGACTTATATACCATCAGAACCCAGGAGTTCATCTACATAGTTATCAAACCATTCTGAACACCTACAAACTCAACGGGAGACAGAAGAGAAGAGCAGCAATTCTAGGAACAGAAAAGCGACCACTTTCCGGAAGGTAGGACATGCAGAGAAGTGAATCCGAGGCGATATGCGAGGAGAGAGACCGCGGGGGGAGGGGCTGGCTCCCGGCAAGTGAGAGAGCGGCGCAGCACAAAATCGGGACTTTTAGAGTCTGCTCCACTGAGGGACGGCGCTCCAGGGGCTGGGCGGGGGTGAGCCCTTGCGGGGACAGTGTGGTCTCAGGACCCGCGGGGTCACCGAAAGACCAGGGGTGTCTGAGTGCGGCAGAGCTCCCAGGTATCAGAGTGA
>CM052801.1:89665164-89737829 GCA_028533885.1 Nasua narica | reverse complement strand
GACGGCGCTCCAGGGGCTGGGCGGGGGTGAGCCCTTGCGGGGACAGTGTGGTCTCAGGACCCGCGGGGTCACCGAAAGACCAGGGGTGTCTGAGTGCGGCAGAGCTCCCAGGTATCAGAGTGAGGATAGAGACGGCGGCAGAGACGGAGCCGAGGACGGCGCTCTCAGCTCAGGCTTACCTTAAACCGTGATCCGTGGCATGGGAGGAGCGGCGCGGGAGCGGCTGCAGGAATCTGCTGGGTTTGGAGACTCCAGATGGGGCCGAGCGCCGGAGACAGAAATGCTCAGTCACAGGCTGGCTGAGCTCGGAGCGCCCGCAGAGACCAGGGAGATGGGAGGGACTGATTGCTTTCTCCGAGCTCTCGGCTCCTCCGAGACTGGGAGGCCGCCATCTTCATTCCCGGCCTCCAAAGCTCGACGGAAAGCGTTCAGGGAACAAAAGCTCCCAAGACCAAAACCGCGCAAATGACTAAGCCCGGCCCCTGGCAAGGGTGGTGCAATTCCGCCTCGGGCGAAGACATTCGAGAATCACTGCAACAGGACCCTCCCCAGAAGATCAGCAAGAACATCCAGCCAAGACCAAGTTCACCAATCAATGAGAACTACAAAACTTCAGAGCTAGAGGAATACATCACATAAAATTCATGGTTTTTTCCCCCATGACTCTTTAGTCTTGAAAAGTTAAATTTTTTAAATTTTCCTTATTTTTTCTTTTTCTATTTTTTTTTAATTTTTCCTCTTTCCTATTTTAACCTTTTTAAACTATTTTATCTTGTACTTTTTAAAAAATCTTTAATTTTCATTGTTACAGTCATTTTCTATCACTTCATTGTATTTAAACTTATTTTTTGTATACCTATAAATTTTTCTTTCTTTAAAAATTTTGGGATATAGTTTCTTCTAACAAATCAAAATATACCCTAAATCTAGCATATGGCTTTGTTCTAGTCTCCAGCCTGATCACATTCTCTCCTTTTTTTAATTTCTTTTATTTTTTTAAATTTTTTAAAATATTTTATTTATTTATTTGATGGAGAGATCACTAGTAGGCAGAGAGGCAGGCAGAGGGAGAGGGGGAAGCAGGTTCCCCGCTAAGCGGAGAGCCCGACGTGGGGCTCAATCCCAGGACCCTGAGATCATGACCCCAGCCGAAGGCAGAGGGTCTAACCCACTGAGCCACCCAGGTGCCCCTCTCCTTTTTTTTAATTCTTTTTTCAACCACCTTATCTTATCAATTTCTTTTTAGAATCTTTTTTAATTTTCATCTTACATTCATATTCCATCCCTTCATTGTGTTTACCTATATATATATGTATATACATATATATATATATATATATATTTATTCTTTAAAATTTTGGGAGGCAGTTTCTTCTAACAGACCAAAATCAAATGTGTAGCTCTATTCTATTCACCATCATATATATACATATATATGTATACATACATATACATATATACATACATATATACATATATATATATATATATACACACAAACAAAACCATCCTTTCTATATATATTCTATATATATATATATATCCCTCCTTTCTTCTTCTCCCCAGTTTCAGGTCTCTTCTGATTTGGTCAGTGTATATTTTTCTGGGATCATTGCTACACTTTTAGTATTTTGTTCTCTCATTCATCTCTTCTTATCTGGATAAAATGATAAGGTGGAAAAACTCACAAGAGTCAGTACTGACAGATAGGGACCCAAACAATATAGACATTAGTAAGATGTCAGAACAAGATTTCAGAATGACAATAAACAAGATGCAAGGTAGGCTTGAAAAAATGCATAAAAGATACTAGAGAATCCCTTTCTGGAGAAATAAAATCCCATTCTGGACAAATAAAAGAACTAAAATCTAACCAAGCTGAAATTTAAAAAGCTATTAATGAGGTGCAATCAAAAATGGAGGCTCTTCCTCCAATTTCCCCCAAAAGATGGACCATGAGAGACTGTGGACTCTGAGAAACAAACTGAGGGTTTTGGAGGGGAGAGGGGTGGGGGGTTGGGTGAGCCTGGTGGTAGGTATTGAGGAGGGCACGTATTGCAAGGAGCACTGGGTGTGGTGCATGAACAATGAATCTTGGAACACTGAAAAAATAAAATAATTTTTTTTAAAAAATGGACGCTCTTACTGTTCCATTAAATGAGGATTTATTAAAGATTAAATATCTATTAAAAGATGAATGAGGCAGAAGAGAGAATTAGTGATATAGAAGACCAAATAATGGAGAATAAAGAAGCTGAGAAAAAGAGAGATAAACAACTACTGGACCACAACGGGAGAATTTGAGAGATAAGTGATACCATAAGATGAAACAATATTAGAATAATTGGGATCCCAGAAGAAGAAGAAAGAGGGGAAAGCATAAGGTATATTGGAGCAAATTATACCAGATAACTTCCCTAATTTGGGGAAGGGAACAAGCCTCAAAACCCAGGAGGCACAGAGAACACCTCTCAAAATCAATGAAAATGGGTCTACATCCCATCATCTAATAGTAAAACTTACAAGTCTCAGTGAGAAAGAGAAAAATCCTGAAAGCAGCTTGGGACAAGAGGTCTGTAACATACAATGGGAGAAATATTAGATTGGAAGCAGACCTATCCATAGAGACCTGGCAGGCCAGAAAGGACTGGCATGATATATTCAGAGAACTAAACTAGAAAAATATGCAGCCAAGAATACTATATCCAGCTAGGCTGTCATTGAAAATAGAAGGAGAGATAAAAAGCTTCCAGGACAAACAAAAACTAAAATAATTTACAAACACCAAACTAGCCCTAAAGGAAATATTGAAAGGGGTCCTCTAAGCAAAGAGAGAACCTAAAAGTAACAGACCAGAAAGAAACAGAGACAATATACAGTAACAGTCACCTTTCAGGCAATACAATGGCACTAAATTCATATCTTTTGATAGTTACCCTGAATGTAAATGGACTAAATGCTCCAATCAAAAGACATAGGATATCAGAATGGATAAAAAAAATATAAGACCCATTGATATGCTGTCTGCAAGAAACTCATTTTAGACCCAAAGACAACTCCAGATTTAAACTGAGGGGGTGGAAAACAATTTACCTTGTTAATGGACATCAAAAGAAAGCTCGGGTAGCAATCCTTATATCATATAAATTAGATTTTAAGCCAAAGACTCTAATAAGAGATGAGGAAGGACACTATATCATACTTCTTGTTGGACTTGTCTGTCCAACAAGAAGATCTAACAATTGTAAATATCTATGCCCCTAACATGGGTCAGCCAATTATATAAACCAATTAATAACAAAATCAAAGAAACGCATCAACAATAATACAATAATAGTAAGGGATTTTAACACACCCCTCACTGAAGTAGACAGAACATCTAAGCAAAAGATCAACAAGGAAATAAAGACTTTAAATGACACACTGGACCAGATGGACATCACAGATATATTTAAATGACACACTGGACCAGATGGACATGCCATCCCAAAACAACAGAATACACATTCTTCTCTAGTACACATGGAACATTTTCCAGAATAGATCACATCCTGGGTCACAAATCAGGTCTCAACCAGTAACAAAAGATTGGGATTATTCCCTGCATATTTTCAGAACACAATACTTTGAACCCAGAACTCAATCACAAGCAGAAAGTTGGAAAGAACTCAAATATATGAAGGCTAAAGAGTATCCTACTAGAGAAGGAATGGGTCAACCAGGAAATTAAAGAAGAGTTTTAAAAATTCATGGAAACAAATGAAAATGAAAACACAACTGTTCAAAATCTTTGGGACAGGGCGCCTGGTTGGCTCAGGTGGTTGGGCGACTGCCTTCGGCTCGGGTCATGATCCCGGAGTTCCGGGATCGAGTCCCATATCGGGCTCCCAGCTCTGCGAGAAGTCTGCTTCTCCCTCTGACTTTCTCCTCTCTCGTTCTCTCTCTCTCAAATAAATAAATAAAATCTTTAAAAAAAAAAATCTTTGGGACATAGCAAAGGCGGCCCTGAGAGAAAAGTATATAGCAATACAAGCCTTTCTCAAGAAATAAGAAAGGTTTCAAGTACACAACCTAACCCTACACCTAAAGGATCTGGAGAAAGACCAGCAAAAAAGCCTGAACCCAGCAGGAGAAGAGAAATAATAAAGATCAGAGCAGAAATCAATGAAATAGAAACCAAAAGAACAGTAGAATAAATCAACGAAACTAGGAGCTGGTTCTCTGAAACAATTAATAAGATTGATAAACCCGTGGCCAGACTTATCAAAAAGAAAAGAGAAAGGACCCAAATTAATAAAATCATGAATGAAAGAGGAGTGATCACAACCAACACCAAAGAAATACAAACAATTATTAAGAACATATTATGAGCAACTATACACTAGCAAATTTGACAATCTGGAAGAAATGGATGCATTCCTAGGGACATATAAACTACCAAAACTGAACCAGGAAGAAATAGAAAACCTTAAAAGACCCATAGCCAGTAAGGAAATTGAAGCAGTCATCAAACCTCTCCCAACAAACAAGAACCCAGGGCCAGATGGCTTCCCAGAGGACTACCAAACATTTAAAGGAGAATTAATACCTATTCTCCTAAAACTGTTCCAAAAAAATAGAAAGGGAAGGAAAAATTCCAAACTCATTTTATGAGGCCAGCATTACCTTGATCCCAAAACCAGACAAAGACCCCATCTAAAAGAATTACAGGTGAATATCTCTGATGAACACAGATGCAAAAAGTCCCACCAAAATACTAGCCAATAGGATCCAACAGTACATTAAAAGGATTATTCACCATGACCAAGTAGGATTTATTCCTGGGATGTAAGGCTGGTTCAACATCTACAAATCAATCAGAGTGATACAATACATTAATAAAAGAAAGAATAACAACCATATGATACTATCAATAGATACCGAAAAAGCTTTTGACAAAGTACAGCATCTTTTCTTGATCAAAACTCTTCATAGTGTAGGGATACAGGGTACATACCACAATATCATCAAAGCCATCTATGAAAAACCCACAATGAATATAATTCTCAATGAGGAAAAACTGAGAGCTTTTCCCCTAAGGTCAGGAACATGGCAGGGATGTCCACTATCACCACTGCTATTCAACATAGTACTAGAAGTCCTAGCCTCAGCAATCAGACAACAAAAAGAAATAAAAGGCATCCAAATTGGCAAAGAAGAAGTCAAACTCTCACTCTTTGCAGATGATATGACACTTTATGTGGAAAACCCAAAAGACTCCACTCCAAGACCGCTAGAACTCATATTAGAATTCAGTAAATCTAATCAAAGAGGCAAAGTATCTGTACTTAGAAAACTATAAAGTGCTCATGAAAGAAATCAAGGAAGACACAAAGAAATGGAAAAACGTTCCATGCTCATAGATTGGAAGAACAAATATTGTGAAAATGTCTATGCTACCTAGAGCAGTCTACACATTTAATGCAACCCCTATCAAAATACCATCAATTTTTTTCAGAGAAATGGAACAAATAATCCTAAAATTTATATGGAACCAGAAAAGACCCCGAATAACCAGAGGAATGTTGGAAAAGAAAACCAAAAAAAAAAAAGAAAGGAAAAAAAAAAGAAAAAGATAACCAAAGTTGGTGGAATCACAATTCCAGACTTCAAGCTCTATTACAAAGCTATAATCATCAAGACAGTATGGTACTGGCACAAAAACAGACACGTAGGTCAATGGGACAGAACACAGAGCCCAGAAATGGACCCTCAACTCTATGGTCAATTAATCTTTGACAAAGCAGGAAAGAATGTCCAATGGAAAAAAGACAGTCTCTTCAACAAATGGTATTGGGAAAATTGGACAGCCACATGCAGAAGAATGAAACGGGACCATTTCCTTAAACTACACACAAAAATAGACTCAAAATGGATGACATGTCTCAGTGTGAGACAGGAATCCATCAAAATCCTTGAGAACACAGGCAGCAACCTCTTCAACCTCAGCCGCAGCAACTTCTTCCTAGAAACATTGAGGCAAAAGGGCAAAAATGAACTATTGGGACTTCATCAGGATCAAAAGCTTTTGCACAGCAAAGGAAACAGTCAACAAAACCAAAAGACAACTCACAGAATGGGAGAAGATATTTGCAAATGACATATCAGATAAAGGGCTAGTACCCAAAATCTATAAAGAACTTAACAAACTCAACATCCAAAGAACAAATAATCCAATCAAGAAATAGGCAGAAGACATGAACAGACATTTCTGCCAAGACATCCAAATGGCCAAGAGACACAGGAAAAAGTGCTCAACATCCCTCAGCATCAGGGAAATACAAATCAAAACCACAGTGAGATACCACCTCACACCAGTCAGAATGGCTAAAATTAGCAAGTCGGGAAATGACAGATGTTGGCGAGGATGCGGAGAAAGGGGAACCCTCCTCCACTGTTGGTGGGAATGCAAGCTGGTGCTGCCACTCTGGAAAACAGTATGGGGGCTCCTTAAAAAGTTGAAAATAGAGCTACCCTATGACCCAGCAATCGCACTACTGGGTATTTACCCTAAAGATACAAATGTAGTGATCCAAAGGGGCACGTGCACCCCAATGTTTACAGCAGCAATGTCCACAATAGCCAAACTATGGAAAGAACCTAGATGTCCATCAACAGATGAATGGATAAAGAAGATGTGGTATAAATATATATACATATGTATACAATGGAATACTATGCGGCCATCAAAATAAAACAAAATCTTGTCATTTGCAATGACGTGGATGGAACTAGAGGGTATTATGCTAAGCGAAATAAGTCATTCAGAGAAAGACAATTATCATATGATCTCTCTGATATGAGGAATTTGAGAGGCCGGGCAGGGGGTCGTGGGGTGTAGGGAGGGAAAAAGTGAAGCAAGATGGGACCGGGGAGGGAGACAAACCATAGGAGACTCTTAATCTCGGGAAACAAACTGAGGGTTGCTGGGGGGTGATGGAGGAGGGGTAGGGTAGCTGGATTATAGACACTGGGGAGGGTATGTGCTATGGGGAGTGCTGCGAATTGTGTAAGACTGATAATTCACAGATCTGTATCCCTAAAGCAAATAATACATTGTATGTTAATATAAATAAGTAAATAAAGATATAAATAAAAATTTTTTTAATTTTTTTTAAAAACAAAAGAAACAAAAATAAATTTAAGAGGTAAAATTGACAGTGCTTTGCAATGGATGTATATCTGTGACTGTGTATTGCATTTATAAAAATGTACAGGAAAATAACCACCAAAATGTTAGTCCGGACTGTCGTTGGATGGGAAAGATTATTAACAGATTGTATTTTCTTCTTTGTGGTTGTGTTTTAAAATTTCCACAATGAGGGAAATCTGGGTAGTTGAGCAACCAAGTCTTGGTTTCAGCTCACATCATGATCTCAGGGTTGTGGGATCAAGCCCAACATCAGGCTCCACACTGAGTGGGGAGTCTATTTGAGAGATTCTCTCCCTCTGCCCCTCCCCTCATTCCCTTCTCTCCCCCCTCAAATGGATAGATAAATCTTTAAAAATAAATAAATAAAATTTCCACAATGAACATCAACTACTTTTATAATAGGAAAAAATACAATAAAATTATTACATCTTCTAAATCCTAAAGGAAGGTGATATCAGAACTTAACCATTGATGTGAATGTGCTTCTTTTTTTTTTTTTTTTTTTTTTTTTTTTTGTGAATGTGCTTCTTGCTATGCTGACCCAATCAGGAGGCCCTCCCCTCACCAGAGAGCATCTAAAGAATGTGAATACCTCCTGGAAAACTGCCTTCAGGACCTTCAGCCCAACCTTCCAATCTCGTCAATGGCTGCACATCTTCATCCTCTAAGGATGCATTTAAGTTTTTGCAAACAGTCATAAGTTATTTGGAACCAGATCTGTTAGAACCTGCGGGGGTGGGGTGGTGAGGGGGTCAGGGGTGGAAAGCTAAGTCATACTAATTTGGTTAAAACAACCACCACCTGGGACGCCTGGGTGGCTCAGTGGGTGAAAGCCTCTGCCTTCAGCTCAGGTCATGATCTCAGGGTCCTGGGATCGAGCCCCACAACGGGCTCTCTGCTCGGCGGGGAGCCTGCTTCCCCTTCTCTCTCTGCCTGCCTCTCTGTCTACTTGTGATCTCTGTCAAATAAATAAATAAAATCTTAAAAAAAAAAAAAACCCACCACCTGTGACTCTAAAGCAGTAAGACCTGGTTCTCTTATTTGGCTCATAAACTGGCCCTGAAGGCAAGTCCCAAAGAAAGCTTGCTTCTCTCCAGCTTTTGAGGAATGGAAGCATCCTTAGATGCAGCCTATATGGCCTCCCAAATTGAAAGGCAAAAATCAATCTCATGACCTTACCGCCATTCCTTATATATTACAGGAAAACCCTCACTTTTGAACACTAATAGGAAATTCATCCACCCCATGCCATCCAAAGGTCTAGGTTTTAAGCATAGTCCCCAAATGGCATTAGTTTAGTGTTCAGCGGTAATATCTGGAAATATTATGAAGTACATGAATCAGAAACAGAAGAGAGAGGCCCCTGCTGGGAAAACAGAAGACCAAAACATTTCCAGCACAGACAACCACAGCCTATTCCATGATCAAAGGATAATGGAGAAAAGTGATTGGAAAAAATTATTACAAAACATATGCTAGGGCTATTTTTTCCAATTCTCTCACTCCAAACCCTAATGCTGATATCAGCCCATCAGATGTGATTTTCACAGGTGACAGCTATTTTGGTTCTAAAAGAACAATAATATAAAAAGTCATTTAACTTTTTCCGCAGTTTATTTTAAATTCTTTAAAACTTGGCTCTTGTCAGTAACAAATTAGATGGCTCTCAGTATTTTATGGTGATACATAAAAATAATGTAATTATGAATGTGTCATTTGCAGAATAAAGCCAGTATCTTGGGAAAAATTGCTATTGTAATTGGCTGCAATAACTATGCTGAGTTTAAGGACTTGAAATATGTTACCATCATGCATAACAACTCAGGAAAGTTAAAGTCAGGACTTCGGTGCTGAAATACTTAACTTTCCCCGGGGTCTTAGTGCCTGGGTGCTCTCCATCAGACCTAGGCCTAGAAAGGAAAGACACTTATCTGCCTGACCTTCTCGACCACTGCTTGAAAATGATTAAGAGCCAGGACACTGCCTGGCACTCACCTAAGACTATGGCTATGCCAACTGAAGCTCTGTCGAAGAGTGAAAGGATAAGACCCCACCTGTTTTGCTGAGTATTTGAATAGATTTTTCATTGCAACTTTTTTTTAAAGATTTTATTTATTTACTTGACAGAGAGAGAGATCACAAGTAGGCAGAGAGAGAGGAGGAAGCAGGTTCCCTACTAAGCAGAGAGCCTGACTTGGGGCTCGATCCCAGGACCCTGAGATCATGACCCAAGCTGAATGCAGAGGCCTTAACCCACTGAGCCACCCAGGTGTACCTCATTGCAACTTTTTATTACCTATCCAAATAGAGGGGAAATTTTTACTGCTTTTCCCTCCTCAGAGGAAAAGATAAGCTCTCGTAGTCTGCCTCCAGATACACCTTCCAAAATGCGTGTCTGATCGTGCCAGCCTCCACACCCCCAAAACCACGCCATGCCTTACCCCCAAACGCCTCTTGGTGCCCCACGCAGCCTGCACAATAAAATGCCTTACCCTGACATCCATAGCCTTCTACTGTCTGGTTCCCAGTTGACATTTCCAACCTTATTTCCCCTTTCACACACTCTACATTCAAAGAGAATTTAAATAATTCTTATTCCTCTTAAGACCCAGTAGCATTTTTCACAACACTAGATCAAATAATACCAAACTTGTATGGAACCACAAAAAAAAAAAACCCACATAGCGAAAGCAATCTTGAGAAAGAAAAAGCTGAAAGTACCACCGTTCCAGATTTCAATATATACTACAAAGCTGTAATAATCAAAATGGTATAAACAAAAACAGACACATAAACCATAAACCAATTGAATAGAAAAGAGAGCCCAGAAATAAACCCACGTTTATATGGTCAACTAACCTAAAACAAGGGTAGTGTCGTACATGGACACTAAAGCCGAAATGCTTGTTTGATCTTAGGCAGGAAACTTGTCCTTCAGTTTACTCATCTGTAAAATGGGAATAGTACATTCTTCATAAGGCTCTAATGAGGATTAAACAAGTTAATATTTGTAAAGCACTTGGAACAAGGTCTGCCACATAAGTGAGCTCTATATAAATGCTTGTTAAAATAAACTACAATAGACTCAGCTGGGGAGAGTCTGGAATAATTGGTATGAGCTCACACCCAGGCATCAGCATGTATTAAAAACTCTCCAGATTTTTCTAACATGCAGCCAAGATGAAGACCTGGCTAATTAGTCCAATGCTTCTTAAACTTTAACATACATAGGACTTGCCTTCAGGTCTTGTTAAAATGCAAATTTTGATTTGATAGGTTTGGGACAGAGTCTGCATTTTTAACAAGCAATCAGGTGATGCAAATTCTGCTGGTCCGTGGACTACGCATGGAGTCACAAGAATCTAATCCAATTTCTTTTTTTTTTAAAGATTTTATTTATTAGGAAAGAGAGAGAGTGAGAGAGAGCATGAGAAGGGAGAAGGTCAGAGTGAGAAGCGGACTCCCCATGGAGCTGGGAGCCCGATGTGGGACTCGATCCCAGGACTCCGGGATCATGATCTGAGCCGAAGGCAGTCGCTCAACCAACTGCGCCACCCAGGGGCCCCTCGAATCCAATTTCTTATTGAGGTTAATGACTTGCTCAAGTTCACAAAGCTAGTAAGTTGCAGGGCTGACTTAAGGTTCTGACTTCTGACTCTCTGCTGCCCATTTTTCTGCCTTCATCTTCACTACTATCTCCCAGCAAATGCAAAATGCATCCTGATGTCTATCAATAGCGACACCCCTGACATATAGGGCATTCCTCCGCATGGCCAAGACAAAGGCAACCCTGGAGTCCTTGCTGCTATTCCCACATCTCTAGCTGCACCTCCTACACTCTGCCATTTCAGGAAGTGCGTCCACGTGCAAATGAATGAGGACGACACCAACAGAGTGTTAACTCTCCAACTATGCCTGAACTTCGGTTTGAATCATGAGAAACTCCGATCCAGTGCTAAGAGCATGGCCACCTCAGCTCTCTCACCAGGATAGTGACAAGCATACTACCATCGTAGAGGGTATCTCTGGTTTTTAAAAACAATTCCTCTTCTCAATTGACTCCTCTTTTAAAGCAAATCATCTTTGGGAAAGGGGGAAAAAAAGCCTTCTAATAACTTTGGTGAAAATCTAGGCTTTCATAGCTTGGGCTTATTTGAAATGGGCCATGCCAATGGTATTCAGGGGCTCTAGGTTGTAAGGGTTGCTGAAAAAATCTGGGTGGCTTTGTGAGCACCAGGGACTAATGGGGGCTGGGGGTGGGGAGCTTCACCACTCCTTGTTAGCGTCTAGAAGACCCTGGGCTCCACAAAATTCCTTCCCCTCCCCGGAAGCCACATCCCTGGCTTTCCCAGAGGTCTCATCCCCCATCAGCTGTTCCACCTGGTACTCAATCATTGAAATGTCAAAGCAGCTGTACCAATTAGCGCTGGCCCAACCATCCAGAGCCTGAAAAGAAAGGAGGTGTAAATGCAAAACTCAGGATAAAGAGGCCTTTACAAAGTGCTCCCTCCACCTCCCCAGACCTGCTCTTTATATTTCTGCAAGGTAGAAGGGGTCTTTTTCATAAGATGCTATGTGAGGAACATATGTGCAAAAGAAGGCAAACAATGGCCAGGAGAAACCTTAGTGAACTGATCTTTTCTGATTCTGTTTACAAAGCTGTATTGAACTTTCTCTGGAAACCGTAGGACATTGGACAGGGGGATTCAAGCACCTCTGTGCAGTGTTCATGTGAAGGTTGCCAATAAGGAGTATGCTCAACTGTATAGATCAGACTCATTAGAAGAAAAATGTTGACAATTGTGTCCAACAGTGCTTAGGTTCTGTAACGGAGACAAGAGTCCCTTGGAAATTGCCCGAGGTGTCCATAGGCACCCCTATTTGTACTGCGGACTACATTTAACTCTCAGGCACCAGCATCAAATGACCACTTAGTGACAGACAACATTCTACCCCTTAAGTTTTTCAACCGAGTCAAATTGGCAATGCCATATCGACGCAGCAAAATGTAATTAGCACCACTGCTTCGGGCTCCAACTCCTCAAAGTTTGCTCAGGGAAACAGTCCTCCCTTCTGTCTGCCCTCCGTCTTCACCAAGTACAGAACCATCCACTTTCAGCTCCCTGGGAATCTCCCTGGGAGTCTCCCAGGTCTGCGGTCCCCAGTTCTTGTCACCAGCGATGTTGTTCAAGAAAGAAATAGCTCAGGGCAAAGTCAGGCAGTATACACGAGCAAACAGAGTTCTGGGCCAGGAGACCCAGAGTCAAGTCCAAGATCTGCCATTAACTTACCTGGGATGCTATTAGCCTCAGTTTCCCTGCCAGTAAAATGAGGTCAGTTCGAAGATAACGTCCTGACCCTACTTGCTAAGGTCTCTTTGGAATCTGTTTTCTTCCTCTTAACTGTCCTTGTTTATCCACGGAAGTAACTGCACTTGATATATGTGTGCTCAGACTCCTGCTTTCCACTAATGGCCCAAGTCTCCCGAGCTGGAGGAAGGAGGTCGGTAATCAGCTGTGGATTTGTTTCAGCCTTTTCAAACCAACTCCCCCAAGATCTCTGGAATTTCTGTTGTAAGCATGCCTTTAAGGCAGAATTTATGTGTCTTCTAAGGAGCAGGTTTTAGTATTTACCATGAAGATCAGGAGTTTGGGTCAGAGAGAAATCCCGAAACGTCAGGTTCAACGGAGTTCCAGCCACTCATGTTATCTATCACAGGTCCTCAGGCAGACAGGGCGGTGATGCCGGTACACAGAGAGGAAAAGGCATGGGACAGGCCCGTACACAGACAAAAAAAAAAAAAAAATAGAGAGAGAGAGAGAGAGAGACTACCTACATCTTTGAACTCCTTCTTCTGACGTTGTGGTCAAGACTGTGGTTGTTTCCAAAATGGAATTTCTTTCATCATCCCCCAGAAACAATCTAAGAAATGCCCTACATGTGGGACAGAAGGACAACTTGGCTTCATTTCCCTCTGCACCTGTTAGAGTTCACACTACTAAGTCCAAGGAAAATGGAAGGCAGAAACTTCCTGAGCAAGTCCCACTGGCTGCTTCCTGGATATTAGGGCTCTGGACTGAACTTAGAAGATGTATTAACTTTGAAGCATGCCATTTTGTCTTCTCACTCATCAAATTGCAAATCAAGGTCATCTGAGCCAGGCTTAGATGCCTGCAATAAGAGATGCCTTCTCTCTGGGGCACCTGAGTGGCAAAGTTGGTTGAGCATCCAACTCTTGGTTTTGGCTCGGGTCGTGATCTTGTAGTTGTGGGATCGAGCCCTGAGTTGGGTTCTGAGCTCAGTGTGGCATCTGCTTGAGATTCTCTCTCCCTCTCTCCCTCCCACTCATGCTCACTTGCATGAGTGCTCTCTCACATACTCTCTCCCTCTCGATCAAATAAATAATCTTGAAAAAAGAGAGAGAGAGAGAAAGAGAGAGAGATGCCCCCTCTCTTTTTTCACTGGCCCAAGCAGCTTTTTGTTCCTATCTCTCGTTGGGACTTCTCAGAAATGACAGTGAAGATTACTGATGCCAAGAAGCATTTTAATCTGCAATCGTTTTCATTTTCTCCTTTAGAAGCAATAGCAATTGGAGAAAACTAAAGTTGAATTATCTTCAAATAGTGGAAGAAATGCATAACCAAACCAAAAAAAAAAAATCACAAAATGCTCATTTTGTTGAGAAAAACAAACCTATTACTTCTTCTCTCTTGAGATCCCAAAGGTCTCCTTCAGCATATGGTGTCAAGACATTTAATAAATATTGTTTAAGGGGATAATAATGAAGATGATGATTTTAATAAGAGCAAATACCTCCCCACCACACCAATGTCTTAGCCTTCTCTTCTATAACAGAAACCAATGTCCTTTCTTTCCTATCTTCCCCCATAGATGGCCTTTTCTAGAGAATATTGCAAAAGGGGATTCACATCCTGGCTCCACTACTTACTAGCTGTGTGTCTTTAGACAGATTCCTTAACCTCTCTGCATTTCAGGTTTCTCATTTTAAAATGAGGACAAAAATAGTAACTCTCTTTTCCAGTTGGGTTCCACCGAGTAGAGTGATTGAACATCTGCAAGGAGCTGGGCACACGGGAGGTGTTCTCGACACTCTACTCCAGGAAATGGCCAGCCACAGACAATCTTCCACCCTCAACATCGAATAATTCTCTTTTGAAATGTCCCTAAAATGCTCTCTTACCTCCTTGCTGCCAACCAAGAACCATCAGCTATCCTGAAGACCAATTAGAAGGTTTTCCCTGCCTCCAAAATTCACACACTAATCAAAGGCTTGCCAGTCAAAAAACGTCGCACCACCTCCTCTTTTCTACTCTACAAAACTCTCTCTAATTTCCAACACTTTTGTACCCCCAGTGATACAAAAGTTACTGCAGCAAGTTTATGAGTAAACAGTCTTTGCTAATTGTGTCTCCGAGTTAGTTTTGTCTTTGGCATGCTCAAGAAATAGTAGTTATGTTAATTCATAGTTCTCTGCCTCACTCCACTTGCCAACTGTTTTCCGTTGAAGGCTCCATGGGGCCTTGCTCGTAGAAGGCACAAAATCCACATTCATGAAATAGTCAACGGTATGTTAACTATTATTTTAATCAACATTTATTGAAACTTCTCTGTCGCTGGCCCCTGTGCTAGATATTTTCACCCACATTCTCTCTCCTTATCACATTATTCATCAACTATACCTTGCGAGGATTCAAACCCATTCATTATTTTCTAGAAGTTTTGTCAATAAAGAAGGGCTCTGGTATCTACAAAAATTAAGATTCGGAGGTCCTATGCCCAACACATTTTTTATTTACAGTTTTTGAACTTACAGCTCAAAATAGTATAGGTAGGTCTCCTTCAGCATGCAGGAATCATGGTGAATTAAATAATGTTCTTCTCCCTTCTCTCATTTTACAATCCTTGTAATGTACTTTCCTTAACTACCTTCAGGGTCTTTTCTTTTGGCATTTTACACTGAGTGGGAATGTAAGGTAGGGGCAGTGGAGGAAAGGTCCCCTTAAAATTAGAAGATGCACCCAAATGTCCATTTATGATGAATGGAAAGAATGGGAAGAAATGGAAAGAATGGAAAGAAAAAATGGTATGTCCATACAATGGACTATTATGAAATTCTGACACACACTACCACATGGATGCACCTTGAAAACATTCTGCTAAGTAAAATAAGCCAGACAGAGGACAAATACTGCATGACTCCACTCACATGAGGTATCCAACGTGGGGTCAAATTCATAAAAACAGGAAGTAGAATGGTGGTTGCCAAGGGCTGAGGAGAGGGAGGAACGGGGAACCATTTAATGGGGACATTAAAGTTTCAATTGCAAGGTAAAAAAGTTCTAGAGATCGCATGACAATGTGAATGTACTTAACACCATGGTACTGTACAGTGAAAAACAGTTAAGACGGTGAGTTTTACGTTATGTGGTTTCTCCCACATAGTAGTGATGAGAGGGCCTCGGTGGAGCAGTGAAAATCCAACTGCCCCGGGCATCTCCCACAATGCCTTTCACTGCCAAGGAAGGCCCACTGCTCAACACACGTGTCTCTCTTCCACGAGCATGATTCCTGCAGCTTCTTATTTATGATCCTGCTACTGAGCTTTCCTTCAGGGCAGGAGACTAAGGAAACAGAAGTGCAGGAGATAAGCATTTTCCCACCAACTGCTTCCCAATTGATACTTAGCAAGCTTCAATTTCCTCCAAGGAACAGCACACGGGAATTTGCAGCTGCTCATCTCACCCATCTCCCCTTATTACCAGGCACTCTGTCAAAATCTCTCCACATGAGCTTTTGACTAAGCCCATGGATCAACTGAGTCACGGTATGCATATGAAACATGTTCATAATACATATTTAAAACCCCAGAGCCTACCTTTATATATCCTCATTACTGTGAAACTCATCACAAAAAAGAGGGACTCCAAGGCAAAGTGACCAAACAGCATGAAATTGATGAGCAGAGAATGGCTGGAAGAGAAAAGGAAACTCAGCTCTGGTTAAAATCTCACCTTGTTGGTCCTGTGTGTGTGTGTGTGTGTGTGTGTGTGTGTGTGTGTGTGTGTGTGGTGGTGGTGGTGGTGGTGGTGGTGGTGGTTTCTGGCCAGTCTGAGATGTTTTAATTTATCACAGTGTTTGTGTAAACAAGGCAGTTCATTGTCTAAATGTAGTAAATATTTCCAGCCTAATTGAAGAGAACATCGATATGGGTTTTTGACCTCTCACCATTTGCATAATAAACTCTAAACAACTCTCTCATTACCAACTTCCCTGGAAAACAAACATATCCTGCTAAAAATGGAAGCTCAGAAACAGATGGAGTTGGGTGAGCCCAAATCACTTTCACTGTGCCCTCAAAATGTCCCTAGAGTCATGGTCTTCCCTTGCTTCTCCTTCCCCCATACCTTCTCTGCTCCCATATCGTCCCCCAAGAGTGGTGCCATCTTTTCAGTGAATTCTGCCATAACAGCCTCCCAATCATTTCTCTACACTGCATGTCTGCTTCTTCGTGGCAATGACAGTAACAGTGATCGCCGTGGTGGTAAATAATGATAACAATGTAATAGCAGTAATAATGATGATGTGATAATGGTAATAATAGCAACAACTGATTGAGCCCCTAATATGCACCAGGCACAGTACTAAATCTTTGATGTACATGGCTTTTTTTTAATATGCATAAAAAAGCGTTAGGAAATAGATACTGTCACCCCATTTTACAGGTGAGGAAAGGTAAATCAAAACCTAACACAGTTCGTATATAGAACTAGGTCTGTTCTGATTCCAAAGGCCAGTATCCTTCTGCTCCTGCATGCCACCACTTGGGATGTTTTCAGACTTGGGAAAAATGTTAAAAAGAACTCCAGGGGGCACCTGGGTGGCTCAGTTGGATAGGCAACTGCCTTCGGCTCAGGTCATGATCCTGGAGTCCTGGGATTGAGTCCGGCATTGGGCTCCCAGCTCCATGGGGAGTCTGCTTCTCCCTCTGACCTTCTCACCTCTCATGCTCTCTCTTACTGTCTCTATCTCAAATAAATAAAATCTTTTAAAAAAAAAGAGCTCCAGGTGTTAAAACCCACATTCATACAACGTATGACAACAACGTAAAATGCAGTTTCTATTTTTCGACCAACGAGCAGGACTTTTGTATCCAAGCGAAAGAAGACACTCTTGAGTTGCACCCAGAGAAGGACACACTGAGCCCAAGGACAGAAACACTGCCATAGTGTTGCAACCATTGCTGCGGCTCTCTTTATCAGAACTATCTCCAAAGCTCACTTTGAAGCCACACACAAAAATGTATCTCCTTACCAGAGAGATACAGCTCATGCATGATCACCCACCTTATTGTCCAGTGTGGGCTCTAATGACTTTTAGCTGTTTGTTCAAATATAGCCTGTTCTCAGAGGACAAAGATTTGTCACCACTGAGGAGATTCAAAGCAATGTGCGACAGGCTCTGAATGCAATGTGACCACTGGGTTGCTTCCTCCTCCCCAACATCTAGCATCTGGTTTGCCTTTTCAAAACCTCATGCCAAACAGGCAACGAGGAATTGAGGAGTTCTCTTCTGAATTCGGAAACAAACAGACTTTTCCCTCTAAATATAATGATAAGTTCCAGAAAGTTTACCTCCTCCAGCAGACATTCATAGATCTTGGGGGCGGGGAATATCAGTGGAAACCAGTTGCTTGGTTGGCCTTAGATTTCGAGTGACCAGAATCCAATTGACTCCCTGGGGATTACTCACAGTGAACCAGGAAACAAACTCCTCCTCATTGCAACTCTCCTCTGGTTGGAACTGTTTACTCCAGGAATAAATTAATGGCTGGTAGTATATTCCTACTCTGATGTATGTCTGTGAGAGGAAAGAGTGAAGCCCTTTGCCAGGTGGCCGCTTAGAGATAAATGGGCAATGGCAAACCAGCTGCCAGTTGGTCGTCCTTGCCACCACCTTTAAATTCATATTTCAAGCTGTCTCTCCTGCACCGACTGATAAAACATTCTAGCATATTTATTGCTCAGGAAGTAATCGCCTCAAACATAAGCTTGATGTACCAAACCACATTGCTAAGTAAGATGTATGTTTCATGGATCAATTACCTTCATGCAAATACCACAGCACTTTAATTTAACACACTCATGGAGTGTCAAGCTTTTTGCATTTCAGTGCCGCAAAGGACACAAAGAGGAATTGTTATTTTGGTGCTGAGGATATTATACCAATCCAATATCAATGAGACTTCCTGGACGTGGGAGTTGCAAAGTAAGGGGTGCTTCAAAATAGCCCGAATGAGAAATGGCCAACCTGCAGCTAGCCCTTGGGCAAACGTGAAAGAAAATGCAAAGCCATTCTGAATGGGACTGATGCCATAATCAAAGGTCATATTATATCCCTTGGATTGTATATTCCCATTGCAATGGGAAAGAAGGGTTTCATGATCTTCTTTTCAACTAAAGCAAACAGTGGATGGAACCATTTAGCAGAGGCGCTAGTAAAGTCTAACACCACCTGCCCTTAGATTCCATTGAAAATCTCACCCAGAATAATCCAGGGAGTCATCGTTGTGGACAATTTCTTGGAGCTTCGCTGAGCTCTTGAAGGCTTCCACACCTTCCTCTCCTCACCTTCCATCCCCAGGCTCCCAGTCTCTCTCCATCCTCTGACTGCCGTCTCAAGGACCTCTGACAGACCTCCAAAGGAGGGTCTACAATGATGCTGTGGGTTAACCTAGAGTTGCTGCGACTGCCTTACACTGGTGTTTAACTTTATAAAGTAACAAGTTTCAGTGAAACCCAGCTGAGACACCCAACTGAGGATTGGTGTGAAAAACACATTCTACACGAAATGCGCCTATAATATTCTCATTAGTGAGTAAAATTCACATTCTTGCATGAACTGGAAATGCTCAATTTCTTCCCCAGGGTTTTTTGCCTCTCACTAGGCTGCCTTTATCACAGTTAAGGCGCAGTCAAATATCCTTTATTTGTGCTTGTGAGTAGGCAAGCCTCTAAGAGCTCTTTACCCATTCTCCTCCTCAGTCTGGCTTTTAACATTCCTCAAAGGAGAAAAATTTGTTTTACCTGTAACCTGAGCTCTCAACAATGTCCAAATCATTTATACGCCAGTGAAATGTTGTAATAAGCACTGCTAGAAAGTTAGCAATGTCCGTAAACATTACCTGTACTTGCTGCACATTTGCCTTAATGACAGGATCCAGCTGCTTCGAGAAATGAGCAGTACTCAGGCAGCATAGCTCTAGCTGCATTCGGCTTTTCCCGCCCATGAATAGAAACAGGAAGCCCCAGATCAGAAGGCTGGACGGCTGGCTGTGAAAACAGATCCTTTTGCCTCTGCCAGATTCTTTTCCCGCCAGAGAGACTCCTGATTCTGGGTGATTTTGCTTCTTGATGGGTCCTGTGAAACCTCCAATTGATAATGAGGAATTTGCATTTTCCCCCACTCGGTCTTTTTCAGCAGGGGCATGTTGCCTACCACGAGCGAAACACAGAGAGTGATGAACACGATCTCTCTCAAAGGCTGCCTTTGCTGCTGCCGCCGCTGCAAGTTTATAGAAGCACCAAGTTGGACAATAAGTAATTTCACATGAGCCCACACTCTTTTTCTCTCCCTTGTACCTCTCTTCAAAATGCCACACCCGAGTTTCAAGGTCCAACTGATGCGACAGCCTCCAGTGACATTCCCAAGCCTATCGGTGGCCTCAGGGTCAGGTCTCGAGGGCTGCTGCCCTTGCGGACGCCATTGGAGTTCCTCTCCTTTGTACTACAGCGGACACCTAATCCCCTTTAGGTGAAATGCTTCATCAGCTCAATATCTTACAAGGATATTGCTGCAGATTCCCTGTATGCCCAGCTTAAGGGGGAGTCCAAAATTTCCACCTACCAATTGACGACCATGTAAAACATGCATTGATGAAACACTTTGTCAGCAATGGCTATGCGGACAGACCTGGGAGAGCTGCTGATTATAGCCTTCGATTTAATGGAGTTTTTATGATTATGAGACACAGCAGAAATCCATTCCTAAGCCTGTAACTTATTTAGGACTATTGAGCAAGTCCGTGTACATCTTCGGGAAAGCTGACAGAAGCTGTGTGTAGTCCTGCTCTTTTCTTTTGCGAAGAGATTTCTCGGTTAGCCCAGCCCATCTTCCACTGTTGATTCAGGAATGTACTCTGTACCTATCTTCCTTGACTCGCACAGGAGGCGTTCCGTAATGACACTCGCTAGCCAAAGGAAGCGCTCAAACAAATGCAATGCTGAGGCTGCAGCAATGCTGAGGATATTATACTTGGCCTTCTTTTCCTCTCCCCTTTCTGGGACTTTCCCAGATGCCTCAGTGGACCAGCACGGACAGCTGGTCACTTTTTCTCTAGTGACAATGGCGTTCACTCTTAGAGGAGATGGTGCTTATTTAACCCCTAATACTGGCCAAATGTCATAACCAAGAGGAATCATTTTCCCTGTTCTTTTAGGAAAATGCGTGTTCTTTTAATGTACCAATATATCTTTCCGCAACCTGTAATACAGCTGATATTGACTTGTTCTGAATACTAGCCCCAGGGCTCTTGTCACTGCCATGTCACCTGGGTTCAAGTCCTGGCTCTTCTCTTTTCTAGCTGTGTGACTCTGAGGCAACTCGCTTCACCTCTCCGAACTATCTCCCATCAGTAGACTGGAGAAAATCACAGTACCTGCTGCACAGGGCTGTTGCAAGACTCTGAATCAAGATGAGACGATGCGACGCTACCCAGTGCTCTGAGACGCAGGCAGACTATAAAGTGGTTTATAAATGTAAGGGGACATCATCTCCAATGCAGCAATAACCTAAGGTCGTGTGGTTGCTGAGAGAAGCTGCAAGATCCCAAAATGCTTCTTGATCAACAAAGATATTTCTTTTTTTTTTTATTAAAATTTTTTTTTAAGATTTTATTTATTTATTAGAGAGAGAGAGAGATTGAGAATGAGAGGGGAGAAGGTCAGAGGGAGAAGCAGACTTCCCGCAGAGCCGGGAGTCCGACATGGGACTCGATCCCGGGACTCCGGGATCATGACCCGAGCCGAAGGCAGTCGCTCAACCAACTGAGCCACGCAGGCGCCCAATCAACAAAGATATTTCTAATAGCCTGGAGCGCAATTTAGCAATAAGGATATTTTTCCTATGTCCTCGTCCCTTGAAGCAGGCATCCTTCCGTGCATGTGGGACCCATGTACTAGGTGAAGCAGTTGGTTAACCAGCAACCCCACCTCCCAATGAGGCTGAGTAGTTTACCAACCCCTGTGACTCAGAGCTAGCTGTACCCACCCCACCATCAGCTCCCTCCAGTTCACATGCAGACTCTTGCGTGTAGTTCCTGCTTCCCAGGAGGAAAACATGTTTTTGCCAACATGGAGTGGTAAACAAGAGCTGGAGTGGAATATGGATGCAGCATGACTCCTTTACTACAAGCAATCCACCAACTGGCAGCTCCTTGGCTGGTGGCCACTCAAATCCGAGAGCCCATCTGGCAAGAGGATCGCATTTGCCCCCCGGGGACTCACAGAGGTATACTGGAGGGCAATTAGCTTGAGCCATGGCTAAACCATTTCATTCCAGCTACCCTCCCCACTTTCTAAACGACGAGGCTAAGATGTAGAATGTCACTGCTCTCTCTCTCATTCTCTCTCTCAAATAAATAAAAACTTAAAAAAAAAAAAAAGGAAGGGGGCACCTGGGTGGCTCAGGCAGTTGAGCATCTGCCTTTGGCTTGGGTCATGATCCCAGGGTCCTCGGATCGAGCCCCACATTGGGCTCCCTGCTCAGTGGGGAGTCTGCTTCTCCCTCTGTGTGCTACTCCCCCACTTGTGCTCTCGCACGCTCTCTCTCTCTCACATTCTCTCTCAAATAAATTAATAAAAACTTAAAAAAAAAAAGACTATTACTGTTCCAAGTAATTCAGATGGTTAGTGAGAGGCCCAGACCGAGAATCCAGTTTCCTGATTCCCAGGCTCCCTTTGGATGCTGATGCACCAACATTTGTTGTCCTCTGACTAAATAAGAAAGACCTCTGTCATCAGTGTAGGTGATGGGGGGGGGGGGGAGGCGAGTTATCGGAACAGCCGCACCAGGGCCCATGTCTTCACTGACCCATTAACATGCAGACCCCCTGTGCACACTCTTTGACCTTCCCAGTGCATTTACTGGCTGCCTCACCGCAAGAAATTCTCTCCATGTTAGCACTCCCTGCATGGTAGTACTCCATGTAAACGGGCATATTCCTTTGCATCCATCAAAAAAGACTAGGGTTTAACCCAGCATCCCGACTCCCCAGAAACACAGCTTCTGCTGACTCCAATCCGAAACTCACCAGCCTGACATCTGGAATCACCATGTGCAGCCCCTACCACATTACCGTGAATCGCCAGTCCCGTGGCTTCCCTGCCGGAGCAAGGGAACATCATGGGTCATTCATCAGCAGTCATTGAAAACAAAACAAACAAACAAACAAACCCAAAAAACAAAAAACCTCAAACATAACCAGGGCTGCCCATAAATGGGGTCACACCTTCCCCATTTTCCCCAGGGCTGAATCTCTCATGAGCCCACCTATTTCTCAGAAAGTCATTTTCGTTGTTTTTATAGGAGTGTGCCCATAGGACTATGAACTTTTGCACTGGAGAGAAGCTGCGGATAAAGCAGAGTCATGCTAAGAAGCCACAGACACTGAAGTCATTTCATACTCCCCAGCCCTACTAATTACTGAAAATAATTATGCAACAGTAAGAGCTGTCTCCCTCGTTGTGTTTGCACTGATCATAATAGAAAGTCCTCAGGCAAATTAGAAGGCTAACAACTGCTTTGTTCAGAGTGGGAGAGAACAGTAAACTGGGAGGAGGAGAGCACAGGAGCACAACCAAGGAGAACCGGAATGATTTAAGCTCACTCAGGCAGTTTCTCATCTCAGAAAGAAAGTCATTTTCTGAGTGACTCTTCCTATATTTTAAGAGCAAAGCAAGGATAATAATTCTTGGGGCGCCTGGGTGGTTCAGCGGGTTAAAGCCTCTGCCTTCGGCTCAGGTCGTGATCTCAGGGTCCTGGAATCGAGCCCCACATCGGGCTCCCTGCTCGGCAGGGAGCCTGCTTCCCCCTCTCTCTCTGCCTGCCTCTCTGCCTACCTGTGATCTCTCCTTCTCTCTGTCAAATAAATAAATAAAATCTTTAAAAAAAGAAGAAGAACAACAACAACAACAACAACAACAACTCTTGAGTATCACTGTTGAACCGTGGACTCTCCCTGAACTGGAAAAAGTAGCTCTTTGGTCAGATTCATGAAGATGATTTTCATGCCAGATAGAAACCACTCGCTCCTGCAGTAATTCCCAGTAAGGGATCCCGGACGTCATCAGCTGCAGCCACTGACTCCAAGCTGCTGCTGTAAGGGAGGAGCTTACCCAGCCTTTACAGTACCCGACTCACAGCAATGGCTCACGGGAGGTCTCATCTCTGGCACCCATAGCCCGTCGCCTGTTTGCTTACATACGATTTTTATAAGTAAAATGTATACAAACAAATGCACAAATCTTAAGTGTACTATTCAGTGAGTTTTGACAAATGCACACACCAGGATAATCCACAGCCCTATGAAAGTATAGAACATTTCAATCACTCGGGGAGGTCCATTATGCATGTGTGTATGCATGCATACGTACACACGCATACACACACACACACACACACACACCCCTCAGAGGCAACCACTAGTGTGACTGTTTTCACCATGGCCTCTTCTAGACCTTCACATAACTGTAAAACTAGAGCATTGTACTCTTTTCGATAAGACTTCTTTCGCTTTCATAGAGACGCAACTATGCACTTGTTAGTTCCTTTTTATTGCTGATTAGTACTCCCCTATGAGATTAGCCCAGTTTGTTTATCCCTTCACCGGATGATGGACATTTAGGTTGTTTCCAGTTGGAGGTGATTATGAACACAGCTGGCATGGGCATTCTTTTACAAGTGTTTTTGTGGAAATATGCTCCCATGTCATTTCTCTTGGGAAAATGCCTGGAAAGGGGGAATTGCTGGGTCAGCGGGTAGGTGTACACTTGGTTAAATATCAACTCTGCCACATCATTTTTCCAAAATAGTTATCCCATTTTACATTCCCATTGGCAGTATATGAATATGCCAATTGCTCCACATCTTTGCCCACACGTGGCCTTGTCAGTTGTTACAATTTTAGCCATTCCACTGACGGTACAGCGCGGTCCCATGATTTTGATATGCATTTCCCTAATGACTAACGGTGTTGAGAACCTTCTCATGTGATAACCAGCCATTTGTATTATCCTCCCTTTGGGAGATATCTGTTCGAATCATTTGCCCATTTTTTATTAAATTATGTGTCTTATTATTGAGTCATAAGGTTTCTTTATATTCCAGATACCCGTCTCTTAGTGTTGTGAATATTTTTTCCCAGTCTTTGACTTAACTGTTCATTTCCCAAATGGTGCAATTTGGTGAGAGGAAATCACAAATTTTGATGAAGTCTAGTCTACTATTTTTTCTTTCTTTTATGATTTTTGCTTTCTGTGTCATAAGAATCTAATCAATTTTTAGGTCGTATTGTCTGTGCCTTTTTAATTTGTCCTGAATCTGGCCACTCTTCTCCTTTCTTTCTTTTTTTTTAAAGATTTTATTTATTTATTTATTTATTTATTTATTTATTTATTTGAGAGAGCAAGCAAGAGAGAGCACAAGCAGGGAAGGGGCCGAGGAAGAAGCAGACTCCCCACTGAGCAGGGAGCCCAATGTTGGACTCGATCCCAGGACTCCGGGATCATGACCTGAGCCGAAGGGAGACACTTAACCAACTGAGCCACCCATGAGCCCTTCTCCTTTCTTTCTTTCCCTTTTGCAAATGACCAGCTCCAAACTGCCATCAGCTTTCGTCAAGACCACTGCAGGAGCTTCTTAGAGGCCCAAAATAGGATTCACAATTCCCAACTCTTCACCCCCACCACTACCTCCCTCCCTTGGTCTTCACATCTCTTTAAAGGTACTACCATATAACTAGTCAAGCGAAAACCTAGAAGTCATCCAGGACTTGTCGCCTTTACATCCATTGCATCATACAGACATTTGATTTTACCTCCTACCTATTTCCCAAGTGCATACACTCTTCTCTATGTCCTCCTCCACAACCTTAGCTCAGGCTACCCTGACTACAGCAGCTGGTCCTAACTGGTCTCTCCAAGTCTACTCTTGCTCCCTCTACTCCCTTCTCCACAAAGAGTCAACAGACTCTTCCAGCTCTCTGTTGCTGCATTCAAAAGCCTCCCCAAACAAAACACTTTGTGGGGTAAAACCACTGCTTTGTTGTGTCTACAGACTCCAGGGGTCAGGATTTAGGGGAAGGCTGTTCTCTACTCCTTGATATCTGGGGTCTAAGCTGAGAGGAGACTTGAACATTTGCGAACTGGAATCATCTGGAGGATTCTTCACTCATACAACTAGCCCTGGCCTCAGTGACTTCAAAGCTGGGTTCAGCTGGGACTCAACCAGCACCTTTATGTGGCTTTTCCATGTGCCTTGGGCTTCCTCACAGCGTGGCAGCCTCAGGGAAGCCAGATTTCTGAAATGTTGATTTGTCTTCCAAAAATGAAGGTGCAAATGAACATAGTGGAAACTGAATGCCCTTCTGTCTAGCCTTGGAAGTCACATTGCATCCCTTCTCTTGTAACTTACTAGTCAAATTGTCACTACAACCAGTTTCATCAGGAGAGGATATAAACACCACCCCCCAACGGAAGCTGTGTCAAAGGATTTTCAGCAACCACGGCGCCTATTCTGAACCACAAAGCAGATCAGGACTTTCTTGATGATGGCTTCCAATTACCTTAGCAGTGACTCTCAAGTTGGGGATACCCCCTTCTAGACGATAGCTCAGGATCACCTGATGAGCAGTCCAGTCTTCTAGGAGTTTGTGTTCCCTAGAAGTCATGAGCTCATCCAACCCACTTACTCTTATTCACAAGCACCCTTCCATCAAGTGCACACAGGGCCAACACTTGCTCACACGGCATCTGTGTGCAAGTGTAAAAGGTGCCCCTTGCCCCCCGACACAGACAGCACCCTGTCCCAGTATACACAAGCATGGGTTATACTGAGTCCCCACTCCCTTGCTCTCTAAGGGAGGTGTTCTTGTGTACGACAAGAGACATACAATGATATATGATGCCCCTGGGAACACAGCTCTTTCTGGATGTTTCACAAGACACAACCCAACACCTGCAAAAGGGTTCTCCCCATCCTTGCCGCACCCTTAACCGCCTTTGTGCTCCTATACCCTGTGTCTATTCCACCAGCAAAGCACATCACTGTTCTCTCCAGACATGTAGCACCGTCTCGATGGAGCACGGTTATGAGTGCTTTTCTAATCTTCTCTACTAAAGGGCAAGCTCCTTGAGACAGAGACAATACCTCATTCACTTTCATGCAAAGAGAAAGCAATTGCATACATGCTACAGTGTGATGTACTAGACTGCCTCTCCCATCTCGATGCCCAAATGCCTCAAACACCAACATTAGAAACTCCTTCCTCTGGGTTCCCGAGTCCACTTTAAATGCCAACATGCCTGGTACATCCAATTCATCCCCACTGAAGTGGCTAATCATGTGGCTAATCACGTCTGCTTCCTTCATGCAAATGCATTAGGTCCATGGGACAGAACAAGAACACCACCAAAAGAGAACAATGATGGAAAGGCCCACAGAACACCTTCACCTTGCCCTTGCCCTGCACTTGCATGTTACCAACACCGCACTGTGGCAGAGCAGTCCTCGACTGGCTAAACTAAAAAATGCCTCATACTCAGAGTGCCCCACACTCTTCCTCTTCTGGTGTGAGATGCTACTCACACCAGAAAACATAAAATAAAGTTTCTCAAGACCTTAAAAAAAAAGAATTTCTCTATAAAAGTTAAAAAAAATAATAATAATAAGAGGAGGAAACAACCTAACCAAGATGATGGAAATTGGTAAAACCTTTCTGAAAAGCAACTTGGTTCTCTGTGTCATAAGCCTTTGACCCAGACATGTTCCTTCTGGCAACTGATCTTGTGGGGGAGGGGACAAAATCCAGCAAAAGAATTAGATACAATGATAACCACCTATGATGGTGAACAAAATGGACAGCCGAAATGTCCGACAACGGGAGGTTGGGTAACTAATATAAGAGAATACAATGCAGTCAATGAAAGTGGTATCTTCAAGGAATGTTTAATGACATGGAGAAATGTTCACGATATAATTTAGTGGATAAAGCAAAAGACCAAACTACATACGCAGTATGGGCATGTTTACGTGATTGTTTATTGCTGTATACACATGCCTAGAACAGTGTCTGGCTCAATAAATAATCACTAAATTAATGTGTATCACACACATAATATATAACATATATAACACAGTCATTGAATGTCTAAAACAATGGAGTGCTCTCACAATGTGCCAAGCTCTACGCTAAAGCTTCCTGTGGCATACATACCCCGTTATCCTTTACCACAGTCCTCGTGAGACAGTTACTGAAACTAACCCAATTTCTACAGGTGAGAAAGTTGAAAGCTTGAGAGGATAAGCGATTTTGCTCAAGGACACAGAGTTACTAAATGGCAGAGCTAGGATTCGAACCCAGAAAGTCTGATTCCAGAGGCTAAGCTCTTGAACATTACAGTAATAGTTCATGTATACCTTTGCACACATCTGGAATAAAGCCTGGGACAAAAAAAGCCCCAGGATGTAACCGGTACCTCATCTCTGGGTGACAGGATAAGAAGGAATCAGTATTTTCTTCTTTTGCTTTCTTTTATGCTCCCAAGCCCCTATAGTAATTATACATCGCTTTTGTATTCAGATTTTTTTTGAAACAATAATTTCATTTTTAACCAACCAAGAACTTTGGCATTTTTAGCGATCAAGTCCAGCCCTTGGTCCTGACACCACACTCCGGTCCTAACCTAGCCACGGGCTCTGATTGTCCCTTGCCAAACCCTCCCCGACTCCCCCGCTGCAAGGGTAAACAGCACTTCCTGACTGAGGTTGGAACTAACTCTGTGCCCCCTTGCACCTGCCCTGCCTATTGTCTAGCTTTTTGGCTTCCCTTGCTCTAACCCCTTTTTCTTTTTTTCTTTTTTTTTATACTCCAAATACATTTATTTTAATTTTTCAGTGTTACAAGATTGATTGTTCATGCACCACACCCAGTGCTCCATGCAATACGTGCCCCTCTCGATACCCACCACCAGGCTCGCCCCTTTTTCTGCCTTTGCCACTCAGGCTCTCTGCCTCCTGGAAAACCGTCCCCACCCTATCCCTGCCCCCACCTTCCCCTCCCAGAGCCTAGAGGCTCAGTATGACATCCCTGCAACACCCACTGCGGCAGCTGGGGGGGAAAGTCTATGTGCCGAGTCCTTGCCGCACACGGGCTTCGGGCACGAGCCACAGCAGCCCTCTCTTTCCTCCGTAACTTCTTCCCGTCCCTCTTCAATTACAGACCCAAGCTGATCACACCACTCGAACAAGGTCCTGATCAATGCTAAGGAGTTATATTTTATGATCCCTGCAGGTTGCATTCCTGTTATTATTACACATCACAGCATCACATTAGCTCTCAAAAAACAAACCAGCATCGATTTGCTGACTCACTCTACGGTCTCCTATGACGTCCAGATCTTTCCATTATGTTTGCATCTCCAGGCAAGGAGAGAATTGATTTCCTCTCCAGACCTCTCTAAGAGGTTCCTGTTCACTCATTGCTCCCAAGCTCCACCCGCCCTCAGTATGGCAAGTGGAAAGTGTAGAAAACAGCAAAACCCTGAGGTCTACTTGTTAAACCCCCGAACAACAGCAAAAAAGACAAAACAATCACAAGAAGTAAACTAATGGCTCTTGCCTGCCTTTCACCAGAAGTCTCCAATTTTTGTTTGGAAAAACTTGGGTGGCCGAAAGTAGTTTATTTGATGGGCTGTACAGTAATACAGTGGGGGTAGTCAAGAGGTTAAGCTACGGCGTCAGAGAGACCTAGGTTCAAAATCCAGCTCCAAGCCAAGTGATCTTGAACAAATCACTTTGTCTCTTCAGACCTCAGCTTTACCACCTGCAAAATGGGAGTAATCATGCTATAATGCGGTGTTTGTGTTCCTAAAAATCACATGCTGTGTCAAATTGTGCATTAAAAGCCACAGGCCTTATGGGGAAAAAATAAGCTTAGAGGCACCATACTCGAACCCTTCATCAGCAACGTATTTTCAAAGATGGGAACCGAATAAAAAGAGTATCACAATTTCATGCGTGTTCAGTGGTCAAGGAACACATCAATACTACAAGAAAGGTGACACTTGAAAAAGATCTGGAGTTTGCTGGTGCCAAACAAGTTGGAAGAGCTACCGCCTGTGAATTCTTGCCAGGTGGTGGAAGGAGGGTGATGTGAAATGAGACGGAAGTTGTAACGGCAGCTGTGGACGGGCGTGCCTCCCATTCCACGCGGGGAACTGAGAAGGCTGCCAGATGGCCTGGGGCCGTCTGTGCACACACGCGCTTGCACACGCATGCTTTGTGTACTCCCGTGTCGTTCACGTCAGTGGGGCGCCGTTTCCTGCGTTCAACTACTGTTCCTTGTGGAAGAAATCGTGCGCGAGCAAATGTGAAGTTCGTGTGATGCTCAAATTGTCCCCTGATACATCAATCGCATTAGAACGAATTCACTTTTTTCCAAACAAGAGTTCTGGTGGAACTGCCTGTACTGACCTCCTTGGCTTGAGAAGATTGCATGAAAAAAGACTTAGCAAAAGGTCTGACACGTGGTCAGCTCCCAGTAAAAGATAGCTGCAGTTAGCAAAAGCAGCAATAAGAGCTCAAACCCACGGACCCTACAGTGCTGACAGATGGAACCCAGAACTGCCTCGATGGGGGTGTTCCTGCGCACCTCTGAGGGGAGGCCGTGGAAGGCCAGGAAAGCTCAGCTCTGCTCCAAGGCAATTCTCCCCACACCCTGCCAAATGCCTATTTGCGATTAATTCTCTGAACGTCTCGCCCTAGAGTGCCAGATAGTGGCTAAGCAGGACAGGATCTATAAGACGAGCTGAGGGCCCAGCTCTTGGTCTGAAAGAGCTTCCTCTCTCTCTCTCTGATGAGTGAGAGGATGTGGTGTAAGGGGGAGTGGGGAGTGGGCTAGCTGGAGGGTCTTCAATGAGTAATGAGACACTGTTGGTTTGGAAGCAGAGAAGTGACAGGACCAGAGCCATTGTTTAGAGCAGATGTCAGCAACTTTTTTCTGTAAAAGGTCAAATAGTAACTTTTGGGGCTTTGCAGGCCATAGGAACTCTGTTACAAATCACATCTGCTACCGTGGCATGAAAGCAGCCATAAACCACACATACGTGAATGAACAAGGCTGTGTTCCAGTAAAACTTTATTTATAAAATAGGCAGTGAGCAAGACTGAGGCCACCGTTTGCCAATCTCTGCTTTAGAGAAGTCTTATTGAATAGGATTTGTGCCACGAACACAAACCACATAGGTCATTTCAAATTTTTCTAACAGCCACGTTTTTAAAAATCAAAAGAAAATGGTATCATTCATTTTAATGTATATTTTATTTAGCCCCCAATATATCCAACATATTATCATCTCAACATGGCATGAACAAAACAATTATTAATAAGATCTTTTACATTTCTTTTTTATCATACCACGTCTTTGAAACCTGTCATGGGTTGAGTTGTAGACCCCCAAAACGAGGTTGAAGTCCTAATCCTGAGTACCTGTGAATGCGACCTTATTTAGAAACAGGGTCTTTGCCAATGATCACGTTAAGATGAAATCATGAGGATGGACTCCAAGCCAATAGGATAGCTGTTCTCATTAAATGGGGAAATTTGGAAGCAGAGACAGACACGAAGACAGAAGGCCATGTAAAGAAAAAAGGCAGTGACTGGGGCAATTCAGCAGAAGCCAAGAAACACCAAACACTGGCAGCAAAGCACCAGAGGCTAGAGGAGAGGCCTGGAGAGGATTCTCCCTCACAGCCCTCAAAGAAACCAACCCTGCCCATACCTGGATCTCGGACTTCGTAGCCTCCAGAACTGTCAGAGAATATATTTCTGTCGCTTAAGCCACCATGGTTGTGTTATTTTGTTATGGCAGCCCTAAACAAGAAATACAAAATCCATGTCTTTGTATTTTATGTTTTCAGCACAATTCAATTCATACTAGCCACATGCCAAGTGCTTCATAGCCAGCCAGCCATGGCTAGTGGCCGCCATATTGGACAGCAGAGCTTGAGAGAGAGCAATTTGGCTGCCTCATATTGATGAGCTTAGAAATAGAAAGGAGTCAGAGACACAGAAAACTTGAGGATTAAGTGTAAACAAAGGACTTTTTGAAAACTTCGACCTTCCTTGAAAGTGTATTAAATGAGATGGTTCTAGGCATTTACTTTGTCTCAATAGCTTGGGGGCCCTCAGGAACTGATCACGGGGGCCCTCAGGAACTGATCACGGCGCCCCATTTTCTTTAGCTTTGGCCACAGTCATTTCATCCCAGAGTTCTGTTTTTGCTCCTCTGGTGTGTGGTCATTTTTGTCTCCCAACTGACTTCTTCTGAACTAAAGATGTAATATTTTTCCTTGAAGAAATTTGGCAGTGTCATCATTGTATTGATCGTCCATTCCCCATTAACTATACTCATGCATGCAAGATATCATGTGAAGTGACAAGGAGATTATAACAAAAAGTCTCCCTCTATTCTTGATATTTGACTACCAACAGCTTTCAAGTTTCTTTTCCCTTTTCCCCTTTGGTCCCACGTCTATCAAGGCAGTGAGAAAGCCTGGGCACTCTGCCCCTTGGTGATGGTGAGGAAGTTCAAACCAAGAACACCCAAGCCCACAAGCTAGAATTTTCATCCCAGCCCCATCCTCTACTCACAATTAAAACCTGAGTCACTCACCCCTTCTTCATTCAAGCCAAATGGATGGGCTTGAGTGCCTGCCCTACTCTCCCCAGAAAGCCTCATGATGTGAATAATAAACTTTGCCATACCGTCTTGGTGCATGTGTGACATCATCAGCCTCAAGATCTGAATCAACTTTGAGTGGGAGTAGGGGGCTTGATCCTGCCCTCTGTGGGGGAACCTCAAGACAATGGGCGTTGACCACTGGATGACCTAAGAGATGCCCATGGGCTCCTGGAGGTCTTTCTTCTATTGCTCTCCGCTTACTCACTGGCTCCACATCCTGCTGCCTGCTAGTGAGCTTGCGCTAGAGATGTCGCTGCATCAAATAAGTCCTAGCAAGCCTGGGTTATAGATGTGACCAACCCAAGTCAGGGGTGTTGCATGTAGGGGCAAGAGTGTGGGATAATGGCCCTTCTTAATGTAGCCCTGGGTGAGACACCTCTGTCTCAGATTGAATCATGGGTTTCAAGTCCTGCACAAGCTATGACTGATGCTAGACTCGGGGGAATGGCTCCTACTCTGTGACCACTGGTTGTGTTTCAAGTAGGCATTGGTGCTGTTGTATAAAGTGTTCAGGAAAAAGACTGATGTGCAACATCATGGTCATGGGTGGTCACTGGTGTGAGAGAAAACCGTCACCACGTAGAGTGCTGAGATCACACCCCTAAAAGCAGATGGCTCATTACTCATCAGTAAATGTCTCTGGTGAAACAAAGATTCTGATCCTCAGAATTATAGGGGGAGAAACCCATAGTACTCCCATGGCATAGACCTTTAGGAGATGCACCCTGAATGCCTTATCTCCACCCTCTTAAAGAGCCAGAGACCACCATCGCTCACTGGACCAAAGAAGACTCCAGGTTCTATTCAACGCCACAGCTGGTCAACATGCCAAGAGGTTAATTCAAACTCAATTTAAGCCCAAAATCTCTAGACCATATAAAACAATCATAGCCCCCAAATCCCTAAATTTGATGATATTGATTTGAGACTCTCTAGAGGAATAAAGTTATAAACATAACCAGGGTAGAGAGGATTCCCCCAACATGAGGTGTATCCACTAACCCAAAACAAAAAATGAAATAAAAAGTTTTTTTCATATGCAGGGAAGAAAGAGAAACCGAAACAGAGGCCTGAAATTTGACTCGATTATAAGTCCAAATTTTACTAAAATAACTGGCGCAACAGAAAAATAAGAGGGTTCTGAATGGCTTTTGCACTTCTAAAACATGCATTCTAAATTAACCTCTGCTGAAATGCACCGATCAGCAAACTTTCATGGCCTAATTGATAGCATGGGGCTCAAATTACAGTTAAACCTAGGAAATCTCACTAAAGTTAAACAGGGTATCCTCTACATGCTTAGGGGAGTTATCAGACATAAAATAAAGGACAAACAGGTATGCCTCACCTTAACCATCAGAACTACTGTCTTGGCTAAATTCCCCATGCTCATCCATGTCCATAGTGGGCATAGACTCTCTGACCCAATAAGTACTAAGCTGAAATAAAATTAAATATTTGGCATTTAAAATTGGCTCGATAAAAATGGAATCGCATGAACTTCTTCCCTGCTGTTTAAAAATCATTGGTAATGGGCGCCTGGGTGGCTCAGTTGCTTAAGCAACTGCCTTCGGCTCAGGTCATGATCCCGGAGTCCCGGGATCGAGTCCCATATCGGACTCCCGGCTCTGCGGGAAGTCTGCTTCTCCCTCTGACCTTCTCCCCTCTCATTCTCAGTCTCTCGCTCTCTAATAAATAAATAAAAAAAAAATCATTGGTAATAGTCAATAGCCCAAATTGGCTAATGCTCAAACCTAATCAAAATGAATAGTGCTTAGCAGCAGATTAACTACATGGTACCGCTGATTGAAACCCCTCCAAAGTTAGAAGGAGCACAGTTCACAAGATTGCCCTCACTTCTGACACCCATTACAAGTTTCTTGTAGAGGTTTCTTGAGACCACACTCAGCTTCAGTAGTTCACTAGAAAAACTCATAGAGTGGTGTCTCACTGGCTCAGCCAGAAGATCATGTGACTCTTGATCTTGGGGTCCTGAGTTCAAGCCCCATGTTGTGTGTAGAGATTACTTAAATAAATAAATAGATAGATAGATAGATAGATAGATAGATAAATAAATAAGCTTTAAAAAAAGAACTCCTACAGATAACTGAAAGCTGTTATACTCACAGTTATAGTTTATTACAGTGAAAGAATACAGACTAAAATCAGCCAAGGGAAGAGATGCATGAGGCAAAGTCCAGGAAAGTTCCAAATGTGGAGCTTCCAGTTGTCCTCTCTCCACAGAGTCATGAACAGCATACTTTCCTGGCATCGATAATGTGACAATACACATGGGCTATTGCTAATCAAGGAAGCTCACTTGAGCCTTGTGTCCAAAGTCCTTGTTGGGGCTTGATCACATAAAGTTGGTTGGCCACCCATGTGGCTGACCTCAATATCTAGCCCTTCCAGAGGTCAACTGATACCCTATGACACAAAGCCCCCACCCTAAATCATATTGTTGGTACAGCCCAAGGCCCCAAGGCAAACAAAGATATTCCCATCAGGCTTGTCATTTCAAGGGCTTAGATATTACTTCCAAGCGAAGGGCAAAGGCTAGACCTGTCTTGGGACAAGGGTAAATTCTTTCCTATATACCTCCTACACATGTACCCAATATTATTGAAATTATTGACTACATCCAATCAACAACTGGAAAATCTTTTGCTATTGAAGACTTGGTGAATATGTTCTATTCAGTGCCTTTTCCAATAGTCTTTCAGCTGAAATTTGCCCTCATCTTCAAAGAGATATAGTAAACCTTTACCCAGCTACACAGGCAGTATCTCAACAGCCATGACATTGTACGCCATCTTTGCAGGCACCCAACTTTCCCTAAGAGCAGAGGTATGACATCACACTGATGACATCTTCTCCAAAGAAATTCATTTGACACACTCATTCGGGACACTCAAATAATCACAAAGGAGCTCACAAAAGGAGATGAGCCAATGCCCCACACAGAGTACGAGAACCTGCCCGTCAGTCAAATTACTGGGAATCATTTGGTCAGCCAAGGGCCACTCTATCACTGACACTGTCAGGAAACAGCCATTGACCTTCTCAGCACCCACACCATTAAAACAAGTCAAACATCTTTTGGACATGTTGGGGTTCTGGAGCCAACATATTCCTTTTTTACAAATTTTACTTAAGCCTACTTTATGCTGTTACATACAAATCAGCTCATCCTGAATGGGGCTCCCTCCAACAAAAGGCTTTGCAAAACAACGGACACTCCCATTAGTGTCCTCCAGAGATTCCTTCACTGTGGGGATTTGAGCAACTTTCTCTCATGCCTTCTGGAGTCTGTGGGCCACCCCTGATGTCTAGAAGTTGTCTGTGCGAAAAAAAACCTGGTTTCTTCTCTGGTACAAAAAACCTGTTCTCCTCAGTTTCATGTTACATGTTATTATAGCAACAAATGCTGGCTGCATAGGGCCCTTCTGAAGATGGAGACTCTCACAGGTGACTCAATATTCTTTCAATCATGGAGGCAACACCCTTCCTTATGAAATGAAAATGATACTTACATGATGGAGCCAAACCTGGCCCTCTGGTATATCTCACCTACAAGAAGGGGGGCTCCCCTGTCCTCACTCTCTTAACAGATACAATAGTGCTGAAAAAGATTATCCCTCTCTCATACTCAATGGACTACCTGCGGAGCTCCTTGGGATCAACTGAGTGATCAGAAAAGGGAGTCCGTACCCTTTACATTCAACAGTGCTGCTGGAGAGCTGCTGTCCATCATCTAACCTGGATGTTCGTAATCAAATACAGGACTCCACTGTCAGCAAAATTAGCCAAACTTCAGGCAATCATCCTAGCACTAGACGATACCTGGCTAACAATCGATCCCATGTACACATTTTTACAGACTCCTGGGCTATTGCCAATGGTCTGGCCATCTGGTCTGACCAGTGGCAACAATTCCTTATCCAAGGCTGCCCCCTTTGGGGTAAGGAATGCTGGGAATTTATTGCCTCACAGATACCCAAAATATAAATCAAGGTCACATGTACCTCTGCATGTATTTAATACCACCATACAAGGTCTCAGCAAGGCACTCCTTATCTTCTTGAGTTCCAGACATTACTGATAGTGAATGAGGCATTCGTGTCATTTCTTAAACTATACAATGCTGGGCTCTTGAACAAGGTATCCAACGGAACATTCACTTCCCTTACTGGTGGGCTGCAATCCTCATAGAGTACCATTATGGCTTACTTAAACAAGTTCATATTCAAATAAATGAAACAGGACATAACTCAGTTATCTGTGAAACATCAGAGGTGAATTGTAATAGAGTCTGACTCCATTTGTATGTTTGATTGCTGACGCTTCTCAAGCCCCACTCCCCCTTTGCCTTTTGTCCCACATTTGAGCAAGCCCACGAGGAGCCTGGATGATCCCTCCCTTTGTGCTGACAGGGAAGATCAAACCATCAAAATCTCAGCCCAGGGGCGCCTGGCTGGCTCAGTGGGTTAAAGCCTCTGCCTTCCACCCGGGTCATGATCTCAGGGTCCTGGGATCGAGCCCCACATCGGGCTCTCTGCTCTGCAGGGAGCCTGCTTCCCCACCCCCTGACCCCCGCCTGCCTCTCTGCCTACTTGTGATCTCTCTCTGTGTGTCAAAGAAATAAATAAAATCTTTAAAAAAAAAATCTCAGCCCATGCATGGGAACCCTCACCCCTACCCCACACCCTAACCACAATAAAATCAAAGCCACTAGCCCCATCCTTTGTTCAAGTTAAATGGACCAGCTTAGGAGCAGTTTGTCCTGCTCTCCCCAGAAAGCCTCATGATGTAAATAATAGCTTTTTCATACCACCTTGGTGCATGTATGGGATCTCAGCCTCAACTTCAAAACCAATTTGTGACTAAGAGTATATCTCAGCTCCTTGAGGCAACCACAAAAGAGGGATTCTATCAATTAATAACTAATATAAGACATACCATCACATTTCTAATGAAAACTAACCCCACTTCTGGAAGAAATCAACTTTTAATCACAAAAGGGGATTTTCACAATTGTATCCATGAGGGAATAAGACATTTTAGAAGCTTATATAACATATCACATACCTCCCCCACTCTCACTTAGTTACAAATCAATTTCCCCTTAAATATATTTGCAAAAGCTTACTTTTCTAGCCTGGCAGAAAAGAATGCAACATTCAAAGCCATCATATGTACAGATAGCCTGATAAAGAGTTTTAAAGAGCTGCAATGTCACAGCTACCCCAGTATTGTTAATCCTCGAAAAAGGGAGTTGGTTTTGCCCAGGAGAGCTCTGCTAATACTATAACCATCACACATTTGACCACCACTAACGAAAAAGTAGTAGCAATAGGATTGAAACCCTGAGTAGGTTTTAGAGAAATAAAGGTTCTGTAAGAACCTTGGAGAGCGGATGTGATATTGACCAATGCCATAGCAACCAAAACTGCTAGTCGCCTTGTGGAGACTAAAATCTTCTTGATGATCAAGGCATTTGGCGTGTGTCTGTAAGTGAACATATGAATAAAAAGCTTCCCTCAGGGGTGCCTGGGTGGCTGTGTTGGCGAAGCTTCTGCCTTCAGTTCAGGTCGTGATCCCAGGGTCCTGGGATTGAGCCCTGCCTCGGGCTCCCTGCTCAGCAAAGAGTCTGCTTCTCCCGCTCCCTCTGCCCCTCCCTCCACTTGTGCTCACTCTCACTCTCTCTCTCACACACACACAAATAAATAAATAAAATCTTTTAAAAAAAAAAAGCTTCCCTCAGAATAAAATCCATTCCAGGGCCGCTAATAATGTTCAAGAAAGAGGGAACTTTGATTCTGGAAGTCTCTCTTTTTCCATCTAATCCTACATAAAAGATAACAATTTCAGCTTTTTGTGACAACAGAAAGGAGAAATCTGTATCTATGTGAGAATGTGAAGTGAAAAGACACTTCCAGAGGCATCCGCTGCTCCCAGGCAGGGCTCTTTGGAAGTACTGTATTTCCACAGAATAGTATTTCATTTTCTTCCTTTGCCAGACGCTGATCACAGCCCTCACTCACAGAGTTATTTCTGGGTCTAACTTCCATTCTTCCTGCCCTGGTTTCAGTGCTTCTCGTTGTTTTGGACATTGTTTTCTTTATGCCTCACTGGTAGACTTGATAATGGTTCCGCATCCTGTCGGCTTCAGGAAAAGTCCTCAACAATCTAATCTAGCCTTGTCCATAGGTTAATAAACTCAGTAATATTTCCTCCATTCTATCACAGTGCTCACCCTGGCATTAGTCCCCATTGAACACAAATGCTCTTCTCTCTCTCTTAGGAATCACTGCACTTCATTCTTCCTACCTGAAAGGAATTCTAACGGAGATTCCTTTTTTTGTTGCTGAAGTATACTTGACACACAATATCACATTAGTTTCAGGTGCACAGCATAGTGATTCAACATTTATACACATTACAAAATGCTCACAATAAGTCTAGTTTACCATCTGTCACCATAAAAAGTTATTGCAATATTATTGACTATATTCCCTATGCTACACGTTTCATCCTCTATTTATTTTATAACTAAAAGTTTGTACCTCCTAATCCCCTTCACTGTTTTGCCCATCTCCTAACCTCTCTCCCCCCTGCCCCCCGGCAACCACCAGTTTGTTCTCTGTATCTATGAATCTGTTTCTGTTGGTTTGTTTGTTCATTTGTTTCGTTTCTCAGATTCCACATATTAGTGAAATCATATGGTATGTGTCTTTCTCTGACTGACTTACTTCACTTAACACCCTCTTGGTCCATGCATGTTATTGCAAATGGCAAAGTTTCATTTTCTTTTATGGCTGAGTCATATTCCACTCTGTGTGTGTGTGTGTGTGTGTGTACTATACCTTCTTTATCCATTCATCTGTGGATGGACACTTAGGTTGCTTCTGTATCATGGCTCTTGTTAATAATGCTGCAATGAACACAGGGGTTGCACTTATCTTTTCAAATTTGTGTTTTTGTTTTCTTCAGATAAATACCCAGAAGGGGGATTGCTGGAACATAGGGTAGTTCTCTTTTTAACTTTTTGAGGAAACACCATACTGTTTTCCACAGTGGTTGTACCAATTTACTGCCCTACCAACAGGGCATAAGGGTTCCCTTTTCTCTACATCCTCAACAACACATGTAATTTCTTGTCTTTTTGATACTAGCCATTCTGATTGATGTGAGGCAATATCTCATTGTGGTTTTGATTTGCATTTCCCTGATGATGAGTGATGTTGAGCATCTTTTCATGTGTCTGTTGGCCGTCTGGATGTCTTCTTTAGAAAGATGTCTATTCAGGTCCTCTGCCTATTTATTAATTGGATTGTGTTTTGGTGTTGAGTTCTATGAGTTCTTCATATATTTTGGATATTAACCCCTTAGAGAATATATCATTTGCAAATATCTTCTCCCCTTCAATACATTGCCTTGTCATTCTGTTGATAGTGTCCCTCACTGTGCAAAAGTTTTTTAGTTTGATGGAAAACATCCAGTTTTCCCAGCACCATTTGTTGAAGAGACTGTCTTTTCTCCATTGTAAATTCCTGTCTCCTTTGTTGTAGATTTATTTACCATATAGGTGTGGGTTTATCTCTGTACTCTATTCTGCTCTATGGATCTATGCATCTGTTTTGGTACCAGTACCATACTGTTCTGATGACTATAACTTTGTAGTATAGTTTGCTATGTGTGATTGTGATGTCTCCAGCTTTGTTCTTTCTTAAGATTGCTTTGGCTTTTTGGGGGGTTTTATGGTTCCATACATGTTTGGGGATTATTTGTTCTAGTTCTGTGGAAAATGCTATTGGTATTCTGATAGGGATTACATTGAATCTGCAGATTGCTTTGGGTAGTATGGACATTTTTAACAATATTAGTTCTCCCGATCCATGAGCATGGTATGTCTTTCCTCTAATGGAAGACTTCTTTTTCCCTCTTTCCCCTCCTCTCCTGCACACACACACACAACTTCTCGGGATTCACAATCTCAACAAAGCAGAAAGAACAAAAATAACTTGAACTCTTCCTACGAGCTGCCAATTTGATGAACCCCTCTGATCCCCACTCAGCTCTACAGGTTGTTGTACTCCTTCTCCACATGAGGAAACGTAAGCTCAGAATCAGAGAAGTACTCGCAGTACTAGCACTTGGCAGAACTGAGATTCCAAGCTTTCATTCCTAGGTGCCCACAGTGTCCCAGTGACCCAGGGCTGGCCCAGCTCCCCACCATCAGGCCTGAAGATCAAGAACAGGAACACAAGGAAGCCAGGCCACTCCCTTCATCCCTTCCACCTTGAAAAGTCCTAATAACACCCTGAAAAGACACAGTGGCCTTTTCTGGGAGTTCTGCCTGAGGTTTACCAACCAACCTAATCTTGCAAATAACCAAGTAATCAGAACAAACAAAGCCGAGTTCTACCCCTAGGGATCTCTACCTACTTGTGTCAGGGGTCCTGCCCACTTCCTTCTAATCTAAAGGCGTACAGACCTCTGCTGAGTCCTGAGCAGTAGGAATCTTCCTCACTATTTAGCCTGGTATTCCCTCCTAGCTCTCCTTCATTACAAGGAGGTTACACAGTTACTAAGGGAAGCAAGCATTTGAACACTGGCAGAAGAAATTCAGTTTGAATTCTGAACTTTGCACATGTGCAACAGTAAAGTTAAAAATATAGGGGCCATGTAAGGAAAAAAGAAAAAGAAGAAACACATTTAAAAAGATCCACACAATGCAGATGCTTCTGTAAGCTTTGGATTTTCTTAAACGTAACATGAAATTCTTTCTTGCAATTGTATTTCTCTTATCATTTTCTCTCTCCAATGTCTTACAGATCTGCCTTTCACAGAAAACACATTTGGTGATGGGTACTGAATTGGAACGCTCTACTTGTGATAAACCTGTCTTGCTGAGTTTATATAAAAGGAGAGGGGAGGGGGGGTGGAAATCAAGTAAGAGAAGATAACGCCATAATTGAGACAATAATAATTCTTCTTACTTTTGCTGTTAAAAACATTTTAACATTTGAAGGGATGAATACATATCCTCTCAGTCTCTGCTATTCAATAACATAACTCCTTAGGAGGGAGCAAAGAGAGATCTCAGTGGCATTAAGAACATTTAGCAAGGAGGAAGTGAAGGCCGGTGTTACAAGCCCCGTGGGCAAATTCAGAAGCGAATGATAATTAGATTGCCAATCACAACGCACAGGCGATCCAGGCACATGTTTTGAATTTCATCCACATTTGCACAAGGAAGAGGTAACAACGCCTGGAATGTTGCCTTTCAAAAGTATTAATGATGCACTATAAATTTCGTCCACGTATCAACAATAATTCAGTCCTCATTAAGCGCCGGTGCCGATAGCAACCCGCATTTTGGCACAGCATGCCCTTGCAAATGTATTTTCCCTTTGTTAAATCTAGTTTACTTTAATAGTTTGCCATGCAATCGGCAGAAGCTGCGTGGGGGTGGAAATCAATTTCTACTTCTGATCAAATACCGGGCTCTCTAACTAGCAGCGCCCACGCTCTACGGACACGCGGGCATCTTCCCGGCTTCGGAAGAGATGGGGCTGTGCCCGGGGCTGCAGATGACGCTTGAGTTCCAAACAGGCTGCGGAGAGAGAAGCCCCCTTCTCCCCAAACGCAAATGGTGGTGGGGGCGGCAGATGACAGCCGCTGGGGCGCCGCGAGATGGGGGCTGGCAGGAACGCCGCCTGGAGGGACCCGCAGCGCCGCTGGGGTCAGGGCGCGGCGGTCACCACGGCCGCGCTTTGTCGAAAGCTCTGCCAGTGGCAGGAGATGGCGCCCTCGGGGGCCGCGGCCGAGCCCCGCGCCCCAGGAGCGCCCCGTCAGAGGCACAGTTTTGTTAAAGAAATCAACGCCTTGAAGTGCTCCCTGGGTCCGCGTTCAGGGCGCCCACCCAGGTCCCAGGATATCCGGGAGCGGAGGGGGCGGTGGAGGTGGCGCAGCGCGGGGCGGTGCCGGGGTCTCCGCAATCACCCTCTGTGGATCTTGCCCGCTCGGGGCGCGAGCACCGGCGCAGTTGCAGCCCCGGGGCACCAGAGGGCGCCGTGCGCTCGGCTGGCTTGCGCCGCGAGCCGGGCAAGGTCTGGGACTTGGGGGCCTGCGGGAGGGTGGGGACCGGAGCGAGTCTTCCCTCGCCCGCTCAAACCGTCGCTCGTCGCCTGCATCGCCCCCAGGCCGCCCTGTGCAGTCCTGCACTTCTCTGAAACAGCCGATCAGATACTCTCTGCTGACAACCCAGCAAAACGCAAATGAAGGAGGGGGAAGCATCCATAACACCTACGGGAGCTCAACCAAATGTCATTTTAAACTGCTGAGCAGGAGCCCTTGCCGGCAGGCCCCATCCCGCCGCACCGCACAACCCCTCAGGGCTGGCTCTGTCCTGAGCTACACCCCGCCTCAGAGGTGCGACGGCACCCCTTCACCAAGGGGGCTTCCTGTGTGGGGCGCCACAGAACGGCCGCACAGTCAGCGAAGGAACACCTGCTACTGGCCGTGGCTACTGAGTACCTCACATCCATCATCCTACTCGATCTCCAAAAGGATCCCATAAGGCATTGTGAGCCCCCACTTTACGGATGGGGAAACTGCCATTCGCAGGGTCGTAGGAACCTGTCCACGTTCACACAGAAACCACGTTCTTTTCACTGCAGGAGAGGCCTCCCTGATGGGGAACACAGCTGTCCAAATGGTTGCTTCCACACTTCTTCAAGCCAGCAGGAAATATCAGAGCTAAAAGTATGCATATGAATTCATAAAAAATAACCCAGGCTCTAATCCCTTTTCACTTAGAAAAAAAAACCAGACCTTCCTCTGGTGCCCTTTCTTTTTTTAAGATTTTATTTTTTATTTATTTGACAGAGACAGAGAGATTGCAAGTAGGCAGAGAGAGAGAGAGAGAGAGAGAGAGAGAGAGAGAGAGAGAGGGAAGCAGGCACCCCACTGAGCAGGGAGCCCGATGCAGGGCTCGATCCCAGGACCCTGAGATCATGACCTGAGCAGAAGGCAGAGGCTTTAACCCACCGAGCCACCCAGGTGCCCCCTCCAGTGCCCTTTCAATCCTGTATCTCAGACGGGTCAAAGCAAACTTCCCAACTTGAGTTAGGAAGTGATCACACCCAGCAGGAGCCACAATGGTCCCCAGACACCTTGAGCCTTTTCTTGAGGACTCTTAGGCATGGGCTCTTGGCAGCACTTGCAAGAGCTCCCTTCAGCACCCCGCAGAAGGGGAAAGCATCCCGTGGTTGAGCGGTGGCACCAAGCACACTGGAATGAGCTGCTGATGCCCGGTCTTGCCTCCTTCCAGAAGCCCGTGCCCGCTCCTCGGCCCCCGTTAGCTCCTCCTGCCTCCGACCTCCCCGCAGCACTCACGGTAGGAGCCATCCTGTAGCAACTTGCTTATTGCCCCCTCCTGGCCTCGGACTCTCCCAGGTGTACACGTCTTCCCGGTGAGCTGGCCACAGCCCCGAGCGCAGAGGCCATGTCCGCGGGCACGTCGCAGCTCTCGGGGAGTTGTGAAATTGAGTTACAACTGCATCTCCACTTACGACATCCATCACTTTCTGCCAGTTAAACAAGGGGGGCCCTGTTTGCTTTTTTTCCTGGTTTTTACATTTGTTTATTGGAAACAGTGAGGTCCGCTGACAGGTATAGTTTATAAAAAGACAACAGACACACAGACAACTGTGCACACACCTATTTTAAGTGGATATTTACCATATCTGATTAAGCTTGCTGTGACCCCAACTCCATTATTGTGTTACCAAGTAAAAAAAAACTATTCTGAAAAAAAAAAAAAAAAAGACAACAGGAATTGTGAAAATGTGAATCATCTCCTTTGCACAATAAGATGTTCACCGCGCCCTCTCTTCTCGTTTGGGTCCCTGTTCTGTCTCTCTTCTTCGAGTTTTTGTTTAAATTCCTGTTAGTTAGCATATGGTGTAATCGTTTCAGGTGTGTGGTGTCGTGATTCCACACATCAGCCGTGCTCGTCACAAGTGCCCTCCTTAATCCCTGCCACCTGTTTCCCCCAGCCCCCAACACACCTGCCTTCTGGGAGCCATCACTTGGTTCTCCATAGTAAAGAGTCTGTTTCTTGGGTTGCTTCTCTCTCTCTCTCCCTTTTTTTTTTTTTTGGCACCTGTATTTTGATAACAGGTAGGCATCTATTCTATAGAAAGCCAAATACAAATTAATATTAATAGGAAACACTACTGTCCAGCAAATTCCCATCTTCTCCACTGTTTGTTAGAATGTGCTTGGAGTAGAGCGTCCCGTAGCAATCCGATGTGCTGGGCTGGATCTCTCTCTCTCTCTTCCCCGGAATGTGGAACTCAAACTGGCTGTTACTGGTAAGAAATGGAAAGATGAGCAGTGAGGGGGAGGAAGCAAGGATTGATGAAGGAACGTGATGAAAAAGGCAGGCCACTAGAGGAGATGCTGGAAATTGGAAAAGCAACAAGGCAACATGGATGTTACAAAGCCCGATGATTGAAGAGATGGAGCATTATGGTCTTAATGCTTGTGTTTCCCCAAAAATCCATATGTCGAAATCCTCCCCCCCAATGTGATGGTATCTGGAAGGGGGCCTTTGGGAAGTGATTAGGTCATGAGGGTGAAGCCCTCATGAAGGTCAAAGCCTTCGTAAGAGAGACTCCGGAGATCTCCCTCACCCTTCCCACCGCGTGGGGACACAGTGAGAAGACAGTGGTTTGTGAGCCAAGAAATGGGTTCTCTCCAGACACCAGATCTGTCTTGATCTTAGACTTCCCAGCCCTCAGAACTACGAGCAATACATGTCTGCTGTTTAATCTCTCTTCTGTTATAGCAGCCCAAACTAAGACACAGAGGAAGGCCGAAGGAGTCGGGACTTCTTGCCAGACCACTGTACGCCACCACCCAAGGGTCTCCATCCAAAGCACACACACCTGCGGAAACTCCAGAGTTTCCAGACCCACCCCATCCTGCCGAGCTGCCGTCTCACCCTGAACGTCCTCAAGCTAGCTAAGGTGCTTTGGTTGAAAAGGACAGAATCCGGGGCACCTGGGTGGCTCAGTTGGTTGAGCGACTGCCTTCGGCTCAGGTCATGATCCCGGAGTGCCGGGATCGAGTCCCATATCGGACTCCCGGCTCTGCGGGAAGTCTGCTTCTCCCTCTGACCTTCTCTCCTCTCATTCTCGTCTCTCTCTCTCTAATGAATAAATAAATAAAAAATCTTTAAAAAAAAAAAAAAGGACAGAATCCCACTCCGTATCCATTCAGAAAACGGGCCACCTCATGAATAACTGGGTCTATAGTCAATGATCCCCAATGGCTGTTACAATCACAAAGAGAGACACGAGCAGACACCGCGCATCTCCTTTTGGAAGCACATAACGCCATCTCTGAAGGAGTCTCGCCAAAAAGAGTGGAGTCTCGGATGGAGCATCAATCCAACTACCAATTTACAGGAGAATGTAAAGGATAGAGGAATATATTAAAAGACATCACAGGGATTCAAAGGTAAGATGCAGACTCTGGGAAACTCTACAGAACAAATGATCTCATATCTTTAACAAACCCATTGGAGAGAGAGGTTATGGGGGAATCTATAGATAAAAAAGGCTTAAATACATATTGAGCAATCACAGTTGAAGACCTTATTTAGCTCCTGATTCCAACAAACTGTATAACTTTAAAAATCCTATGGCATCTAAGAGATAACTGAAAATTTTAATACTCAGTGGATAGCCTGTGATATTAAAGAATTATCATTGATTATTTCACATGTGGTAACGGCACTATGTGGCTGGTTGTGGGTTTTGGGGGGGGGGGGTTTGTTGTTTTTTGTTTGTTTTTGAGAGGCTCCTAGGCTTAATTCAGAGATACATACTGAGCTATTCACAGATGAAATGATATCAGACGTTTGCTTCAAAACGTTCTAGGAATGAATATACATATAATAGTATTATCGGTAATAGCCAAAAAGTGGAAACAACCCAAATGTCCATCAACTGGTAAATGGATAAACAGACTGTGGTATATCCATATAGAATGGACTATTATCCAACAACAAAAAAGTGTACAAACTACTGATACATACAGCAGCCTCAAAAACATTATGCTAAGTATAAGAAGCTAGATGCAAAATCCGCATATTGTGTGATTCCATTGATATAAAATGTCCGGACAAGGCAAATCTATACAGAAAGCAGAGGAGTGGTTGCAGGGGGCTCGGGGTGAGAAAGAGAATGCAGGGAAATGAGCACACGGAATCTCTTTGGGGTGATAAAAATGTTCTCCAACTGGATGTGGTGATATCGGTACGACTCTCTAAATGTGCTAAAAGCCATTGAGTGTATTTTACACTTAAAATGGGTAAATTTTGTAGTTTGGAAATTACGCCTCAATAAAGCTATTTTGCTTTTAGTGCTCCAGGGGATGGGAGAAGGGAATTAAATGAAACAAGATTGGCTATGATAATTGCTTAAGCTGGGTGACGGGTCTATGGGGTTTATTAAGGTATTGTCTTGAATTTTGCATATGTTTGAGATTTCCCACAATAATTAAAAAGTGAGAGGAGGAACTTGGAAGTTGACAGTCATCAGGAGCTAAGGCTTCTCCGGGGCGCTGCTACCCCCACCATTTCACATTCTCTCTCCTGGCGTCTCTGCTCTCCTGCCCATGCCCCTCTAACAACCAGCTGACCATGCCTCTTGACATTCTCTAGTCCAAATCCCAGAAGGCACTTTCTGCACGGCCTGGCTGATTGCCAAGGCCACTCTGAGGCCAAGCCCTCGGAGCCAGCCTAGGTAAGGACCCCTCTCGGGTCAGGTGTCCCCTCCTGGTCCAGACAGCCCATGCCCAAACAGATAAACAAAACCAAAAGCAAACACACGAGGATATGAGCTTAGTTCCCAGAGAAGGGGGGCCGGGAATAGGCCGTTTGGGCTAGAAGCAGAAACTCGGCACTGCAACACTAGCACGTTCCGTGCAGCTCCCATTCCTGTGGCCTGTAGGACAGAACGCGAGCTATTGCCTTTCTGCACGTGGCTCTGGCGGTCGAGCCTGAGACTCAGAGCACGGCCTGCAGCAAGACTGAGCACAAGCGATGGCAGGTCCCCCAGTCTGGCGTCGGCGAGCAAGAGCTGCAGAACAAGTCAAAGTCTTCTGAAGGGCCCGTGGACCTAACTGCGGCTAAAGACACTCAGAGTGCTCCCAGCAACCTAGAAGGTTCTCCAATTCTGCACACCTGGTACCTCTCCTCCACACCTTCACTCTGGTGACCAACTCTCAAGGGTCTGTCCTGAAAGTCCATGACCATAAAGGTGATAAGAGAGGTCCAACAAGAAAGGGAAAAAAAAAAGTCTGGGCAGCCAGAACTCTCTCTGCCTACTTGCGGTGGGGCAAGCAAGTGATGGCGTGAGGTTCATTAGCAGCGGTTCGCCCCTGCCGCGTCTGAAGTGGTTGATTATAAATATTTCCCAGGTTACTACCCCACGAGCACACCTACAACCATCCACAGAAACGGCATGTTGCCTTAGGCAGGGAAAGTGCTACTTTTTTTTTAAACATTTTTTATTTTTATTAAAGATTTTATTTATTTATCTGAGAGAGAGAGTGAGCATGAGAGGTGAGAAGGTCAGGAGAAGCTGGGAGCCCGATGCGGGACTTGATCCCAGGACTCCGGGATCATGACCTGAGCCGAAGGCAGTCGCCCATCCAACTGAGCCACCCAGGTGCCCGAAAGTGCTACATTTGAGCAAAACAAAAACAAAAACAAGCTATTGAGCCTCCAAGCCCTGTTGACTTGTCCCACTTGAATACAGCACAGGAAAAGTAGGACTCTCGTCCTGCCACAGTCACACTCCAGCCGCCACTCCGGCTCTTTGGCTGGGTCAATGCCAAGGGTAAATTCATGATGCCAAGCAGATACCCGAGGCTGACACAATTAATTCCAGTTAGCTGGCCCCTTTTCCTTTGGGCTGTTGGTTCTAGAGGAGCTTTTCTCTGATGGTGCTAGTCTAGCCCGAAGTCTTTCTCAAGCACCATATCTTGGATAGTTCCTCTCCGTAAACTTTCACCACGGAGCGTGCGGACGGCCGTTAACACTGGCACGTTAAGGCTGGATCGGCACGCACCTAACAACACCAGTGCCCTTTGCTCAGCGCCTTCTCTGGATCCCAGCATCCCCCTGACCTTTCTCCACAGCTCCACGGCGCAGGTGAGCATGCACTCCCAAAAGAAATCATGCCATCTCCACCAAGAAATAAAATATCCGCGCGAGAGAGGTTCTGCCGAAAAACATTCGCTCTCCTCCACCATTTCCTTGTCCTTAGGCTCACTTCTTTTTTACGTCACTGGCTTTCTAAGTCTCCTCATTTCACCCATCAGTCCTTCACCCTCATTCAAACGACCACGTTGCATCTGAACACACTTCCCTCTTCACCTTACTCTTTACTTGGCCATTTTTTCATAGATTTTGACAGATATAATAGAGAGCATGGATTCTTATACTCATTTGCCAACCACAGAAGCACTTCCCAGCCATTCCACACCCGCCAGCAACCCTCCCACAAGAGAAGCCCCTTGACCTGAGATGCTAGGAGAATCGTCCCACTTGGCCCTCATTCCCTCTCCTTATTATTGTTGGCAGAGCTTAGCACAGCTTCTCGGCCTCAGAATTACTGTCCAAGGGGAAATGGCTCCTTCCAGATACTGACAAGGCTCTGGATCAATTCTGTTGGTTTGTAGATCACCCACACTGGTCATAAAGTCCGAGCACAAGCAAACTGCAAGGGAGGATGCCAAGTTCAGCACAGGCCGGAGTCATTTTCTAGAGCAGGGGTTAACCAAGGTTCCCTAGACTCCAGACTCAATGGGCTGCCTTCAAAGATCACGAACACTCTACAGTTAGGTTCCGACTGGTGTGTGTAACGTGCGGGTGTGGGTGTGGGTACGTGCATTTTTTGGTGGATAGGGCCCTGGCTTTCATCAGCTTTTCAAAGGGGTCCCTGATCCAAAAAAAAAAAAAGTTAAGAATCACTGTTCTCAGAGAAACAGTAGGCTTGGTCTGCAGTGTTCCTCAGACCATTGTGGAAAAGACTGGAAGAATGGAGAATGCTATTTTAGGACCCTTTTTCTCCAGAGCCAGACAGCCCAAGCACAGCCAGCAATCCAGATCGAAATGCTGACTCCAAGGTTCATATACTGGAAGGATCCAAAACTCCAGCCCCAGGCTCAATCTAACTCCTTATTTATGGACAAGGGTGCATATTAAAAAGGTGGTAAGGCAGACAGAATCCGTGGGGCCACAGTTACAGATCCCTGTCCTTCCTGTGGGTTGTCCCTTCAAAAAAAGGAGGAAAGTGAGCACAGAAAAGGGAAATGGCCTTCTAACTATCATGCAGGGAAACTGTGACCGAGACAGGCCAGAAGCCAGATTCCCTGACACCACAGACTGGCATGGAGCACCCGTTGGTTTCATCTGGCCTCCTCCTGCACTCTGTGCCGCTACGGAAGGTGGAGGCCTATAGTTAGTAATAGGTACTGGTCACGTCATTGCCAGTGAAGCCTCTGGAAATGCTGATCCTGGAATAACCAAGGCCAGCGTCCTGGTGGGACATGGAAAGTCAAAGAAACCCACCACACACTTCCATACTTCATTCTAGCAAAGGGAGCCTTGACCGAATGGGAGCATTAGTTAGGACAGGATTTGAAGAAGTTAAGTAAGTGAAGTCAAGAACCTCAAGAGGCCTGTACATGGTTTAGAAAACATCTAACTGAAAAACCAGGGTAATATGTGGCAAAAACAAAACAAAACAAAACAAAAAACTAAAATACCAGGAATTTGGGTGACACCTGGGTGGCTCAGTCGGTTAAGCGGCTGCCTTCGGCTCAGGTCATGATCCCAGGGTCCTGGGATCGAGTCCATTTTCAGGCTCCTTGCTCAGCGGGGAGCCTACCTCTCCCTCTGCCTGCTGCTCCCCCTGCTTGTGCATGCGCTCGCTCGCTCTCTCTCTGAAAAATAAATAAAATCTCTTTAAAAAATAATTAAAATAAAATACCAGGAACTTGGAAAGACCTACCTTCCAGCAATAAGTAGCCAAGTATAAGAGAAATGAGTAGTGTGAAAAGATCTCCTTCTTCAAATGGAAAGGTGGCTCAAGCAAAGGGAACAAAGACACTATCCAAGAGTGGCAGGACAGAGGCAAACTAAAAATCAGGAGGGACCATGGGAACTGGAGAGAAACCCAGCAAAGTACCTGAAAGCCAAAGCCAAGAGCCCCTGGAGGTATGGGCTAGGAACAAGGGCAGCAAGATGATCAGTGAGGACAACCGCCAGGTGGGATGACAGCCATGCTTGGGAAGCGAAGAAGTGAATAGATGATACCATACAGGACATCACTGGGATGTCTGGTCACTAGCTCTCACTGGAAGGGTCCAAGTTCCTAGACTAGATAGTGACAAATGCTGTGGGTGTCCAAGGCCTACAGAGTAGGCCGGAAGTGCAGCCTTCACTAGAAATCAGTGGTAAAAGAAGCAACGGACAAAGGTTGGCGCCTTGACAACATGAGTTCCATTGATAAGGTAGAGTCCTGAAGAGGTCCCGGTGCACAGCTTGGGAAATACATCATTTTTATAACAAACAATGAGCACAATGGCCAGGTGGAGAACAGTTTACACATGAGGAAGTCATGCCAGTGTTTCAGAAATGTTTAAGCAGTAAAAGGTGCCGAATCTCCCTGGGATTGAGAGTATGTTTGCATCATGGGTAAGCAAGGGGCATAGGGACAGGAGACAGGGATAAACCTGACTTTTTCTAGGGAGAGAACTGTAGACACTATGGCCTTCCCCCAAAGACTGAGGAAGATGTAACTTATTTGATTTACTCAAAAATTATGTGGAAGAAAGTCAGCCTAGTAAAAACTTCAGGTTTCCAGGCAACACCCAACCCTTCTGGGTAGTAACATGTTAAGCTCTTTAGATAAAACTGCAGGAAGATGCTGAGAGGCTGTGTGGGTGGGCTGAAAAGTAGCAGGTGAGCGTCAGTGTAGGCAAGTGCGACATAATGCACTGAGCAAAAGAATCCCATTAATCACTCAAAATAACACACGGAGCAATCAAGCCTCCCTTGTACAAATCCTGGGGACATCTGCATACAAAATGAAAGGGCCAATTTTGCTATTAGACCCATGGAGTGACATAGAGGTCATCTACTCAAACTCTTCCTTTGAGGAATGAGAATGTGGAGGCCCCCGGACAGGGCCAGGACCAGAACCAGGAGCACATCCACGGGACAAGAGTATTTAGTCTTTAAGCATCAGCTAACAGATCCAGATCATGGAAACGTGTGGCGTAATGGAAGGACATGGGTTTGTGACCCACACCAGATCCCAGCTCCATTTCTAGCTGGGCACGAATTAAGCAAGTCGCTCAGTCTTTCGGAGTCTCAGTTACCTCAGCTGGAAGATGGGAATCATGCAAGGTTATTATGAGGATCAGGGATATTTTAAAAGCGCTCTACAAAAGGATCTGAATAGGCATTTCTCTAGGAAAGATATATCAATGGCAGCACGCACATGAAAAGATCATTAGGGAAACGCAAATCAAAACCATGATGAGATACCACTTCCCATCCACTAGGACGGCTGGAACCAAAAACTGGGAATTAACAAGTGTTGGCAAGGACGTGCAGAAATCACAGTACACCACAGGTGGACACGTAAAGTGGTGCAGTTCTCGTGGAAAACAGTCTGGCAGATCCAGGGCTAGACGGCATCACCATATGACCCCCCGATTCCGCTCCACAGCATATACCCAAAAGAACTGGAAACAGGTGTTCAGACAAAAACTTGTAGGTGAATGTTCACAGCAGCACTATTCACAAGAACCCAAATGTAGAAACAGCGCAAGTGTCCATCAACTAAAGAACAGATAAGCAAATGGTGGTCTATCCACACCATGAAATATGAGTTGGTCATGAAAAAAGGAATGAAGGGCTGATACATATCATGACATGGATGAGTGAAAGAAGCCAGTCACACAAGACTACATACTACATAATCCCATGTATATGAAATGTCCTAAATAGATACATCTATAGAGACAAAAAGGAGATGAGTGGTTTGGTTAGGGCTGAGAGGTGTGAGTGGGGGGATCAGGGGCTACTAGCTAAAGGGTGTGGGATTTGTGGATTTCTTTCTGAGGTCGTAAAAATATTCAAAAATCGACTGTGGTGATGCCTACATGTATCTGTGAACATAGTAAAACCCATTGAATTGTACACTTTAAATGGGTGTATGCCATGAGGATTATAACTCAATAAAGCTATATAAAAAAACTGGATGCTTTCTACAGACAGTGATATGTTGGTAAAGGTTTAACATCTGCATCTCAGAGAAAAAATCTTAATTTGTAGTGCTTTATGATTTCCACGGTGAAGATATTCCCTTGGCCCATTTCGAGTAACCAATGTGGCATCAGCGGGTGCAGGGCCGGGAAGAGATGTGTAGAAAGCTCACCACGATAACGTATTGGCGCCGTACAGACAGAATGGACGTAAATAGGGGCACCTGGGTGGCTCAGTTGGTTGAACAACTGCCTTCGGCTCAGGTCATGATCCCGGAGTCCCGGGATCGAGTCCCACATCGGGCTCCCAGCTCCATGGGGAGTCTGCTTCTCACTCTGACCTTCTCCCTTCTCATTCTCTCTCTCACTCTCTCTCTTTCCTAATAAATAAATAAATAAAATCTTTAAAAAAAAAAAAAAGAATGGACGTAAATAACCTCAAGATCGCAGTTCATGGTAAACGGTGATAAAATAATTAGGAAGTGATGTGTTTTGAGTATTTGTTACCTGTTTCTGTAGTTCATTTACCGGTAGGTTTATTTAATTTCACTTTTAATGAGCACTTGCAAAATTCCTCAAAACTTAACAGTCGGCTCTCACACCCTGCTATGGACTGTGTCCGGGTACTTCACTGCAACCACCGAAGACTCCCTGTGAAGAATTTCACAGAAGCATCTTCCAGAAAAGTGCCACCTTTTGCCTTCACGTGGGCAAAAGCTCAAAAACATATGTGGCCATTACAGTTTGGCTTGAAGAGGTTGATTGGTTTCCCCCTCTAAGGCTGATATCGGAGCATGGCAGCTATATTTTCCTAGATGTGGAAACATAATCCTAGTTTCTGCATCCTCCATCTTGAGGCATTTCGGCCCCATCACTACAACACACAAGCAACAGGAACTGTTCAGGGAGGGCATCTGAGCGCACGAGGATTGCCTTTCTCTGGTCAACTCACTGGCTCCCGAGCTCTCTTCTGACTCTTAACTGTCGTCGAGCTCTGTGTTTGTGCTGTTGCATGAAGTCAAACTTCCAAATGTCTTAAAGATTTTATTTATTTATTTATTAGGAGAGAGAGAGAGAGAGAGAGAGCATGAGAAGGGAGAAGGTCAGAGTGAGAAGCGGACTCCCCATGGAGCTGGGAGCCCGATGTGGGACTCGATCTCGGGTCTCCGGGATCATGACCTGAGCCGAAGGCAGTTGCTCAACCAACTGCGCCACCCAGGCGCCCCCAAATGTCTTAATTCAGTGAGAAACAAACTCAAAATCAACCTTTGAAAACTCCACAGACCCTGATACTGCATGCAGAGTCTGGAGGCTTAAAGTGTTTGGTGCTCTGAATATTCACTACTAAGTAGCAGTGGGTCAGTTCTAACCGGCCAAGCCCTCCGCTCAAGGAGTACACGTTGTGGAACGGGGTAAGCCCGCCCAGGGCTCCTGGCCCCAGATACTGGACCAAGGTCACATTGTGAAACTTCTGGATCATCTGGGCAAGTGGACTTAAAGTGGTTCCAAAGACCAGAGGGTTTCCTGCTCTGGGAGGGACAGTGAGCAAAGCAGCCACCAGGGAGTGAGCTCCGATCTTTTCCACAAGCTACTGGCATGACTTTCAGTAAATTATTTAGCTTCTCTGAACCTCAGTCTTCTCATCTATAAGATAAAGAATATTGGCAATACCTATTTCATAAGACTATTGGGAAATTAGATGAGATAAGGTGTATAAAGTTCCTTGCACATCAGTGATATGTTTTAAAAATTGCTTAGAAGAGGGAAGCAAAAATCTTGTAGCAGCTAAGCATCCATGGTGTAAAGTCAGACTAAATCAAATTTTAGCCTTGCCTGTTCCTGAATGACTCTGAGTAAGTCATGGCTCCTTTCTAAGGCTTTGGTTCCCCATCTATTAAATGGAGCTGATGGTAGCACCTGTCTCCCAGTGTTCATTAAATGAACTCGGAGAGGTGAAGTGCTGGGTACATTGTAAGCCCTCAGTAAATGGGCACTGTTAGCTTTCAATAGAGGGAGGGACACGATTCTGCAAGCATTTGGGAAGAGCTTAGACTGCGTTCCCATCATGGAAGGAGCATCATGGAAGGGCAAGGACACTGATGAATAGAACACGAGGCTGGACTGATGACAGCAAAGGCAGGGGTGATGGGAGGACTGATGATTCCCTCGGACAAAGGCCAGCGTACTAATGCTTGAGGTGGGATCCTGGGGACACGAACCATTGGCCTTGGGGTTTTCTTTCCCAGGAGCTCTTCTGTATTTACAGTTTTATTTAAGTATAATAGATGTAGATTAAACCACACATACCCAAAGAGTACCACCTGATGAGCTCTGACATAGGGAAGCACTCACAAAACCATCACCACCACGAGGATAACGAACATTTGCGTCACCTCCAAAAGATTCTTCATATCCCTTTTGTAATTCATTCCCCTTTCCTTCCTTCTCCCATCCCAAAGCAAGCCCTGACTGGCTTTATGTCCCTTTAGATTACTTTGCATTTCCGAAACATTATGTCAATGGAATCATGCAGGATGAACTTTTCTGTGTGTGGTTTCTTTCACTCAGCATAATTATTTTGACATTCATCCATGTTGTCATATCTATATCAACAATTTGTTCTCTTTTAGCTGACTGGTATTTCAGTGTGTGAGGATACCGTTCACCTCTTGGTAGACACTAGAATTGTTTCCAGTTTTTATCTATTACAAATAAAGGAACTATAAACATTCATGTATATCACTGCATGGGCAAATGTTCTAATTTCTTTTAAGAGTGGAAACACTGGGTCATACGGTAAGTGTATGTTTAACATTTTTTTAACCAAACCACTTTCACATTCCAAAAGCAGTGCATGAAGGTTATAATTTCTCCAAATTCTCACCAACTATATGGAGAAGCAAGCATTATGATGTGCTGCGATACTGTTTCCTTCATGTCCCTTGTGCTTGAATTTTGTTGAGGTTCTTGGATCTGAGGGTTTATCGTTTTTATTACCTTTTGGAAAGGTTCGGCCATTACGTCTACAAATAATATTTCTGTCTCCCTAACTCCTTTGGGGACTTCAATTACACCCCAAGTTGTCTCATAGCTCACTGCTGCTTTGCTCATTTTTCTCTCTCTTTCTTTCTCTTTTGTCTCTCAATTTCATTCTGGACAGTTTCTAGTGCTATGTCTTCAAGTTCACTAAAGTTTTCTTCTGCAGCATCTAACACGTGAATAATGTCATCCAGTATATTTCTTATCTCAGACATTAACATTCTTTATCTCTAGAAGTAAGATTTGAGTCTGTTTTCTCTCTTCTGTGTCTCTCCTTGATATGTCCAAGCTCTCCTCTACCTTCTTGAACATATGAAATCTATTTTTTTTTAAAAAAAAAAAACATATTAATGTCTTTGTCTACCAATCCTATGGTCTGTGTCTATTTCTTTTGAAGGAGTTTCCTTCTCATTAGAGGTCATAGCTTCCTGTTTTGCCTACCTCGTAATGTTTTATTGGATTTTAGACTTTGCAAATATTATCTTGGGTGCTAGATAATTTTTGTACTCCTTTAAATATTTTTGAGCCTTGCTCTGAGTTGTGATAAGGATAGTTGGGAAGCGTTCAATCCTTTCAAAGCTCGATGTTAAGTTTTGCTGTGTGGATCAAAACAAACTTTAGACTCAGGTTAATTTGGCTCCACCACTAAGGCAATCTTCTTCTGAGTACTCAGTCTGACACCCTGTATATTATGAAGTGTCTTCTCTCTGACTTTCGGGAGACTGAGCTTTAGCCAGCCACGTGTGAGCTCCAGAAATCACTCCATCTATTCCTTTTGAGTCATTCTTTCCCCAGCCACAGGTAGTTTTCTCACAACATGTGCTGATCAGTATTTGGTCAAAAATTTGAGAGATACCTTTTACAGATCCCTGGAGTATGTGTGCGCTCTCTCTCTCTCTCTCTCTCTCTCTCTCTCTCTCTCTCTCTCTCAGAAGGTCCTCTCTAGTATATTACCTTGTAAAATCTAGCCACCCTCACCTCCCTGAATTCTAAACTCTGTCTCCTCAATCTAGGCAGATTTTCAGGTTCAGCTTGCGTTCCCTGTCTGGAAACTGCTGCTATGTAGCGAACTGGGCTCACCTCATTTATTTCTCTTTTCCTGAGGATTACTGTCCTGTACTTCCTGTCTCCCAGTGTGTGACAATCATTATTTCATATGTTTTGTCCACTTTTTTAGTTGTTTGAGGTGGAAAGGTAAATCTAGTCCATGTTATTCTTTCATGGCCAGAAGCAGAAGTCCAGATTTCAGTTTTTAAAATATTTGAGTTGAACTAGTTTGGGCAATTTTTAATAACACCCTCATAGAAAGTAGGTGGAATCAAAAGTCAGAAACTGACAAGATCCTTAGAGATTACCCAACACTCCCCTCCCCTCATCTGGTGGATTAATAAAACTGAGATCAGAGAGGGGAACGGATCTTCTCATAGTCACACAGCAAGTTAGCCACAGAACTAGGACTATGAATCAGGTCTCCTGCTCTTCATATCTAATCCATCCAATTATTTCCTGCCAATATTCTCTTCCAAACCATTTGATTTGGATAGACATAGCTTTGAAATCCAGACCTTCCGTCCTGCCCAAACCCACAGAGTGGACAACATTAGCTCACACCCAGATGGTACTTAATTTCCTTTGGATTTTGAAAACACAACCCCTAGGGTTGGCCTAAAGTGAATGCCAGAGTAGCTCATAACATGGAAAAACTTAAAATGCCCCCATGGATAGGCACTCCAGAACAAAACTATATATTATTCCCCACTGACGTATTACAAACTCGCGAAGCAAGAAGGAGTGTGACTTAGAATTTAGATTTACTAATTTAGTCATTTCACCACCTATGGGAGCCATGTATCCCACTAAGAGAAGCCATTATCACCGCACCTGCATTTGTCTTCCCGCAATTCTGGCAATTCACCTGGATTCCAAACGTTTTCCTGAGCTAGATCCCTGGGAGCCTTTCTGTTTTGCCTCTTGAGCCTTCCAAGAAGTGGTCCAGGAAACAGCCCTGCGTGAGAGTCAGGTAGAACAGGTTTTACCTCTCAGCTCCAACACGTATTTGCTGTGTGGCCTTGGGTAAGTTATTTGACCTCTCTGTAAGGACAGGGATGGTACTAGCATACACTGATTCTAAAGCACTTATTAAATTTTTTTCTTTTTCTACATTTTAGCATCTTTGAAATCAAGATGTATATTGCTACGAGTGACGTGACAGTTAAATTTGCAGCTTTTTTTTCCCCTTAATGATATACGATATCTTGGATTCTAAAAATACTGTATTAACCTCTAACTTGCAGAGTTTCCTCAAGGATTAAAAGAGGATAAAGTAAACCTAGGGCTTGGAGCATGGTAGGCGCTCAAGGACCTCTTTACCTCCCTTGTTACCAGAACCAATACCTGGGTTGGGCTGTGGGCCTGTGATTTCCCTCATGCAGCTGCTGGTACGTCCATCAGGGCAGTCTGACGAGGTGAACAAGTCCAGGAAGACCAGGCTGGCACGCTGCTGGCCACTGTTGCAGCACATGACTGTCGCCAGGCCCTAGACCCCTTTCTTCTAGTAGCTTCTTGCCCCCCAGCCCTGCCTCATTAATAGCATTATCCCAAGCTTCCTTCTGCTGCCACAGAATTGTGAAGGTAGGGAAAAGGACTAGGTGACTTCTTGCGCCATCACCCCAAACTCTCCCCGTCTCATCCCAAAGAACCTCTCCAGAATCTAAGGAAGCTTGCTAGTTGAAGGGCTCTTCCAAGGCCATCAGAATCAGAGCCTGCAGGGCCTGAAGCCAAATGCACATTCTCCAAGGCCCCCCACATACCTCCAGTTGGGATGCTGATACTCGAATGCCTTTGAAATTCAAGGACACCAACTCTGTTCATGCCTGGAGGGAATAAGAGGAAACAGGCACCTGAGGATTTACAACCCTCCAATATCTCCATACACACACACACACACACACACACACACACACACACACACACGACTTTCCTTTCCCAGAGCTTCCTTGGCTTTCTTGCTGTCCCTAGGCAGACTGGCCTCGGCTGCAGAGGCCGCGTCCCACTCGGGCTCCTGCATACCCCTCGTCCCGCTTAGCACCTAGGGGTGCAGCCACGGGCTCCACGTCCCTGCCATTCCAAGGAACACCTTTAATATGCACCTTGAGGTCTGCGCCCTGTCCCTGATGGGTCCCAGCAGTCCAGAAAACTCTCGGGACCACAGTGGAAAGGAGGAAAGGGCAGGATGGACTGAACTGGCCTTGGTCTCTGGCTACTTGTTACAGCTTGACTGCCTCCCACGTGACTCTAAAAGACCAGAGTCTGAGGGAACTGGCACTTGATGGTGCCTGCCGCCCCGGGACTCTACACCATGGCCAGCATGAGGCTAGAGATTAATAACTGTGAGCGATTATCATGGAAACTGTCTGCAGGAAAAACGACCAGGTTTATACCATTCAACCTTGGGAAGATAAAATCAGGCCTAGCAGGAAAAAAAAAAGACAAATGATCTACAGCAAAGGTAGGACTTAAAATCCAAAGAGCGTCCCGGAGCCTGATTAGATGCCTGCCTCATCTCCCTGTCCGGAAGGCATGGGATACGGGAGCAGGGGCATCTCTCTCTAGCCCATCAAGTGACTCAGAATCTTGTGCTATTCTCTCCAACACCTCCTGCCCTTATCCCTCAGCTCTGCCAATTTTGCCTCTCGGTGGGTGTCTCTGTTCAGCCCCCTCCGTGTGACCTGTCAAGACTGGACTTGTCCCCTGCTACAGCCTCCTTTCTGCTCTCTGTGCATTCAATGTCTCATTCCCCCCACCGCCGCCCTGCTTCTAGAAGACCCTGGAAAACAGAAATCTCATCACATCGTCCTGCACAGAAACCATGAATGAATGATAATGGCAAAATATTTATCATTGTTAAGGCTGAATGGTGGGAACATGGGGGTTTATCTTACGTTTCTCATTACACTTGTATAAGTTTGAAATTGTTCATAATAAAACAAATCCTCACCAGCCCTCCAGGGATCTCAGGATACATTCCAAAGTCCCCAGGCTGGCATTCAAGGTCCCTCGGGACCTATCCTGCCCCATTTTTCCAGCTCACCTCCTGATGCTGGCCACGATGCAGCCTCTCTCGGCACCCAGCTCTCTCCCAGGGTCTCATCTCTGCCAGTGTGCCCTCTTCCTGCAGAACGTGATTTCCCTTAGTTCCTGACTAGAAAATGTTTCCTTGCCTCCTGGAAACCAGATGCAAATAACCCCTAAGCTGGGATACGGGATACCTTCCCCCAGGCCTGGAACTCCTTTTTTATTTGGGGGCGGGGGTGGGGGGGGGACAGCCTATGCCCTGGTATCTGCCCAGGCATGACACAGAACAAACACTCCGTATGTTTGGGATAGACCAGAAAGTCTTGGTTAATAAAGCAGGTGCAACATTGACTCGAACTTGGGCAAGTAGGGTAATCTCTCTTAGCTTTGGCTTCTGTCTCTATAAAATGAGACTTAAGAGCTTAACACAATACCACGGTACCTGGTGGGGTGGGGGGGGGCGAACTTACAGACAGACTTCAGTCAAATAATATAGTGGATAATTAAGCAGCTTCTCTTCGACGAATGCTCCCAAAACCCACAGGAAAGGAACTACTCTTTAGCCCTTCCTGGGAGCTAGAGAAAACCGGAAACCTCAAAGTCACGATACCTCGCTGGGGCCCAGGGGTGGTTCTTACTTTAGGGGAGTGGAGGTGAGGGGGGGGTCTCCAAAGGTCGTGGCCCGAGGCCAGGGCCCAGGTTTCTGCTCCTCTTTGGAAGAACTGTGCAGGTCTGTGGCCGGGGCCTGGCCGAAATCCGGGGGCCAGGAAGGCACAGGTTTGCAGGAAAATCCGTCCCGGTGACAGTCCCCCAGTCTGCTAGGTGCCGGCGAGTTCCAGCCGCGCGGGTCGGGGGCCTCGGGCTAAGAAGACAGGAGCGGGGTCCGCCGTGGCGCCCCCCCCCCCCGCGCACCCGCGGGCCCCGCTCCTCCCGGCGCCCGCGGCCTCGTGCGTCACCGGCGCGGGCGGGGGCCGAGGGGAGGGGGACGCCGCAAGGTGAGGGCCCCGCGCCGCCTTAAGACGCCGCGCGCCCCCGCCGCCGCTCAGAGCTCGCAGCGCGGCGCGCCGGCCGGACGTGCGGGCTCAGGCGCCCCGCTCCCGCCGCGCCCCGCGCCCCGCGCCCGCAGCGAGCTCCCCGCCGCCGGCGCCCCGGGAGACAGCCCGGACGAGCGCGGCGAGTCCCCGAAGGAGCGGCACGCAGCTCCCGCGGCGCGACGCCTCCGCCAGCAACAGGTAAGCGGCCCGGCTCGGCTCCCGGCGCCGCGGCCCGGGCGCCCACCTGGCTCCGCGCTCCAGCGCTCCGGACGCCCAGTCGGCCGCGGCCCGACGGCAGCCGCCCTGGGCCCCGCCGAGCCCCCGTGAGCCCCGCTCTCCTGGCTGCAGCCCTCGCCGGTGCCCTCGCACTTCTCGCGCGCAGCTCCCCGCTCTCCCCTCTGCCCCCCATCCTCTCTTTCTTAGTCTCTCTTCGATTTTCCTGTCTCCGTCTCTCCCTGCCTCTCATTCGCTTGCTGTCTCTCACTCGTGGTCTCCATTCCTCTCCCTATCATTTTCTCTGCCCCTCCGGGTGGCTCTCATCCTGTCTCTGTGTCTCCTTCTCTTTCTGTCTCTCCGGGTCTCTTCTCTCTCTCTCCCTCTCCCTTCCTCTCTCTCTCTCTTTCTACCTCCCTCCTTCCCTCCCTCTCTCCCTCTCTCTCTCGTTCTCTCTCGTTCTCTTTCTCTGTCTGCCTCCTGGTGCCTCCTGGTGCCTCCTGCTCTGCCTCTCAGACTCTCCCACCAGCCCGGCACCCCTGCCTCCTCTCCTGCTCTCCCCGAGCTTCCCCTCCCCAGTCGCGTAGCCGAGAGAGATAGAGAGATAGCGGGCGGGCTGAAGGAGACGGGGAGGGGGTCGCAGGAGGCACCCTCCTTGCATCCAGCGGGTGGCTGCGCCACTGAGAAACCAAGGGTTTTATCCGCCTGAGCCCGCGGGAGCCCGGGCGGCAGCTGGTTTGCATGGCGAAATAGCCAACCCAGAGACAGAGATCGGAGATCGAGATCCGGGCAGAGAAAAACCGAGGTGAGGGCACGTCGGAGACAGAGGGCCTCAGAGATGCACACGCACTAAAAAACATATGAAGAAAGTGTTCCGCCAGAGTCCCGGGGACAGAGGGGAAGACAGAGAAGCCGACTGTCAAAGGGCACGCGCCAGCGAGATAGCCTGAGCCACGAGAGACAGGGCCAACCGGGAGAGGCAGCAGTAGGTCTTCAGAGGCAACGGCGGGGGACGGGCAGACCGGGGTAAAGAGGGAACTTAACGCGCGGAGACACAGAAACCGCAGGAAGACACGCGGGGGACAGGGGGAGACGCGGCAGCGAGAGCCTCGGGGAGACACGGGGACCGACAGGGACACGCAGGCAGCGAGGGCTACTGGACAGGTGCACGGGGGACGCACGGAGACTGTCAGGGAGCTAGGCTGAGAGAGACCGGGAGAGACGACGCCGCGTGGGGAAAAGACGGAGGAGCGCACGCACTGGCGAGCGACACAGACCGTGACAGGCAGAGACGCGGAGAGAGATGCGAGCGCATCAGCGAGAGACGCGGGGAGAGACGGGGACGAGACCGGGAGACAGGCGGAGAGAGACGGAGAGACGTGCGCACACCGCGGCAGAGAAAGTGAGCTGGCGGAAGAGTAACAGGGCGCTGGGGGCGGGGGGCGGGGGTCGTGGGGGGGTACTGAGTCCGAGAGATGGACTGAGACCGGGAGGGACGGACGGGAGTGACACCCACCGAGACAGGAAGGCTGGACAGAGAACGACAGACTGACGGAGAACGACTGCGCGCACGTGCTAGCGAGAGACTGGGAAGGAGAGACAGAAGACAGAGTGAGAGACACGGGCGGGAGAGTCGGAGAAAACCGGTGAGACACGGCCACAGACCCCCCAGAGACACAGGACAAGTGCGTTAGTGAGCGACACCGAGGAGAGAGCGCGCGACACGTAAACAGGCAGAGACCGCGTGCGCGCATGCGCCGGCGCCAGAGATCGCTGGAGAGACGCAGAGACGGTGTGGGAGAGACGCAGCGCGCGCCCGTCCGCGGGAGCGGCGGGTGGGGGGACCCCGAGACCCCGAGCGAGCGGGGCGGAGGGACCGGGAGAGGAAGAGGCGGCGCAGCGAACCTGCCCTCCCGCGGGCCGGGGCGGCGCGGGGGGCGGGGGTCGCGGGGAGGAGGACGGTCGCCCCGCCCCCCTCCCCAAGCGGCCCCCCACGGCGGGGTGACTAACCCGGCCGGGCTGTTTCTTTCGTCCCCAGCACAGGCACTGACTGCGGCCCGGCCCGTGGTCCGTGCACCCCTGCCGCCGCCCGCCCTCCGTCGCCATGGCGTCCACCTGCCCCAACAGCACGCGCGAGAGCAACAGCAGCCACACGTGCGTGCCCCTTTCCAAAATGCCCATCAGCCTGGCTCACGGCATCATCCGCTCGAGCGTGCTGCTCATCTTCCTCACCGCCTCCTTCGTGGGCAACATAGTGCTGGCGCTGGTGCTGCAGCGCAAGCCTCAGCTGCTGCAGGTCGCCAACCGCTTCATCTTTAACCTCCTCGTCACTGACCTGCTGCAGATTTCGCTCGTGGCCCCCTGGGTGGTGGCCACCTCCGTGCCCCTCTTCTGGCCCCTCAACAGCCACTTCTGCACCGCCCTCGTGAGCCTCACTCACCTGTTCGCCTTTGCCAGTGTCAACACCATCGTGGTGGTGTCAGTGGATCGCTACCTGTCCATCATCCACCCTCTCTCCTACCCCTCCAAGATGACCCCGCGCCGGGGGTACATGCTTCTCTACGGCACCTGGATCGTGGCCATCCTGCAGAGCACACCCCCACTCTACGGCTGGGGCCAGGCTGCCTTTGACCAGCGCAACGCCCTCTGCTCCATGATCTGGGGGGCCAGCCCCAGCTACACCATTCTCAGCGTGGTGTCCTTCATCGTCATCCCACTGGCTGTCATGATCGCCTGCTACTCGGTGGTGTTCGGCGCGGCCCGGCGGCAGCACGCCCTCCTGTACAACGTCAAGAGCCACAGCTTGGAGGTCCGAGCCAAGGACCGTGTGGAGAATGAGGATGAAGAGGGAGAGAGGAAGGACAGGACCCCAGGCCAGCGCGGAGGTGAGGTCAAGGTCCAGGAGGGCAGCTCGGAGGCCAAGGAAGGGAGCGTGGAGAGCAGCCGGGTTGCCGCAGCGGCCAAGGGCAGCGAGGAAGTCGGAGAAGGCAGCTGGGTGGCCGGGGAAGGCAGTGTGGAGGGCAAGGAAGATGGCCCCGAGGCAGCCGGCGGCGTGAAGGCAGACAAGGGTCGCACCGAGGAAGGCCAGTGCAACATTGACCTGGGTGAAGATGACGTGGAGTTTGGCGAGGATGACATCAATTTCAACGAGGATGACATCGAGGCGGTGAACATCCCAGAGAGTCTCCCGCCCAGCCGTCGAAACAGTGCGAGCGACCCCCCTCTGCCCAGGTGCTACCAGTGCAAAGCTGCGAAAGTGATCTTCCTCATCATTTTCTCCTACGTGCTGTCTCTGGGGCCCTACTGCTTCCTAGCAGTCCTGGCCGTGTGGGTGGATGTCCAAACCAAGGTACCCCAGTGGGTGATCACCATAATAATCTGGCTTTTCTTCCTGCAGTGCTGCATCCACCCCTACATCTATGGCTACATGCACAAGACCATCAAGAAGGAAATCCAGGATATACTGAAGAAGGTCTTCTGCAAGGAAAAGCCCCCAAAAGAAGACAGCCACCCAGACCTGCCGGGAACAGAAGCCGGCACAGAGGGTGGGACTGAAGGCAAGACCGTCCCTTCTCATGATTCTGCCATTTCGCCTTGAAGCTAGCTCGAAGGCACAGCCCGAACCGCGCGCAGTGCAGAAACAGGAGCAGCTCTGTTTTCCGTGGACCGCTCCCCCATCCCGGTAATGCCAACCCACGCCATTTCAGGCAAAGGCCTTGCACACCTCCTTCTCACCGCAAGATAGATGAATCGATGGAAGAGGTAGGAACTGGAGTTTTCCCTTAGAAGTGTGCCCTCAAAGCACGGACTTGAGGATTCTGACTGAAATTTCTCCCCCCGAAATTATTAGGCTCTAAATTTCGTAAAGCGACAAGGGATATCCACTTTGGACCTGTGTCTGTGTCCCCAGAGCAACAGCGTATCGGCTTTTGCTCTGAGGAAAAAGGAAGAAGGAAGATGATGCCTGTGAACTTAAGGACTTTGAGGCCCTCAGGTCAAGAGGTTATGGGTAAGGGCTACAGCCTGTGTTCAACGGAAAGAAAAGCGGCGGACCAAATCACTCACGGAGCCCAGGAAGCAGAACCCAACTGACTGATCAATGAGTCAAGTTCTAAACTGAAGGGACCCCAGTCTGGTGTAAAGACTAGTATGGAAACTAAGGCAAAGGGCATCGTGTAGTTAAAATACCAAGCAGGTTTCTAGATCCTCAAAAGGGATCCAGAAAAGCAGAAGAGGATATTAGGGCATGTTTGGAATGGGAAGGTAGTCCAAGGGAAAAAAGTTCGAGAAATAACACACATCCATGAGGCTAAACAGTTGGCTTTTTCCCATGAAACCCTGGGTTTGTGCTGGGGCTGGGACCGGGTCATTCCATGCAAATGGAAATTTGTCAATTGACACTAAAACTATTTTCTGTCTCCTATTCGAATAATAGTGAGACAGAAAGCATGCCACTATTTTACAGTTTTCCCTTTGTGATTGAGTTGGGTTGCTCCTAAGAATCTTCCAAATCTCCTCTGCCAGTCACTTGTTGGGGGGGAGGTGCAGGGGTTCCCAAATAGGTCTTTTTGGTCAAACAGTATTTCCAGAAAAAAAAGAAACACAAATGAGAGTGGCCAAAAGTTTACAAAACTCACACTGCCAATCAAGAGTGATGTGCCCATTAGAAATCTCCTTCGTGTCCATGGGATCGTAGACAAGAAACATGACCTCCACATGGGGAGCAAGTGAGGCAGGCTAAACATTTTCCTTCCTCCAGGCAGACCCATGTGTCTTTTCCACCTGTGGCTCTCTCTAAAGCCTTGAAGCTCCCTGCAGATGTGGAAGAGAAATACAGGAGAGTCAGTAATAGTGGAAATAGCAGAGACGGGGGTTTCACGATACCTGGCAAGCATCTGACCTATTTCAAACAATCCTAAACGAAAGCATTGAGGTCAGACACATCCTAAGTACTGCTACCGAAATAACACTGCTTTGGGAAAGACTTTACAAAGCCTAAATTATCCCCAAGGTCAATACAGAGGAAAGCTCTTTCACATCTCAAACCCCGAAATCATTTTGGGTCAGGATATGCCTGTGTATTTCTGAGGGCACAGACCACATCGACATGACCAAATAAACACAGACACCCCCCCCCCCCGCCCCGAACGTGGTCCCGACAGTGTTTTTGATCCTCCTGATGATCAAATTAAAGCAACTCCATGGCCAGTCAACTGTTCATGCAGAAATCCAACCTTAATATGGGTGGAGAGAGAGGAGGGGGTTTTTGGCTGAAAAACGGTTCATCAGGGGGTTATACATAAAGAAGGCCGTTATGCAGAGTTTAACCTCATTCTTGGGTGATTACCGCGTCGAGATTAGAACTCAAATTTCATTCACGTGAATGCCCGGCTCACTGAATTTTTTTTTTTATCTCCTCCTCCTCCCAGAGTCCAACAGGAGCTTCTCAAGGGGGAGAGGTAAACAGCAGTGTATGTGGGCTCTGGATAAGTCTGCGTGGAAACTTGGGATTACCACGTTCAGAATTTAGGGAAGGAGAGGGGTATAGACGCAGACGGTACTGAGCTGGCCTGTGGAGTCAGTATGTCTGTGAAAGTCTCATAATTCCACCGTCCTTACCCCAGAATGTGTGGTAATTCAGACAAGACATGTGGGCTGCAGTTTCCTCTGCACGGTCATTTATTTTTCTACTAAAGTGTATAGAGTGAATTAATAGTCGTAAGTTTATTATACCAATTTATCGCCAAACTCTTGTAGCGACCTGTCCTCCAAGGATATCTGGGTGGAGAAATGGCCCGTGTGGCCCAGGCCTCTTACGGGGGTCGGGGCATCACCTTGAAGGTCTGTCCCCATCAAAACAGTCAAAACAGTTGGAAGTAGCGAGAACCTGTCCCTTGAGTAGAAATGCTTACCTGGGTAGGAAACAGGATTTCAAACACACGTGTCTCCAAATATTTTGTTGAAACTGAACTTCTTGTTTTATTTTTTAAAGCTCAACCCCTTCAAAGTGTATCAGAGAAAATTGTTTGCCAAAATCCCAAATCAAAATGGAAGCAGAGCCTGTCCGAGTGTGGTAAGTTCACAGCGCACACAACCTTCTCCGGGGTACCACGACTCACCATAATTTCCTTTATAAAGTTCCTCTCTTCCCCATTTCAGTCACTGTCTGTTCTTACAGCAAATTGGATTTTTCAAAGGTGAAAACCTTTTGAAAATAGGGGACTGGGAAAGAGGACCTTTGAATTAAGAGCAGTCTGCTTTGCTGACATTTTCTACTTAATGAACAATAAGGCCTCTAGTTAGCTCAAGATAGCAACTGCTTCAAATTTAGTGCTATTTTGAATAAAACACTATCAACTTAATGAGGTTTTACTGCACATACTGTTTTGTCATTTAAAAATCTGAAAGCACACAAAAAAGTCATCATTAGCCTCACAGAGCCTCATGCGCAATAGCTTTCCCTAAATGTTTTTAAAGGATGTATTCTTTTGCCAAGGCCACTTCATATGTGCAGTAAAAATCCCATTAAAGTCCAGGGGCCAGACAAACCAGACTTTGAAATGATGTGATTTCCAATTTAATGATTTCCTTATTTAAAAATAATAAAGCATCTAGTTTGCCAAGGAGTCGCAGGTGCTTTCACTAACACACCAATTTCAAAAAGCTTGGGAAGTCAGTAATAAGGAGCAAGCCTTGGGCTTCTATGGCTTCTGTGATTCGAGGGTCCATCTTCTGGAAGACACCACAAACAGCAGCTCCCTGCCTACCTCTTGCCATCAGGCCCCTGCCTCCACGTGCCTCACACCCCTCCCCTCGCCCCCTCTGGTCCCTCTCCTGTCCCCTCCCGCACCCAGAGCTGACAGATCTCCAGGAACCTGGGGGCCCATGGAAGCAGGGAAGGAGGGATGTGAAAGGTAGGAGAGACCAGCAGTTAAAGGTATTTTTCTGTCTCCTCCCCAACTCCAATGCAATTTAGAGATGACAGGGTATCAACTGCAAATTCAACAGGTAAGGAGAAGTGTCATTTTATAGCTTAGGAGGAGGTAGGCACCTCATTTCTTACCCAAAAAGCACCCAGTACAACCCATCTTTGGGGACACATTCAATTCAGTAGATACTGTCCACCGATTGCAGCAGGAAAAAAAAAAACACTAAAAAATCTTTTACCTATAAAATTATAAGGTGCCTAACATTGTCTTATTTTATACATGATTGGGCAATTAAGCTAAAGTTACTTCAAAAGACTTTTTCGTACTACCTTGAAGAATAATTTACAAAATTAAATCAGGCGTTCTTTCTTAGACTTTGCCAAAATGCTCTTAAAAATGTCTGAAATACACCATTTGGAAGGGAAGAATTATACATCATCTGGTAATTGGAACTCTCCAAAATAAAACCCTCAGAGGTTGTTGGGATGAAACACAGAGAATAACAATTTAAACTACTGGACTGGTTTTTTTTCTCTCACAACTTCCCTCCTCCATATTCTGAAAAGGAAAAAAACAAACAACAACAACAAAAAAAAAAAAAAACAAAAGAAGTGTTTGCCCCTCATAATTTTTTTTTTTTTTTTTTTTTTGCTGTGTTCCTCTTTAAGACAAAGCAAAATGTCTTTTCCTTCTAGAGCAGACAAAAGATTAAAGGAACAGTTGGCTGCTGGCCAGTTACCAAGATAAGGAGAGAAAATCTGGTCAGTCATGGCTTTTAACCCTCTCCCTCTTTATCTCGGTCTCTCTCGTTCTCTCTGGGCTGGACAGGTGCTCTTGACCCCCCTCAAAGCCCCTCCCAGTTTAGGCAGGAGGAGACGGAAGCAGCGAGCTGCAGACGGCAGAGCAAAGCCTAAAACTTGAAAAGAAAAGTAGCCCTTGTCATAAATTCCTTCCAGTTACTTACAAGCGCTCTCTTCCTCTCTGGCAAATGCCCAGCTTACTTAAGCAACAAGATCGGCCGGAGGAAGAAGTAGGAAAACTACAATCCACAGAACCTGACCACTGAGCGCCACTTCACTGGGTTTTAGTTTGGTGCTTTAAAGTTGAGTGGAATCCCCCCCCCTTGCTTCATCTGTGTTACAACTTTAATGTTTAAAAAAATTGATATTTTGGTCTGTTTCCTTGGTAGTTCTCCTAAATGTAAGCTGTAAATGTATATAAAATACCCATGTTCTTGGAGATACGGTGCTAGATATTAGAGCGTATGTGTTCATAGATAGTGTCATCCTCAACAATGAGTAGTTCGTACATGTAAAGTTAATAAAATGCATGCCAAACTTTACGTGTGACCCACACCTCGGTCAGTTTCTGAAGTAGAACATAGTACATTCGTTTTTCAAATTTCCTTTTTGAAGTGTATACTACGGGCCGCATGAGAGGGCTCCAAGGTGGGGCGGCGGGTACAGGTGCCATTCGTTCCTTAAATCCCTGGTGATCTCCGACAGGGGAGAACTTATTCCCGGACAATGGATATTAGCATGAATTAATCATCTTGGCTGAAGTCCTCGCTGGCGGTCCTCTGCCACACGCCCGGCACTGGTGTACCTGTGGTCCATTAGGTGAAGGTACAGACTGCAAAGTCCAAAAAGACAATCCTTTCCCCCTCAAAGAGCACAGTTGAGTGTGACTCCAGCAACTGGAGTCCTGTTGGCAGGATAAAAAAAAAAAAATACCGTACTCTCAAGACCCAACCAGTAGCTGACTGGGAACTGATAGGACTCACATTTAGCAGATCTGTATTGTGCCCATCCCTCCCCTCCTAGAACAGCGCCCAAACCCAGAAAAAGGCTCCTCTGGATTTTTCCTTTGATCAGTTGCCTGAGAGATGAGCTAGAGCCCGGGTGGGTAAATTGAGTAGTGGGACTCCTCCGGGGGTCACAGCTAAGGTGTCAGAGAATATTACAGTCGTGTATCGACAGCATTTGCATCAGGCAAAAAAGAGAGAATTATGAGTTTATTATATTTTAAGAACAAAAATACGAAAACAGAAGACCGTGTATATATGTATACCCTCGTTGAGTAATTTCTAAAACTGCCTTTAAAAGCAAATTTTATGTGCTGCTTTGAGACTGAAAACCATAGAAAGATACACTCAGTCGAAAACAGTTCTCTTTAATACGTTCAATTTTGAATTTAAAATTTTCCTTTTCCTTTGAAAACAAAACATTTGTAATTTAAAAGTGCCTTTTCAAAGGATTGCCACATTACAGCCCCGGGCCAAGTTCCCATGGCACAGCTTACCTTCAGGTGCACAAAAGGGGTAGGCTTCATTCTCCTGCCCCAGCAAGAAGAGAAACCCCTTCACACCCCAATCAAAGTCAGAAATCAATACCGTTACACGGGCCAGCAGTCTCAGAGATTCTGCGCAAGGACCAGGTTTCATATGTTGGTTGGTTTTAATTGGATCCTTTCTAAAATGGTTACAACGCATTTTTTGCTCAACAGGAATAATGGACTCCTGCTTCGGGAAGGCAGAGAGATTGATATTTGTGGCTTAACTAAATATTATTAAGTAATGTTTGTGTTTCTTAAATAGGTGCTGTTAATCTGTCCTTGGTATTCTTCTTAAATATGCTAAATAAAGTCTAATTTTAATGTGCGTATCTGGTTATTATGCTGAGCTCGGTGGGAAAACAGCGAGTAGGACACACAACCAGGTCTCGGTGCCTTCTCTCTCCCTGGAAGGGAAGAGACGGGATAACTAAGTGTATTACATGGAAGAACACGTGGGCCCCGAGATTTCACATTGTGCTGTCCCAACACAAGAAATATGCAACGGGGTGGGGGGGGGCTGTCCTCCTGGGCTTGCTGGAAGAGGGGCTCGGCCTCGGTTGTCTCCGAGTAAAAAGCATTTCGAAGCGACAGTGGGGTGGGCAGAGCAGAAAAAGGGCTGGGTGGTTTGTGGGGTTCCCAAATGCCAGCCTGCGTTCCCAAGGCAGTGAGGTTTGACCAGGGGGGAGGGGAAGGAATAGCCTTCATTTTTAGGAAACACTACTGCCCAGCACCCAGGTCACCCGCACTGGGCTCCTGCCCCTGCCGCCCCACTTCTGAGGACGAGGACACCTCCCCCTTGGCACGATCCAGCCCCCGCCACCTCACCTCAGCCCCAACTCATCAGGGTTTACGGAACAGGAGGGCAGATGCACGTTCCCTCCAGCCCCGGGGTGAGAAAGTTCTACCGTGAACACCCACCATGACATATGTACACACAGGACACAGACGAAGACGAGATAGTCCAATATGTCTAAAACTTAAAAGCCCACTAGTTCCTCTGGAGCGGACGTGCTTGACCCACTCGTAGCTCTCCCGTCCTCTCAGCAGCAGCGGTTCAAGGAATTGCACACCTCGTGCTTCGCGAGTGGCATTCACGGCCCACGCTCAGAGGCTCGGGGAGCTATTCATCTCCGTTTCAATCAAAGTCAAGTGCTCTTCCCCATTTTTCACTCCAAAATCAAGCTAAATTCTGACTCACACATTGTATTTCAAGATGTTCAAAGATGGCTGCCATGAGAACTGCATGCGGCTGCAGAAATAAATTTGCCCTTCTATTTGTTTTTAAGACTTATTATTGGGGCGCCGGGGTGGCTCAGTGGGTTAAACACTTATTATTGAAGTAGAGGTGACCTACAATGTTCTATGAGTTTCCGGTGTACAACACAGTGATTCAACAATTCTGTGGGTTAACTCACTGCTCACCGCGATGCGTATGGTCACCATCGGTCACCATCCAACATTATTATAGTATGATTGACTGTCTTCTCTGTGCTGTACTTTCCATCTCCATCACTTATTTATTTTATCACTGGCAGTTTGTACTTCTTAATCCCCTTCACCCATTTCACCCATCCCCCCCACCCCTCTCCCAACTGGCCACCACCAGTCTGTTCTCTGTACCTGTTAGTCCATTTCCGTTTGGTCATTTTTGTTTTTTTAAATCTGCATATGAGTGAAATTATACCATACGTGTCTTTCTCTATTTCACTTAACATAATACCCTCAAGGTCCAGCCACGTGTCACAAATGGCAAGAGCTCATTCTTTTAACAAATATGCCTTGCAAGCAAACTACTACCATCAGTGCAAACCAGAGGGCTTGTGAGCTTAAAACTCCCAGGCAGCCAACCCGATGGGAAGAGTCCCCCAATGGGAAGAGTCCCCCGAAGCTCACTATAACACTGCTTAGTTCAAAGTATTCAGAGGAGAATGGAATTGGTTCCAGTGAATCTCAGCACAGCAGTTACTCCCCTCAGGCTGGGCCTAGAGCTCGGCCTGATTTTGACTCGGAGTGGGAGAGGGTGGAGAGGATCTGAAAATGCCAGTGAAGAGACACCTTTGACCTTCTATAGCCACTCCCTCTCTCACCAGTCTGCTCCAGGCCCCCCAGGCCTATTTGCCTGGGCTCTGAGCCCTAAACCTCCAACATAGTCAGAGGCATCCTACTGGCTAGGAATTCCCTTCCTCCTCGAGGCAACTAGTCAACTTCCATCCCCCCCCCCTTCAAAATACAACTCTCTAAACCCCTTCCCTCCCCATCCCAATCTGCCATTCAGGAACCACAGGGCTTCTTTGATGCACACACACAGACAAGTGCTCCGCACCTTAAGGAAGGCTTTAAGAATGTTCCAACTTTTGTATCAACATGGACGGGACTGGAAGAGATTATGCGG
>CM052801.1:89585350-89665064 GCA_028533885.1 Nasua narica | reverse complement strand
AGAAGGAAGGGAAGGGTGAATAGGGGGAAATCGGAGGGGGCGATGAACCAGGAGAGACTGTGGACTCTGAGCAACAAACTGAGGGTTTTGGAGGGGAGAGGGTGGGGGGGGTGGGCGAGCCTGGTGGGGGTATCGAGAAGGGCACGTACTGCATGGAGCACTGGGTGTGGTGCATGAGCAATCAATCTTGTAACACTGAAAAAATAAAATAAACATATTTGGGGGAAAAAAAGGATGTTCATGGATTGAAGCTTGTGCATATATAGTTTTCAAACATTTTCCTCAACAAGGCCAATATGTATCAATACAACATATCACAGAAAATACATGGTTTTCATGACTTCTTTCCCAAATTGCAAGCTCAGAGAATATTTGTCATACGAATTCCTGACATTTGGGGAGTTATGAAGCCTGACTATTGTTTAGTCAAAGCAAATAAATCCCAGAAAATTGGCTCCAAAGATTTTTTATCTACACACAGCTAAGTCAAACTTGAACATTCTCAGCCTCCAAAGGACAGCAAACAAAAAAAGACAACCAATAACCAGAAATGTGCAGATTTAATTTAGGAACAAGAGAGCAGTACTTGATATTTCATAAACTTGATATACTAAACCAATGTGCAGGGGCGCCTGGGCGGCTCAGTGGGTTAAGCCTCTGCCTTCGGCTCAGGTCACGATCCCGGGGTCCTGGGATGAAGCGGTGCCTCAGGCTCCTGCTCAGGGGGAGTCTGCTTCTCCCTCTCCCTCTCACCCCCACTCATGCTCTCTTGCTCTCTCAAATAAATAAAACCTTAAAAAAAAAAAAAAAAAGATGTGCTTTGTTAAAGTGGTCATCCAGGGGCACCTGGTTGGCTTAGTCAGTAGAGCAAGTGACTCTTAATTTCAGGGTTGTGAGTTCGAGCCCCATGTTGGATGTAGAGCTTCCTTTAAAAAGTAAACAAGGGGCGCCTGGGTGGCTCAGTGGGTTAAAGCCTCTACCTTCGGCTCAGCTCATGATCTCAGGGTCCTGGGGTCCTCTGCTCAGCAGGGAGCCTGCTTCCTCCTCTCTCTCTGCCTACTTGTTCTCTCTCTCTCTCTCTCTGTCAAATAAATAAAAATCTTTTTTTAAAAGTAAACAAAATAGGGGCTCCTGGGAGGCACAGTCAGATAAGCAGACTCTTGGTTTCAGCTCAGGTCACACTCTCAAGGTCCTGGGATCGAGCCCCACGTCAGGCTCCACGCTCAATGCAGAGTCTGCTTAAGATTCCTTCTCCCTTTCCCTCTTCCCTGCTCTCTCCCTCGAAAATAAATAAGCCTCTCAAAAATAAATACATACATAAAATGGTCGTCCAAATACAAGGGTGGAATAGTCTGTACAATCCACTTAAGTTAGAAAAATTCACATTTTACCGAAGATTTATTTGACAATAGTTCTGATGCTATAAACAAAATGAAGAAGAATAAGGGAAAAAAAAAACATTCCATCTGAAAAGCTGGTGTGCTCAGCTTTCATTTTGTAAAGAAATGTGCCTCTCTTGCTCTAATTGCTTTCAATTAAACCTTTTTATGGTATCTTTTCAGGACGGTCTGACTTAGAATAAACCTGTTTCCAAACCAACCTGTTTTTCCCACACAATCAGTATTTTGTGTCATATAAAATGAGGCCAGACAATGAGATTTTTAAGTGATATATATTGAAAATGTGTAGTAGGAGGCACACACATACATCTCTATAGATGTTCATATAGATATAGATGTATATATTCAAAAGCAACACTCCTATGCCTGGAAGACTCTGAGGGATAGTCTTTAATCCACTTTCACCACACTGTAGATTTTAGTGATGAACCAGAAACAAGAAAAAAATCCAATTGTACCTGAAACAAAATGAAAAAGATACTTGTTAACCAGACACTATAGCAAATCAAAATAGCTTTCTCAAAAATGCAAAGTATGTCAGTTTGGAGGTGAACGGATTCTCTAAATCTCAAGACTCATACATTATCAAATACAAAATCACCAGGCTCTCCGGCTGAGCAAAGAGGGTGAGCAGCAGGGCTAGAGGCAGCCGCCTGCAACAGGAGGTGAGAATCCATTTGATTGAACGCTGCAGGTCTCTAACCAAAGCAAAAAAAAAAAAAAAAATGAGTAGCTTAAGTTGTCTATTTCAAAAAGGATACAAAGAGGTCCAAGGATAGTTTCTAATATAATAAACTTCCTATACCCTGCTTCAATTTAGAAAATGTAAATAAAACCATTATCACTTGATGTAACAAAAGGGGCAATAATCTGTTATTTACTTGCATACTCAGAACATAAATTAGTTTTATTTTTATTTATTTATTTGTTTGTTTGTTTATTTATTTATTTATTTGACAGAGAGAGACACAGTGAGAGAGGGAACACAAGCAGGGGGAGTAGGAGAGGGAGAAACAGGCTTCCCACTGAGCAGGGAGCCCGGTGCAGGGTTCGATCCCAGGACTGCAGGATCGTGACCTGAGCCGAAGGCAGATGCTTAACCAACTAAGCCACCCAGGCACCCCATAAATTAGTTTTATAAATCAAAGTTTTGTCTTATTAAACTTGAGAAATATCCCATTTCTGGAAATTTACCTTAAAGAAATGACCCCATGGGGCGCCTTGATGGTTCAGTGGGTTAAGTGTCTGCCTTCGGCTCAGGTCATGGTTTCAGGATCCTGGGATTGAATCCTGCATTGGGCTTCCTGCTCAGTGGGGAGTCTGCTACTCCCTCTCCCTCCGCCCGCCCCCCCCCCCCCGGGGCTTTTGCGCTCTCTTTCTCTCAAATAAATAAATAAAATCTTAAAAAAGGAAAAGAAATGACCCTATAAAAGAAAAAAAAATAAATGCAAAAATGGTGGTTATAATTCTATGATTTATAATATTGAAAAATTACAACCAAACCAAACGCCCCCTTATAGGTGACCTAGCTACATGACGGACTAAGTGCTCAATGAGATAAGATAGTCACCAAAAATGACAAATTTAAAGACTATACAGGATCATGGAGCAATCTTTATAATATGGTGTTAGGGAAGCCTAAAAAAATAATAATAATGGTGTTAGGTAAGCCTGATCGAAACTCACCAGCGTGAACACTGTATACACTCAAACCCATGGACTAGATAGAGCAGCACATGGACCAAAGAAGATACCTTTATATGTGGGGTGATACAATTCTGGGCAAAGTTTTCTTTAACATGGGATTTCACTGACGTTCATATTATGAAAACAATTGTCAGATGATATTAAAGTCCAATGACTCAAAGAAAACTTGAATAGGAGCTTTCTTTTCCAGGTCCTATCGTCTAACCTCAAGACAAGTCAATCATCTAGGAAAACCTGTTAATCACAGAAAGCTTTAGGCAGGCTTTGGGCCTTTTTCTTTGCCAGTTTCCAAGCTCAGAGTAACTTCCCATCCAATATAGCATCATGCCACTTCCCTCCCACCCTTCAAAGCTCCTTCTCAGAAGTCAGTGTGGCATAGCGATTAAGACCACAGGCTCTGGAGTGACATAAATCTACTCCACTGATTACTAGCTGTCTGATCCTGGGCAAGTGACAATCTTGCCAAACCTCAGTTTTCTCAGCTGAAAAATGGGATGAGATAATACCTATTGTGCTACCTATTTCCATTAAGCTTCCTTTTCTGAATCCAACAACATCAAAGGCTCAGGAGAGGACGATGTGTAGCTAACACACGTCTCTGAATCTAAGACATTACTGATTTCAATTTGCTGCATATTATCCCCATACACTACTGAAATGTCTACGAATTCTCAAACTCTTTGATCCTCTACTTACAATACGCAAATTATCTCCTACCCGCAACACAAAGCTCCATCAACCCGCGCACTGCTCTGATAGGCAACGGAGCTCAGTCAGCTGGCTTTGGAGTCAGGCAGACACTGAGCTATATGATATAGAGCAAGCCACCCATCTCCTCTGGTCCTTCTAAGTGAAAAGGAATTCTATTCCCACCCAACTAACGGGATCGACTTGAGGGAAAAAGGTAAGATACATGAGGGTGCCCGTCGGCGGAGGCACTCAAGAAATGAGAGCTAGCATTTGTGTTCTGATTTGGGGCTTGACGAATATAGTCACATAGGGCTTATTTGACTAGGGTAGTAGTCCTCAACATTGCCGGTACCCTGGAATCATCTAGGGAGATTTAACAACTACTACTGCCTGCTTCACATCCCCCAGAGATCGTGATTTAATTGATCTGGGAGGCTGCCTAAGTATCAAGATTTTTAAAATCTCCCCAGGTGATTCTAATATGCAACCAGGGTTTCAGAACCTCTGGTCTAGCCTGCCTTTCCCCCTCCCTCTCTCCCAGCCTCCCTCCCTTCCTCCCTCCCTGTAAACAAACATCACTAAGTATAAAGAGAGGTGGGGAAATTTCTTTTCTAAGGGCCACTGAACCACACAATTGAAAAGCACCTTAAAGGATCTGGAAAAATGGAAATATTTTTTCCTACAACTCAATTGCTTGTACTACAATTTGCGGGTAGAAAAACAGAGATAGGCCAAAAAGGGAGAGAATGGTCACTTTGGTGTCTCTGTCTCCTTTTGCCTCAGGTCAGAAAATACTAAACCAATACTAGGAATGTCTTAGTTTCTTTTCAAGCTTCATAACCTCTTATCATCAGGTCACGTGATACAGGATCTTGATGAGACAGTCCAAGCCAAGCGGAGAGGCCCATGCTTCCCCTTGTCCTGTCCCTCATAGCAATTCTATAAGGGTAAAGAACGCACAGCCCGATCCTGGGACTGCTCTTCAATATACATTTCTTCTGAGGCTCTCCAAAGTGGTCATTATATTCGTGCACTTGAAAAAGAAGAAACTAGCTCAATAAAACATCTTGAGGGGCACCTGGGTGGCTCAGTGGGTTGAAGCCTCTGCCTTTGGCTCAGGTCATGATCTCAGGGTCCTGGGATCGAGCCCCGCATCGGGCTCTCTGCTAAGCAGGGAGCCTGCTTCCTCCTCTCTCTCTGCCTACTTGTGCTCTCTCTCTCTGTCAAATAAATAAATAAAATCTTTAAAAAAAAATCTTGAAAGTCTACCGCATTCTACTCGATACGAACAAACCTTTAAAGAGTCTTTCCAAAATATAAAAATAAAAAAAAAAGAAGAAGAAAGAAAAATAAATAAATAAATATAAATAGTCTTTCCATGGCCACTGTGGGGTCTGTATTCCAATACACATTGATCTCAGAATTTGCAGCCATAAGACATGCAGACAAAAGGTTTTCCTAAAGTTGGAATGAAAGCCATCACCCAAAGGAATAAAGAGAAAGCTTGTTTGGAGAAAAGAGCCTTGGGGTCCTTGACCCCCTTCAGCCTGGCTCTGGGTTAAGTGCTTCCGGGAGCGATCAGACTGAGTCCAAGTCTCTGAGATAAATACTAGGACTTTCCCCATTCTATAAGGAAACAGAGGCTCAGAAAGTCTGTGGACTTGCCTTACAACACCCACCAATGAGCAATACAGCCGGGACTCAAAGCCAACTCTGCCCAACTGTTTTAGGATAGGGAGATCAATACGGGCTGAGGTGACCACGAACCGCTTTGTGCAGAAAGAGCTCAGAGAATGAGCAGCCATTGGGCGGGAAAAGCCTGGGGTGTAGGGAGTAGAAATCAACTCAGGTACGAAACGCCAGAGATTGTAAACTACACCAGGCAAGAATGCCAGAGAACGCAGACTCTGCTTACCACCGGGGAAAGGAATGCTTCCCTTCCTTTGAAATATTTTAGCATGATACGCAAGACTGGAAGGATACTGGCTACTGGAGGGTCCAGAGTTGAAATAGATGTGTGACTCCGGTTTTGCATACTCTCAAGAATAGAGAGGACTTCGTCCCGCTCGTTCCTACAGCACCTGGCATGTGGGTCTGTAAATGTAAATCAAGACCAAAATGAGCTGAGCTTGAAGAAGTAAGGAAGTTATTCCCCAGGAAAAACTGGAAGAATGTGCCTCCATGTTTTGAAAGAAGGGTCAACAGGATATGGAAAGACTTGAGAAAATCTGTTTCCATCATCTCATTCTTGAGGGCGATATTGTGCCATCTGAGATGTGCGGATCTTAGCTCTCCCGATTCAGAGCGTTTCCCCTGATCAAACAGAGGGCCACAGAAGAGATTCCACAGGCCTCCTCTGGTTGTTGGCTTGGCCTCAGCTCCTCTCTCCTGATGAGGACATGGAGAGTTGTAGTTAAGAGAATGAGCTTTGGGGGCGCCTGGGTGGTTCGGTGGGTTAAGCCTCTGCCTTCGGCTTGGGTCATGATCTCAGGGTCCTGGGATCGAGCCCCCATCGGGCTCTCTGCTCAGGGGGGAGCCTGCTTCCCCCTCTCCCTCTGCCTGCCTCTCTGCCTACTTGTGATCTCTGTCAAATAAATAAATAAAAGATCTTTTTAAAAAAAGAGAGAGAATGAGCTTTGGAGTCAGACCAGCCTGGGTTCGAAGAATCAGAGCTCCAACACTTACTAGCGGAGTGACTTTGAGCAAGTCACTTAATCTCTCTGGGTCTCAGTTTCCTCATCCGAACAATGGGAGTAACATGACCCAATACCTCATGATAGCTAGATAATTAGGGGGAAATTAAGTGAGATAAATACATGCAAATAGTTGGCACATAGTCAACTCAACAAAAAACAAGTAGTATTGGATCTATGTTTCCATATTCCCTATTAACACATTGCCAAGCCCATGGAAGCTTAATAACTATTTGTTGGTTGGTTAACAATTAGCATTAATATATCTTTATCCCGTTTTGATCTTTTGGCCTTTAGAACTGAATTTCTTTTTTTAGATTTTTAAAATTTATTTATTTGACAGAGAGAGCACATGCACAAGCAGGGGGAGCAGCGGGCCGAGGGGGAGAGAGAAGCAGGCTCCCTGCCGAGCAGGGAGCCCGATCCGGGGCTTGGCCTTGATCCCAGGACTCTGGGGTCATGACCTGAGCCGAATGTAGATGCTTAACTGATCGAACCACCCAGGTGCCCCAGAACTGAAATTTTTAATAAGGCAGACACAAGTCGGTACAGTAAAACACAAAAGGCCCACGAAGGCTAACATTTGTGCGTTGAGATAATTGGATTTTTCCTTCAGTGTGTCTCATCTTACACTGTGTGAGAACATAGATTCTTCACTTTAATTTAGTCATAAAATATTACACAGTAGACATTCTCAAAACATATTGAGCTTCATTAGGTTCTTTTAATGAATAAAAACATATTCAAAGCACAGACATTTAGTGAGAAAGCCACCAGAAAAGCACTCTGCACTTGGCTAATACTGCTTCTGGGTCTTAAAAGCTCCTGGTACCAAACTGGCTTCAATCCCTGCACAGTGATTGGTGATTTAGAGTCTCAGATTCTAAACAGAATCTTGATGCTTGAGACAATCAAAACTGTATTTTGAAAATAGCATTAACTCTTAAGTAAAAGTGAGGTTCAAAAATAGTTCACTCTAGACCAAGGTTTCTTAACAGTGGCACCACTGACATTTGGGGCCAGTTAATTCTTTGTTGTAAAGGGCTGTTCTATGTACAGTAGGATGCTCAGCACAATTCCTAGCCTCTACCCACTAGATGTCTCTAGCACTGCTCCAGTCGTGACAATTAAAAATGGCACGTATTGCGTGGAGCATTGGGTGTGGTGCATAAACAATGAATCTTGGAACACTGAAAAAATAAAATTAAATTTAAAAAAATGTCTCCACATACTGCTAAATGTTCCCTAGGGAGCAAATTCACCCCTGGTTGAGAAACACTGCCCTAGAATAATAGACTGTGGCTGAATAATAGACCTTGCAATAAAAGACCATGCAAACATTTTTCATGGCTTGCTTAAAATATACATCATCACATAAAAGACTTCATTCACTACCCAACAGCAATGCCAAGGTTTGTTAGGCTAGAAATGTCATTATGATAATAGAAGATAGTACTTTAGACTTTTAGAGAAGGAATCCTAAGTGTTAGATCTTAATTGGTTCCTGTGATTTTATGTACTTCCTATCAAAATAAAACTACACTATTTCAATTCATTTTCTTAAGATGTTAACTCATTTGGAGCACCTGGCTGCTTCAGTCAGTAGAGCGTGTGACTCTTGATCTTGGGGTTGTAAGTTCAAGTAGAGATTACTTAAAAATAAATTTTAAAAAGAGATTTTTAGCTCATTTGTTGCTATCTAAAACAAAACTTGATGCAAATAAAAAATCACTAACTATCCTCCAATCGAGACCAAGTATCTGTAAATGAACCAGCAACGAGCACCCATTAGAAATCAGAGGAAAACAATCAAATTAGAAGAGAGCAAAGCCTACTCGGTAATGCCCAGACTTAGTTTCTTTTTTAACTAACTTAACCAGGTGATAAACTAGTTTTTAAAAACCAGTTAGGATTTGGGACAAGTCACCCAAACTTAACTGAAATTTATTTATTTTTTAACTGAAATTTATTTATCTTAGTCTATACAATACAAGGTTTCCGTCCTTGATGGAAATCCGTACCCTTTGATGATATTGTTGATATATTGTGGCTTATCTTTGCTCTCCCTGTCCCTTGAATCCTACTTTGACATGTTGCTTACATATCTGCAAGTGCGCCACCAACTGAAAACTGGGTAGAGGGACACCAGCCACAATGCACATCACTTCCTTTGCCTCAAAAAATGAGTGGAAGAAAACAATAGGATGCCATTTTAGACATACCATGTTAACAAAAAAGAAAACCATTTCTGGGGTTTTGTTTTGTTTGTTTTTTCAAAAATAATACTCAATGCCAGTCAAGGTTGTGGGGGAACCCATACGCTATGCTAAATGGCAGAAAAGCATAAAGAACCAAAAAATATTCATGCTTTTTGACCCTGCTATCCCATTTCACAGACTGTCTTAAGGAAATCATTCAAAATAGAAAAAAAAAAACAAGTTTAATAGGCAAAAAACAGTTAAGTAATCTGCTCAATAGATTAAGCAGCCTCACAAACAATAAATATAAAGGATTCATAGTTGGGGCACCTGGCTGGCTCAGTCAGAAGGGTGGGTGTGGGACTCTTAATCTCGGGGTTGCGAGTTTGAGCCCCGTGTTGGGTGTAGACATTAGTTAAATAAATTTTTTTAAATAAATAAAAATAGGGACGCCTGGGTGGCTCAGTCGGTGTAGTGTCTGCCTTCGGCTCGGGTTTTGATCCCAGGGTCCTGGGACTAAGTCCCATGTCGGGCTCCCTGCTCAGTGGGGAACCTGCTTCTCCTTCTGCCTGCTTGTGCTCTCTCTCTCTCTCTCTCACAAATAAATAAATAAAATCTTTAAAAATAAGTAAATAAATAAATATAAAAGATTTGTAGCAACATGGAAATAAACTTAGTATATAAATAAATAATCTTCCCTACAGTCACAATACTCAATATTGAAGGATGACAGCTGTGAAGTCGTATCCTTCTGCTGCAATGACACAGATGAATCCAAATACCAAAGACAATGTGGTGACCACAAGGAAGAGCTTTGGATGAATGCATAATTATTCTAAATGAGTGTAAAACTCCTTGGCATTTTAAACATGAGTGGATATTGCTAATTTTCCAGTTGCCATTTTAAAAAAAAAACCTCTCAGAAGCATTTGTCTACAGCAAGAAAGAGTAATCAGCAATTATTAACTGTATTTTTGTGTATATCCATATTCTCAAGACTAATGATTTAATTAAGGATGTCTTCCTCAAAAGTGAACAACATGAACATAAGCAATAAGCCTTGCTTCCTGCAGTGAACCTCAAAATATAATGATGATGACAAAATAAAAGTAATTCAACAGATAGGGATAGGGTGGCTGGGTTATGGACATTGGGGAGGGCATGTGCTATGGTGAGTGCTGTGAAATGTGTAAGCCTGAGATTTGCAGACCTATACCCCTGGGGTAAATAATAATTACATGTTAATAATAAAAAAAGTAACTAAGGGTGGCTGGGAGGTGGAGGGGTAGGATTATGGACACTGGGGAGGGTATGTGCTATGGCAAATGCTGTGAAATGTGTAAGCCTGATGATTCACAGACATGTACCCCGGGGCAAATACTACATTATATGTTAATAAAAAATTTTAAAAAATAAAAATAAAAAATAAAGTAATTCAACAGAAAAATATATATATAATGATGAAATGTAAAGAGATGCCATTTAAGGGTCTATAAGCACACAGAGTTTCTTAAAGAACAGTTCTAGAAAATAGATGCGAAAAACACACATTATGGGGGTGCCTGGGTGGCTCATAGGTTAAAGCCTCTGCCTTTGGCTCAGGTCATGATCTCAGGGTTCTGGGATCGAGCCCTGCATCGGGCTCTCTGCTCAGCAGGGGGCCTGCTTCCCCCTCTCTCTCTGCCTGCCTCTCTGCCTACTTGTGATCTCTCTCTCTGTGTCAAATAAATAAATAAAATAAAATAAGATATAAAAATAAAATAAAAAGACTTCGATTTCTGACACATTTCCACAGTTTATATATCTGTTGAACCTGAGAGTTAGAATCAGAAACAATACTTGAAATTTGTCCAAGTGACCTACATAAGTCATATGACTTGAGAGAAGAACCAGAACTTAAAAGTGAGGCAGGTAGAAGGGCACCTGGCTGGCTCAGTTGGAGGAGCTTGGGACTCTTGATCTCAGGGTTGTGAGTTCGAGCTCCACGTTGGTTATGGAGATGACTTAAAAGTAAAATCTTAAATAAAAAAAAAAGGAGGCAGATAGAATGGAACGCTGCCTCGCTCGTCCTGAAAAGGTTTCCAAGCTCTCCAACTTCATTATTTCTCTAACTGGGTCATTTTATAAACCACTCCATTTTGCCACCTACATCAAGCATTAATCTAAACAAGAATTGCCATCATGTCTTGGACCCAAATAACAACCCCAAGTGCGTAATCCTGAGAAGTATACATCTTGTCCCTCGTATCTAATTGCTTATATGACTACACATTCACTTAATCTATTTTTGCTAATTTAAAAGTTATTCAAGCCAGTTAATGTTTATGCTTGGAGGCTATTCAAAGGTGATTATACATAACCCTTTCTGTGCTTCGGAACACATCCCTACTGCTTAAAAACATTCACCAGGGACAACCTTGAAGCTAAGTACATAAGGTCCCTCCAGCTCCCCAGGCTTTGCAATCTTTTATCCCCAAAGTATAAAAATGAACATGATGACTTCGTTCCCTATTCCTTCCATTAATTGTTAATTGATGCTTATTACATTACGGCTACCTCCAAGTCTCTTCAGAGAGTCTGAAATGCATGAAGTAATTCTATGGTTACCTGTAAAAAGGAAGAAGATCAGGACAATGACCATCGTGTACCCAAAGTATAAAATGCTGCTTGCAAAGCCTGTGATTTGAAGTTTGGCGAAGAAGTAATGAACTGCATATATGAAAAGGTAAACAGCTGTAAAACTGCTGGTAAAAAAGGATCTCCACCACCAACGATAATCCTGCAAAAAGAAATAGAAAAAAATAACTTTTTAGGTGAACTCTAACTATAGATGGGTTAGCAACTATTGTCATAAAATAGGCTCTATTAGACTATGGAGTAAAAAATAAAAGGGGAAGTTTCATAAGAAGTTCAAAGTAGGGGGAGCCCGGGTGGCTCAGTCGGTTAAGTGACTGCCTTCAGCTGAGGTCATGATCCCAGCGTCCTGGGACCGAGCCCAGGGTCAGGCTCTCTGCTAAGCCGAAGCCTGCTTCTCCCTCTCCCGCTGCTTGTGCTCTCTCTCAAATTAATTAATTAATTTTTAAAAGTCTTTAAAAAAAAAAAAAAGAAATTCAATGTGGTATACACTATCTGACTAATGCATGTCTGCTCGGGGTATAAACTCCTTGTTTCCAGGGAGACCGCATGTGCCTTCAGGGTCTTCACTTGTAATACACACATCTTTTCTATCAGGACGCTGCCTCAGCCTTGGAAGGCTTTCCGGTCAGCTTCAATTTACTGGCCAGAGCTGCCTCAGGCTAGGTAGAGAAAGGTTAGTATAGAAACTTCAGATTGAGCTTTATGGCAAATGCGATTTGCTTTACCCAGCTTAAGTTGGGACCCACGGAGGCATGACGGAGGTCCTTACGCAGGTTCTGCCTATTCTACTGGGTCCTGCTGATGCTAATTTTACTGCAGGGGGTGGGTAGAGCATGCGACTCTTGATCTGAAGGTTGAGTTCAAGCCCCACATTGGGTGTGGAGCCTACTTAAAAAAAAAAAAAAGAAAAAAATTTTACTGGAAAGGCACTGTGATCAAGGGCTAAGGGGACCTACAGTGCAGAAAAGAGTTAACATAGCAGGTGTGAAGTTACTATCTTCAGAAGGGCCGGCCTGCAAGTTTGGCGTTTGGCTTCCATCTGGGAATTCGGCATTTAATCATTCCCTGATTGATAAGACTGGTTTGCTATACCTAGACTGTACAAGCAACGTGATTTATGATGCGCACTTGCTTTCCTTTTGGGAGTCTGGAATTTTTGTAGTTGCTAGGCAGAGGTTGCTTATGCGACTAGCTCCTAATGAAGACCTTGGATGAGGAGTCTCTAATGGGCTTCTCTGGGCACAAACACTGCATATCTATTGCTATATTTTTTACTGCTGGAGAAAGGAGCACAATTGATGTATCCTCTTGTAGAAAAGAGAAAGCATGGGAAGACTAAACGTGGATTTCTCCAGGCTCCACCTGTGTCTTTTCCCCTTGCTGATCCTGTTGCATATCCTTTGGCTATAATGGGTCTTAGCCATGCATACATCTATATGCTGAGCTACATGAGTCCTTCCAGTGAACTGTCAAATATGTGGGTGGTCTTGGGAGCCTCCAAAACATTCCTTTTTTTCTTCTTAAGTAGGCTCCACACCCAGCGTGGAGCCCAATGCAGGGCTTGAACTCATGACCCTGAGATCAAGACCTGAGCTGAGATCAAGAGTCGGACGCTTAACTGACTGAGCCACCCAGATGCCCCATCTAACAAATAGAAATAGGCACATCATATGCCTATGAAAGTGCTCTCAGACATCATGTACATGATCGTCATTCCCTAAACTCTCTATTGTCACCTTTAGAGAGTCACATTTAACTACCAAAAAAGAAGGATGTAGGGGATTTATGAAAATAATTTTCACTACCATTTTAATTATCCAGAAAGACATCAGAAAAAAATGGGGGTGGAGTGGGGTAAACAGAACTATTTATGTCCATGGTAACCAAAAGGCAATGAAATGAAAATAAGAGAAAGGGCCTTTAGCAGCAATCTCTAACCCATAAAACAATGCTGGCCTAAGCGGTGAAAATTTTAATTATTAAAAAAAAAACACCATTGAACCAGATCTTTTATATGTCTAAATATCAAATCAGTTCCCTATATTTTTCCATGTTAACTGAATATTACACAGCAATTACAGTAACTAGTCAGAAAGAAATTGCTTTCTGATTAAATTTTCCATCAAAGTGGCATTAACTTGATAGCTACATCAAAATCAAAACGTGTCATCAGGAAAACACAATATAAAACTGATCTCATGTTCAATTCCTTTCTCAACACAAGCTTCTCATTCCAATAAGAGTTTGGGAAGCAGAAAATACATTCATTTCTTAGGTCTTTACCTCAGCGCACAAATGGAAATAACACAGCAAAACTGTAGCTTCTGAACAGGTAATCAGGAGAATTATAAAGACCAAGAAAAGGAAGCCAAACATGAAGTACATCTGATGAGACCTGAAAATAAAAATGACAGCTTTAAAATAATTAACTTCCCAGTACACAGAAAGCCCAATCCAAATCCATACAAGAGACGGCCACATTTCTCGAACCTTAGCACTTCATTCCAAACCTTTATCTATCCATCCAGCATCCAAAAGAGATTCCTTGACCTGTGCGGCTTCTGAGTTCCGCCCCATCTTGTTCACAGCAAATCGGTGTGGCTACTTACCCACAATTCTCTGCTGACATAATTCGGTATTCACTCAAGACCCATCAGGATCTGTCATTTTCTTTGTGCACATTTTAAACATGCTTTCTTTTTAGCACGGGAAGCTTGTAAGTGCCATAAATAACAGCGACTACGTTACATTACACAAAGCCACAGAATCAAATACTGCTTTGCTTTTGAAGCTCTATGGACAGGAGGCCTCCCCCAATTGGTCTTGATAGCACAGCACACATAATTCTATTAAACATACTTTCGGACATGCATCTTCTTAAAGCTCTGTGTGTGGACTCCATTGCTGCCAGACTTTGGAGGAACAAAGTCATTTCTTTCATTATTACAGAGCCGAACTGACTAAATTGGGGTAAGCAATTTTAAGAGCCTCCTGAAGAAAAGAAATTGAGGAACCGATCAATACCCCATTTGAAACTCTCCCACAGAATGCATTCCCCAGGTACAAGGGCAAGGGACAGGGCTTGAGGAGAATGATGTCTATAGATAACGAACATATACAAAGTTGTATACAGCAAGCACCCTCTGTTTCATTGCAGTAAAACTTGTCTGAAGACTCTTCTAGTTTTCACTTGAAAATTATTTTCCCATCAAAAACATCTGGAAAACGTGGTTACTATAATCGATTTTGCAGCAGGTTAAATATTTAGTTGCTGACAAGGTAACAGACTTTATTGCTTATCTTTTCAACAAATTTGGCACAATGCTGTTTAAAAGGTGAGCAATTAACGTGCAAGATTAAGCCTAAAAATAAATAAATAAAATAAATTTTTTTAAAAAGGCCTGACTTTTGAGGACCCGAAAGCTGTGTGTGAAACGTGGCTTTGGGACAAAAGCATTGTAAACACACACAGCTGGCTACTGGTGCAACCCGCTCCTGAAACCAGATGCAGTCAAGAATCAGGAATTAAGAAAAAAAAGAGGGGGGCGAGTCTTGGAGAAGCTGAAGCTGTCACACTTGCATCAGCGAGCACGGTTCTTACTTTATATCAGGATTCTTAAATCACGACAGATTCAAAGGATCAAAGAGAAAGAGGACCGCTGTAAGGAGCAGGTACCCCGACATCAGAGCTAACACCTGACAGACAGGAAAGCAGAAAAAGATTACTCACATACAGCTCAGTACAGATGAAGACCCAGAGTCAGTGGTCTTCAAGGTATTTTTAGCAGAGGAATGCTGGAATCTTGCATGGAAGGTCAGTAGGGAAAAGAGAGACACATCAGGGCTGCCTCTTCCCATCTTCAGGCACCTCCTTCGAAGAGACACCCCTGCCCCCCGCCCTGCAAAGGCTCAGGGAAGTATGGTAGGAGCCAACTTTCTAAGTCATCTGGAAAGGCTTAAAAAGAGGTTATTACTTTTTAAAAAAGGAAACCCACATAGAAATTTCCATCAAGGGACGCCTGGGTGGCTCAGTTGGTTGAGCGGCTGCCTTTGGCTCAGGTCATGATCCCGGCATCTTGGGATCGAGTCCCGCATCGGGCTCCTTGCTCCGCAGGGAGCCTGCTCCTGTCTCTGCCTCTGCCTGCCTCTCTCCCTGCTTGTGTTCTGTCTCTGTTAAATGTATAAATAAAATCTTTTAAAAAATAAATAAATAAATAAATAAAAATAAAAAAAAAAAAAAAAGAAATTTCCATCAAAAAGTGTCTTTAAAAACTTGTGAATTAAGTCTTAGTTCCCTAGGAAATTCCCCTGGGGTCAGATCGCCACTTCCTGGATAAAAAAATGGGGGAGGGGTTGCCAAATGAAGTTTTAACCATACCAGAATTTAACCTCCTTGAAACATAGGAAAATTAAATGATCAACAATTAAGATTTTCTGAGATTATAAAGATACAATACTCACCAAATACTGTTCAGAATGAAAAAGAGTTGAATAAAAATACAGCCAAAAGGTAAAATGCCACCGATTATGATGCCAAAAAGTGGTTTGGTAAAGAAATTCTGCCGAGGAATATGACGGGGAATCTGATTTGTGTGAACTGGACACCTAAACTGCTCGAAAAGAAATTCAAGTGAAAATCAGAATGACATGAAACTGAAGTGAATTTATATACTTATAATCACATCCTGAATCCTGAATTGGAATAGGACAAGGGACACTTGCAAAAGCAGTCATGTGGGCAGAAGCTAGACTAACGCTGTGCAAGAGAAACATAATGCAAGCCATATATGCAGTTTTAAAGCTTTTGAAGCTGCATTTTAAAAAGTGAGAAGAAATAGGCACCATCAGGGCGCCTGGGTGAATCAGTCAAGTGTCTGCCTTTGGTGCAGGTCATGATCTCAGGGTCTTGGGATCGAGTCCCGCATCGCACTCTCTGCTCAGTGGAGAGCCTGCTTCTCCCTCTCCCTCTGCCCCTCAACTTCCCTGGTGCTCTCTCCTGCTCTCTCAAAAAATAAATTAAAAAAATTTTTAAAAAGAAATAGGCAGAATCAATTTATGAATACATTTCATTTGATCTAACATGTCCAAACATTATCAGTTAAATTTGTCATCCATATAAAAAGTACTAAATTGATATTTTATATTTTGTTGCTGTTGTTCTGTTTGAAATTCACTCTGTATTTTATACCTCCTTACAGCACTTACCAAATTGGAACTCGCCATATTTCAAGCACTCAAAAGTCATATGGGGCTGGTGACCACCATACTAGAGAGCACACAGCTAGATAATAAGGGTGTTTATCCTTTCCTATCAGTTTCAAGGGAGAGAGTAGACAAGATTTAGTGGTGATTATTCCAATATGAAGTATTTGATGACAAAAAGTCCTCTCAGAATGTGTAGAAAACCTGAAAGACTCCACCAAAAAATTGCTAGAACTAATACATGAATTCAGCAAAGCTGCAGGACGTAAAATCAATGTACAGAAATCAGTTGCATTTCTATAGACCCATAATGAGGCAGCAGAAAAAGAAATCAAGGGACGCCTGAGTGGCTCAGTTGGTTAAGCGGCTGCCTTCGGCTCGGGTCATGATCCCAGGGTCCTGGGATCGAGTTCCACATCGGGCTCCTTGCTCAGCGGGGAGCCTGCTTCTCCCTCTGCCTCTGCCTGCCACTCTGCCAGCTTGTGCTCTCTCTCCCTCTCTCTCTCTCTCTCTGACAAATAAATAAATAAAATCTTTAAAAAAAAAAAAAAGAAAAAGAAATCGAGGAATCAATCCCATTTACAATTGCACCAAAAACAATAAGATACCTAGAAATAAACTTAACCAAAGAGGTAAAATATCTCTACTCTGAAAACTATAGAACACTTATGAAAGAAACTGAAGAGGACACAAAGAAATGGAAAAACATTCCATGCTCATGGATTGGAAGAACATTGTTAAAATGTCAATACTACCCAAAGCAATCTACATTATCAAATGCAATTCCGAATCAAAAATGCAATCCCTATTGGGACGCCTGGGTGGCTCAGTTGGTTGGGCAACTGCCTTTGGCTCAGGTCATGGTCCCGGTGTCTTGGGATCGAGTCCCGCATCAGGCTCCTTGCTCCACGGGGAGCCTGCTCCTCTCTCTGCCTCTGCCTGCCTCTCTGCCTGCTTGTGTTCTCTCTCTGTTAAAAATGAACAGATAAAATCTTTAAAAAAAAAAATGCAATCCCTATCAAAATACCAATGGCATTTTTCACAGAGCTGGAACAAACAATCCTAAAATTTGTAGAGAATCCCAAAAGACCCAAATAGCCAAAGCAATCCTGAGAAAGAAAAGCAAGGCTGGAGGCATCATGATTCCAGACTTTAAGCTCCATTACAAAGCTGTAGTCATCAAGACAGTATGGTACTGGCACAAAAACAGACACATAGATCAATGGAACAGAATAGAGAGCCCAGAAATGGAACCTCAACTCTATGGTCAACTAATCCTTGACAAAGCAGGAAAGACTATCCAATGGAGAAAAAGACAGTCTCTTCAACAAATGGTGTTGGGAAGACTAGATAGCAACATGCAGAAGAATGAACCTGGACTGCTTTCTAACACCATACATAATAATAAATTCAAAGTGGGTGAAAGATCTAAATGTGAGACAGGAAACCATCAGATTCTAGAGGAGAACACAGGCAGCAGCCTCTTTGCTCATCCATAGCAACTTCTTACTAGGCATGTTGCTGGAGGCAAGGAAAACAAAAGCAAAAATAAACTATTGAGACTTCATCAAGATAAAAAGCTTCTGCACAGCAAAGGAAACAACAGAACTAAAAGGTAGCCTGCAGAATGTCAGAAGATATTTGCAAATGACAAAGCTGATAAAGGGCTAATATCCAAAATCTATAGAGTTCATCAAACTTAACACCAAAAAAATAAATAATCCAACTAAGAAATGTGCAAAAGACATGAACAGTTTTCCAAAGAAGACATCCAGACGGCTAATAGACACATGAAAAAATGCTCAACATCAAAAAAACCTCAAACAAACAAACAAAAAATGCTCAACATCACTCATCATCAGAGAAATACAAATCAAAACCGCAGTGAGATACCACCTCACACCAGTCAGAATGGCTAAAATGAACAAGACAGGAAATGACAGATGTTGGCGAGGATGTGGAGAAAGGGGAACTTCTTACACTGTTGGTGGGAATGCAAACTGGTGCAGCCACTCTGGAAAACCATATGGAAGGTTCCCAAAAAGTTAAAAATGGAACTACCCTACAACCCAGCAATTGCACTACTAGGTATTTACTCAAAGGATACAAAAATACAGATTCAAAGGGGTACATGTGCCCCAATGTTTATAGCAGCAAAGTCCACAATAGGCAAAATATGGAAAGAGCCCAGATGTCCATCAACAGATGAATGGATAAAGAAGATGTCATAGGTGTATATACATATACCTACACATATATGTAAGTATAGTAGTAGTTAGTTATATATAGAGAGAGATGTGGTATGTATATATACACACATATATATAGATGTGAGATACACACACACACACACACACACACACACACACAGTGTGGAATATTGCTCAGCCATCAAAAAGAAGAAATCTTGCCATGAGCAACCATGTGGGTGGAGCTAAAGCGTATTACGCTAAGCAAAATAAGTCAGTCAGCGAAAGACAAATACCATATGGTCTCACTCATATGTGGAATTTAAGAAACCAAACAGATCAACATAGGGGAAGGGAAAAAAGAGAGAGGGAAGCAGACAGTGAGACTCTTAACAACCGAGAACAAACTGAGGGTTGTTGGAGGGAGGCGAGTGCCAGATGGGCCTAATGGGGATTAAGGAGGGCACTTGCAGTGATGAGCATGGGGGGCTGTACGTAAGGGATGAATCGCTAAATCCTACTCTCGGAACCAATATTAAACTATATGGTAGCTAACTAGAATTTAAATAAAATTTTGAAAAAAAGATAATTTCTCTTAAAATGTGTCAGTATTTTTCAGGCATTTTTCTTTCAAGGCATTTTTCTTTTAAGACAAAACAGCTGCTGTTTTGTCTTATCTGATTTCTCTCCTGCAAATGCACACTATATCTTTGTACAACCCTTTTGCAGGCTGGCCTCATTTAGTCTTTTTTGATATCCTGCTCCTTTACCCTATGCATGGAATAGGTTAACTTCAGATCTATAAACTGAACAGCTCCATTTTTCAGACTGTATCTTTGCTTTCCTCCCCCACTGTATAATCTTATTACTTTTCGGACTTTGTTAAAGTCAGCCTTCCAACAATATGTCCCTTTAATTTCATCCAACAGAGATAGACAGAAATATAAACAACCTATATAAAATGGGAAGTACACTCAAGAGCATCTTTTGAAGCGTTACTGTGTTTCGTTTTTAAAAATTTTTTCAATCTTTTATTCCAAAATGATTATTCTTTGTAGTTTTCACCAATGGTACATTTCGCACTCCATGTATAGTAATATACACGTTGAGGTATTATTTCAGACATTAGTCAATGGCCAAAGGCAGGATTTTACAAATTTACCTTTTTCTTGCTTCCGAAATATGCACCGAGAAATGTTAACGGTACGGAAATTCCAAACCACAGCGCAAGGATACCTATGAGGGTGCCAAAGGAGATGGCAGCCGAAGACCTTTCCACCCAAAGAATCAAGTTCATAAAGAACAAGTCGACAAAGACGACACTGAGGAGAAAAAAAAACATCATCAGGAAAAGATATGCTTTCAGGAAAATGTTATAATCATACTGATGTGAATGTCGGAACATTCTTTTGGTGTGAAGGGTAGAATAAACAACAAGGCAAAACCCCAGAAGAATATTAAGTCTCACTGTGGAAACCCAGCCATTGAGCTGGGGCTTAACCCTAATACCATCTAGTAAGACAGCAGTTTATTATAAGACATTGTTCTCACATCCTACTCATCTCTGCACCTCCAGAGTCTAGCAGAAAATAAGGTGTGGAGTAATATGCCATGGAAAAATTCAATGTGCAATATAGCGAACACAATTAAGAACATGCATATACCAAAAACAGATTTTAGAATCCCAAAGGGAAATGGGTTGTGAGCCTCAAGTCCAACAAGCATTCACTTAACACAAGAGCTTTAAATCAGTCACTCAGAATCAAGGGGTCAGCTGAGAATCTACTGGATAAATCACCACACAAGTTCGGTCAAAGCTGCAGGTGAGTCTGGGTATGGATGTGAGTGTTTCCTAAAGCATTAAAGATGAGGGTTATGAGATGGGCAGAGGCTAGACTGCGGAATGCTTTGAACGCCAGGGTAAGGAACGTAGACTTGCTCCCGGCAGCATCAGGAGACAGCGGAGGGCGCTTTACATTCAAAGCTCTGGGGCACATAGCACAGCCTTCCAGGCAGAGAAGTCTGCAGCATGGTGAAGGACAGACCGAGAGAAGAGAAACTAGAGACGGGGAGAAGTAAGAATCTGTATAACGTGATGATGGTTAAAATGTAAATAAGGTATATAAAAGACATCAAGCACCGAGACGTGGTTAAAGATGGCAGATTGAAATCACACATTTAGCTCTCCCCCCTCTTCAAAAACTCCAATAAAATGATAGTAAAAGAATTTTCAAAGAGCACAAATGCACAAGGATGGGGGATACAGGAGAGAAGACATTAGCAACAAAATTCGGAAAGCAGACAGCAGATGGACAAGCAGTTAACAGTTAATGGGAGGGAAGGAGCGGCTAAAACCAGGACTGGCTGAAAGTCAGCCTAAGATACTCACAGACCTGCAGGTCCCCTCCCCCACGCGCAGAGCTGAAGACCTTCTTCCGGACCCCAGCAGAAGACTGGAGGGGCAAGCCTGTTAGAGGAGGTCCCTGCAGCTCAGAAGAAAACTTTAGAAAGGAAAATCTATGATTAACATCCGCAAAGAGATTAGAAGAGCCCCTGCAGCCAAGAAGCAAGATGACACTTTAAGGACTGGTGAGAAAAGAGCTCTTTGGAATTAGAAATATGACAAGGGGAATGAAAACCTCAGTAAAAGGGTTAGAACATAAAGCTAATGATATGTCTTAGAAAGCAGCATTAGGAGGAAGAGGACGAAGAGGAAGCAGGGGAGAAAAAATGAAAACACCCTAAGTGCCCACTGAAACATGAGTAGATAAAGAAGTTGTGGTGTACATACATAAAATTCAGCCTAAAAATGGAGTAAATCCTACCATTTGCAACAACATGGATGGACATTATGCTAACTGAAGACATTACGCTAACTGAAATAAGCCAGAGAAAGACAAATACTGTATAATCTCATTTATATGTAAAATCTAAAACAAAAACAAAAGCAAACCAAACTCGGGGCACCTGGGTGGCTCAGTAGGTTTAGCATCTGACTCTTGGTTTCCGCTGAGGTCCTGATCTCAGGGTCATGAGCTCGAGCGCCACGTCGGGCTGTGAGCTCAGCGGCGAGTCTGCTCGGGATTCTCTCCCTCTCTCTCTCCCTCTGCCCACACCCTGCTCCCTCTCTTTCTTGGTCTCTCAAATAAATAATCTTAAAAAAAAAAAAAAAGGCAAACCAGACTCAACGAAAAAAGAAATCAGACTTGTGGTTAACTGGGGCCAGAGTGGAGGGAGGAGGGTGTTCAAAAGGTACAAACTTCCAGGGATAAGTATGTAGGAGGAACTTAGTGTACAACATGATGGCTTACTGCTGTGTGATAGATAGATAGATAGATAGATAGGGAAGTTGTTAAGAGTGTAAATCCTAAGAGTTCTCATCATAAGGAAAGATTTTTTTTTTCCTTTTTTCTTCTTTTTGTTTTAAGATTTTATTTATTTGACAGAGAGAGAGAGATCACAAGTAGGTGGGGATGGGGGGGAAGCAGGCTCCCCACCGAGCAGAGAGCTCGATGCGGGGCTCGATCCCAGGACCCTGAGATCATGACCTGAGCCGAAGGCAGAGGCTTTAACCCACTGAGCCACCCAGGCGCCCCTCCCTTTTTTCTTATTTGCCTTTTCTTGTAGCTCTATGGGATGCCGGGTGTAAGCTGAACCTATTGTGGTCTCAATTATTTCTCAAAAACACAGGAGGAAAAAAGAAAAAACCAAAGAGGTCAAAAAGAAAGAAAGAAAAATTAGATGAACAGCCCAGGCACACGAGAAATAGGAGTCCCTTGAATAGACAGAGTTCTTCGTGTCTTTTAGGATATTAAGTAATTTGCTCAAGGTCAGACAGCCGATAAGAGGCAGAGCTGGGATTCTAATTCAGGCACGTGTGATTCTTTACGAGCAAGCCATTTCTGTGCTACGGTGTTAAGCTAAGGCCTCTATGGCGGGAACCCACCCCGCCAACCAGGTCTCCCTTCCCCGGGACCTTTTGTCAAAGCCACATCACGACGCACCAGCTAAGGCTCTGAGGTGTCCGGTTTAGGGAATCTCTGGTTAATGCTTTAGTTGGAAGTTCTCTCAAGGTCCATTCCAATTCTAGGACTTAATGCTGTCTTCCTATTTGCCATCTTTGTCCAATTTCTTATTCGGGATCATTTTCTTTTTATGTCCCTCATCTCGCACGATAAACCAACTTTGGCCATTACTTCCTTCATGTCACTATTTCTGCTTCACCCTCCCTGCTGTGTGCACGATGTCTTCTGCCTACTAAACCTATGTCGGTAGGTACCTCTACGGTGCTTTTTAAAGACTCACACGTGCTCCTGTCGGAGATGTATGTGGTCTGAAGCCCTTTCAAACAGCAACAAACTCAACAGTAAACCTCCTCTTTAGGTCTCATCAGTTTCTGGCATCTCAATAAGGGAGTCTGGTTGCCTATGATTTAACCATACTTCTTCAAATGTTTCTTAATACCTTTCTGCTCTAATGAATTTGTTCAGCCACAAGATTCTTCTGCCAAATTTCCCAGCTTTTGAGAGATTCATTTCAGCTGTTATCATTCCATGGCCAGAAAAATTAATTCTCACTTGACAAATCATAACCTCCCTTCTTATACATAAACTCAATTAACCCGTCTCAACAATTTCCCTTTTGAAAGTACACTCTAGAATGTTAATATGTGTTTAACAATTCTGTAACTGCCCTTCAGTTTCAAGTTCTTATATTCTAAATAGTTCTTCCTTTGTTGATCTCTAATGATTTCTAGACGTTTTCATGGAATCTTAAGAGGTCATCTGGGTTCATCTCCTACCTGAATCATTTATTCACATGTTCCTCAAACATTTATTGAGTACCTATGTGTTAGGCCCTGGTATTCCAAGATAAATAAATACCCTCGCTCTGAAAAACTCAGTCCAGTGGGAGACAGAGATAAACAAATAATTTACAATACAACAAGGGATACACCGAAGCAGATGATAAACACAGAGCAGTAGGAACACAGAAGAAAAGAGTGACCAAAAATACTTTATAACTCACAGAACAATTTCACAATCCATTAGTTCATTTACTTCTCTAAACGACTCTGTGACACAGGCATTACCAGGCAAGGAAATGGACAATCAGGAAGGTTATAGGACTTCTCCCAAAGTCACTTACCTAATACCAAGGGCCTGACAGTAAGTGCTAGAATTCAGACTTGCTTCTTTCTAATTGTAAAGTTTGGGCTATCTTCTCCTAAACTAGGAAAACTTTACTTACTAAACTAGGCTAAACTAAACTAGGAAAACTTTACTTACTAAACTAGGCTAAAGTAAACTAAAACTTACTAAACTAGGCTACCTTTTCCTTTTCCTACCTACCACTTTTGGGGTTACATGAAGGAAACGTATAGGGTTTAAGAAACTTACTTTCTTCAATTTCTTTTAGGGAACATCTATGTTCATTAGCCTGAATACTTCTCCTCGTAAATTTAAAGCCATTTTTATGCTGCCCATTTATGGCACCGTATGAGCTACTCACACATTGATATACTATGAGGCACTGGACTTCTCGTTCAACCTACTACATTCTAAGAAGTAAGAATGCCAGTACCATAGGATTCTGTCTCCCATATACCTACAAGAGCCCCTAACCCTCTTGAGGGAAACATGTCCTTTGTATCACGCCTGGTTTATTGTTTTAAAATTGCATTCAGTTCTACTAACAGAACTAGGAAACTGAATCTGTTTTGCATTTTTAAATTATTCACTTGATTTGATCATACAGTAGATATTTACTGAAAACTTACTCCATATAAGGCACTTGGTTCCACGCTGTGAAAGATAGAAAAATGAATAAGATATGGTACTCAGCCTCATGAGCTTTAGAATTCATAATGAGATAAGGCATATCACAAATAACTCCAATCCAAGGAACACTGTGATATGTGTTATAATAACAATAAGAGACACTATATAATTCCAGAACGTGGAAATGGTGGCATTTCAGTGGGGACATAAAAAAGAACAGGAATCTGGCTTTGGAGGATTGGAAAGAAGTGATTACAAAAAGAGGGAACAGCATGAGCAAAGGCATGACAGCAGAAGTCAAGAGTAGCTGACAAGTACGGCTACCATTTATTGAGCACTCAGTATATACTAGGCGCACACATAATCCGATTTAATCCTCACCGCAACAATGAGGTATATAATACAATGATTTGCAAACTACAGACGAGGAAAGCCAGGATTAGAGAGGTAAAACCACTTGCCCAACATCCCATGATCAGCAAATATCAGCTGAAGCTCTTTTTTGTCTAACTTAAAAGATAGCTGCGTAATGCGATCTTTATAAATCTGTGTCGACGAGCATGCGAAGTATTAAGATGTAATCTGTATGGCAATAACAGCATTCAGAAGGAAGGAGGGAAAGGAGCTATATGGGAGCAAAGTTTTCGTATAGTATTGAAATTAAATTGGAATTCGTCTGAACCAGATTGGTATAAATTCAGACACCATTTGTAATCTGTAAGGTAACCACCAAGAAAATACCTCAAAAGAAAAAATAGTAGAAGAACTGACAAGGGAATAAAAATGGTATAGTAGAAAAATATCTATTCGACGCGATAGAAGGCCAAGATCTCAAGGAGAGGCCTGAACCCCTATGTTCATTCAGCATTATTCACAACGCGCTCGAGGCCTGGCAACTAGGAGGAGGCAGAACTGGGAAATGAACTGCTGTGTGTGTGCAGAGTGTAGGGTATGTGTGCACACGCTTGGGGTAAGTGTCTGTCTGTCTGTGTCTGTGTATCTGACTCTAAAGCCTGTGCTTGTGGCTTCAATCACTACCTCTCCTCTTTAATCTATGGTTATGAGTTGTTTTGTTGTTTATAATGAAGTTATTTTAAAATTATTAAAAAATTAAAATAAAGGGGTGCCTGGGTGGCTCAATGGGTTAAAGCCTCTGCCTTTGGCTCGGGTCATGATCTCAGGGTCCTGGGATGGAGCCCCGCATCGGGCTCTCTGCTCGGCGGGGAGCCTGCTTCCCCCTCTCTCTCTGCCTGCCTCTCTGCCTACTTGTGATCTCTCTCCTCTCTGTCAAATAAATAAATAAAATCTTTAAAATTAATTAATTAAAATAAAAATTATTTTAAAATAATGAAATTATTTTTTAAAATTATAATGAAATTGGGGCGCCCGGGTGGCTCAGTGGGTTAAAGCCTCTGCCTTTGGCTCGGGTCGTGCTCTCGGGGTCCTAGGATGGAGCCCCACATCGGGTTCCCTGCTTGGCGGGGAGTCTGCTTCCCCCTCTCTCTCTCTGCCTCCCTCTCTGCTTATTTGTGATCTCTCTCTCTGTGTCAAATAAATAAAATCTTTAATAAAAATTATAATGAAATTATTTAAAAATTATTTTAAAAGGTGGGGTGCCTGGGTGGGTCAGTCAGTTAAGCATCTTTTTTTTAAGATTTTATTTATTCAAGAGAGGAAAGACAGCAAGAGAGGGAACACAAACGGGGAGCGGAAGAGGGAGAAGCAGGCTTCCCACTGAGCAGGGAGCCTGATGCAGGGCTCGATCCCAGGACCCTGGGATTATGACCTGGGCGGAAGGCAGATGCTTAACGACTGAGCCACCCAGGCACCCCAAGCATCTGACTCTCGATGTCAACTCAGGCCTTGATCTCAGGGCATGGAGCCGACTTTAAAATAATAATAAAAGTAACAAAATAAAAATAAAAACTTTAAAAAAAAGGTGAAAAGTAAGTCTGATAGATTATTAAACTTCTGTTCCATTCTTCCTGCTTAAAAAAAAAAGGGTGAAAAGTAAGTCTGATATAGTCTCCTTTACACCCCTGTCCCCCAGCCACCCAAAATCCCACCCAGCACACAACCATCATTATTTCAATTTGCTTTCCAATTTTCAATTTTTTTTTTATTTTGACAAAACTGAGGTTTCACACTGCATGGAAACCTGAGCCATGTCAATATGGATTTCTACACCAATTTTTAAATTTTTCTGTGTAAGACATTCTTCAAAATGTTTTGAATCCCAATTTGATCCCATAGAAAACATGATGAAAACAGCTCATAGTACACTGCAAATGCTACTGCTTTTCACACATTAATTGTTTAATTTGGCTAATCAAGCTTAGTGATATGGTATATTCTAATTCTTTTACATCTTCTATTTCAATGATGTAACGTCTTTTTGCAGTAAGATGGAACATCTGTGTGATGAAAAATGGGCCATTATTATTCATCTTGAGCCACGAAGCCAGAGATTCTGGGGCAATTTGTATTTATTTCCTCTATAGTGCCTAGCATAATGCCTCAAATATAATAAAAACAAAAACAAAACCAAACCAAAAAGACCACAGTCAGTATGTTGAATGAGAAACTAAATAATGCAGAGAATAGTGAATGGCTTATTGACTGGCTCTTGTGTTACAATCCAGGATAATGACTTCTGCACAATGGCCCTTCGTTGCCAAATTTATTCAGTTTTGGATTCATTTGAGGCTCGAACTTGAAGCAACAGATATCTGAAGTATTGTCAAGGACATCGCTTTCGTACAGAAATGGAATAAAGCATTCACCTCTGAAAAGACCACCCATTCTTGTTCCCTTGAAAAGAGTTACAGGAAAAGCAGATGGCTCTATTCAAGGTGGGGAAGGGGAGGGGAGTGCATTGTCCTTATTTTAAATAAGTTAAAAATTCTGAGGCTCCTGTATTTGATGTGCAAACTTGTAACGTTCAAGCCTTTCAATGATCTAATCTTTTTCCCTGGAGTTTTGAGAGAAACCAGCCACGTGGAGATGAACCCATCACTGTATTGCATGATTTATTGTGTGACACGCCGTCACAGACCATTATTAAAGCATTTGCTCTCACTTTGTCACTAATCCGAATATAACGTAACTCAATTTACTATGTGTAACTTCCGCTATCGTGACATACTCCTAGCATCACGGATGTGGGAACTGCGTAACAAGTAGAAATTAACATACCACGGGACAATTAAGATATAATCCACTACTTTTTCCTTAAAAAAAAAAAAGCTGTCCTTCATAACAGATCAAGGAGAGAATATTAGAATTGAAACACGCTATGGACTGCACTGTGTTCTCCCCCATTCAGATGTTGAAGCCCTTATCCATAATGTAACGGTATTTGGAGGTGAGGCCTTTGGGAGGTAATGAAGCTTTGATGAGGTCATGAGAGTAGGGCCTTCACGATGAAATCAGTGCCTTTGTGAGACGAGACACCAGAGTTCACCATCTCTGCCTGCCATGTGAGGAAGCAGTAAGAAGGCAGTCATCTACCAGCCAGGAAGACAGGCCTCACCAGGACCCGACCCTGTTGGTGCCCTGATCTCTGGCATCCCTGCCTCCAGAACTGTGAAAAATCAAATTTCTATTGTCTAAGCACCCCTCGCCCCCCTACCCCCGTCTATGGTATTTTGTTATAGTAGCTCAGGCTAAGGAGATGAAACGCGAAGTGCTGGGAGCCCAGGTAGCCGGCTCAGCCAGTTAAGTGTCTGCCTTCAACTCAGGTCATGATGCCAGGGTCCTGAGATTTGAGTCCCAGGTGGGGTTCTCTGCTCATCAGGGAGCCTGCTTCTACCCCTCCCCCTCCTCCCACTCATTCTCTCTATCTCTCTCAAATAAAATATATTTTTTAAGATTTTATTTATTTATTTGCCAGAGAGGAGAGAGATCACAGGCAGAGAGAGGGGGGGAAGCAGGCTTCCCGCGGAGCAGAGAGCCCGATGCGGGGCTCGATCCCAGGACCCTGAGATCATGACCTGAGCCGAAGGCAGAGCCTTAACCCACTGAGCCACCCAGGTGCCCCTAAATAAAATATTTTTTTAAAAAAACAATTTCAGCAAAATCAGAAAGAAAGAAAGAAAGAAAGAAAGAAAGAAAGAAAGAAAGAAAGAAAGAAAGAAAGAAAGAAAGAGAAAGGGAGGAAGAAAGACCCCAAAGTGACTCAGCACTTCATCAGCAAGGTTCTGTGGGAAGAGCCCTGGACAGGATGCTGGGGGGGGAGGGGATGACACACATTCGGTTATGTATAACCTGGGCTCCGTCACTGACTTCCCATGTGACCTTGGACACTTGCTCCCTGGCTTGGCGGCCAATCCCACACCTCTATAATTGCGGGGGGGGGGGGCGGCAGAGGGAGCTACTGGCACCCCGAAGGCGCAGCCCCGCCCACTTCCACTGGGACAGCGACTCTACCTGGGAGCTGCAGTCACTAACAACACCGAACTAGGTGAGACAGGAAGAAAGGATCACGGAAGCCAGTGACAAGGGAAATAACACAAGGTAGAGCGGAAATTGCCAGTCTAGCGTGATATATAATGCAAGCTGTCTAACCGAGATGCGATGCGTATTTATGAAATCTGCTTCCAAACCAAACCTCAGACTCGAATACAGCAGCACGGAAGCCCTCTCTGTCCTGGAGGTTGCGATGCACAGAAAGATGAAAGGAATGCAGCTACGACGGAGAGAACGCTGGTGCTACGGAAGACACACCGCTCCTTTCTACTCCTCGTTATCGCGCACGGTGATTTTCTTTCCTAGATGAAGTCTAAGAAAAAGTATAATTGTGTAGAGAAAAGAGAACAAGCGATACTAACCCAGGACATAAGAGTGCCGTCAGCAAAAAATTCGTCTTCCAGTTAACACCTTTAAGTGCTGAGGAAGGAAAAGACAGAAATAGTTACTGTAGCAACTTATTTAGTCCACTTTATACCCAGGGCCCAATTATATTTTGATAGGCCGGCTAAAATGCCCCATGCAATTTTTAAATGTTTTCTTTTACAGCCTTTTAATTTCTACATTTAACACGCCAACTAACTGGAATGATAACAGTTGCGATGCTTACTCTTGTACATTCTGGCGGACACATATCCGGCAGGGGTTCCCAGGAGGACCCAAAACACCACAGCACAGGCCATTAAGGCCCCTCGGTTGGCGGGGGACAGAAATCCAAAGCAGGCTAGAACTGAAGGTACAAAAAAGAAATATCAAAGCAGTGGCGGTAACAGTCTCAGAAGCACACGAGACTTTATAAGAAATTAGAGACCCGCTCATTTAGACCCATTATGTGTAACAGGAAATTCTGTGGTGTGAGTACTTAAGTGACACTGTGAACGACTGTGATTCACTTAGCTAATGACATTTTTTTTCTGAATGAAAAGGTGTGGTTTATCGATACTGGGCAAAGGAAGTCAGTTTCCAAGCGGGGTCTAGTCTTTAATCTCACTGTTGATATCAAAATTAAACTCCCCGTTCCCTACTCCGGGATCATGGCCTAAACACCAAATCATTTTTCCCACAAAAATTTCCTTCCGCTTCCTTTTATTCAACATGAGGAATAAAAACAAAAAAAATGAAAGTGAGAGTTGGTCTCCAGGAAATATAACCTTAGGGGCTGAATTTTGAAATTATCACTGACACGTGAAACACCTAATAAGCCTTTTTTATTTTTTATTTTTAACAGCAGCTTTGTTTACGAAAATCACCGCTCTGGCTATCAAAAACCGACAAACCCCATATTTACTTTATAAATGAAGGCAGCCACGGTTTGTCAGCTATTGTAAGACTAAAGATGCCACTGTGTTCCCACGTTTGAAGACCAGCACCTAGGCTTGCCTAGCGTTTCAAAATGCTAGTCGTTAATTACGAATTCCCTTAGTCCACGTTAAATATGCTTCCTTCCTTCCTTTCTTTCTCTCTTTCTTTCTTTTTAATTTGAGAGAGAGAATGAGGGAGAGAGAGAGCATGAGAAAGGGGAGGGTCAGAGGGAGAAGCAGACTCCCCACTGAGCAGGGAGCCCGATGCGGGACTCGATCCTGGGACTCCAGAATCATGACCTGAGCCGAAGGTAGTCGCTTAACCAACTGAGCCACCCAGGTGCCCAGTACATGCTGATTTTCAAGAAAGCATCTATTTTTCAAAATGAGGAATATGTGTATTGGACACTACAAGAAATTATTCAGAACTGAAGAAGCCATAAAAGATCCTTGGCATAAGAACATATTCAGACTCCTATCCTTAATTTGAGAAGATGGAAATGGAAGTACTATAAAATACACATTTTCTTAAACTTCAGGGTAACTTCAAAGTCGTTTTGTGCACATGGATCAAAATTTAACATATGTCGGGCGCCTGGGTGGCTCAGTTGGTTGAGCAACTGCCTTTGGCTCAGGTCATGATCCCGGAGTCCCGGGATCGAGTCCCATATAGGACTCCCGGCTCTGCGGGAAGTCTGCTTCTCTCTCTGACTTTCTCCCCTCTCATTCTCAGTCTCTCGCTCTCTAATAAATAAATAAAAATCTTTAAAAAAAATTTAACATATGTCAGCAGTTAACTAAGAATGTTTAAGATGACACCAATTGATCGGAGCCTACTCACATAAGGTAATAAACGTCATAATCAAAACTTGTGTTCCTTGCCCCAGGAAAGCTGACAGCAGCATTCTATTCCTTGGAGGTCTGAATACATCCCCATGAACCAGCTTCCAACCGAAGTCCTCCTGGATCTTTTCCTGCATATGAGAAAGTCTTTGGGAAACACACGCTATGACCGAAAGTTACCTAAACTCTGAGAGTTAGATGAAAATGAATTTTCCTCTAAAGACAAATTAACTGGAATCCAATAGCTCATTTTGGATTCAGCAGGTCTCTAGAAGGTATGTGACCCTGACATACAAATAAGTCGCTCCCTTACACTAAGGCTTGCACTGGGGGAAAGGTGTTCACCATATAGGGCACACACCTGGCTTAATTTCATGAAGAAAGCAAAATCATTTAACACACAGAAGGAATTTAACCGATTTTATAGACATTTAAAATTGACCAATACGCAAATGATGGTAAGAGTCAAAACAGTACAAATGAGATAAAACTAAATTTAACCTAAATGATAGCATTTTGCAACATCTGGTACATTTACTCTAGCTCCAAATCTATGAAAACCTTAAATAATAATATTCTGCAAGTTCAGAAACATATAAAAAGGAATAGAACCAGAACTGATAACAAATACTTCTCTAATTAGCTTACTTGTACTTTTTAAAAATCTACACAACTCTATAATTTCTGATTTGGTCTAATAGGCAAAATGACTAGACATCGAAAATGTGCTGTATTCAAGGTATTGTATACTCTAAGTACAAATATAACATTGACTACTGGGCAGCATAGGCATTTAGATATGTGCTGAATCAAATATGTGCATTTTTACTTACAGAATTCGTCTGATTGTATCTGATAATATCTCTATGGAGGGTTCTTAATAGAATCATAGCCACCATTCCAGACAAGAAGAGAGCAATAACGAAGGAATTCATAATACTAGAAAATTTAAGGAAAAAAAAGAGAAGTTAAATCTCAAGGTCCTTAAACAGTGAAGAGAAAATGTGTGTACGTATAAAAGAAAGACATGCAAATTATCATTACGGTGATCAGTTTTCCAAGGTTAAACTTAGATCAAATGTTGAATACATCAATATATTAAACGAACTTAAAGCTCTACCACAAAAGGGCATTAAAAATAAAGCAATAGAAGCAACATTATTCTTCAGGTGGTCTTAGAATTCTTTTTTAAGAGCACATTCCCAAAAAGAAACTCAGTTCCAGAGCATGGAAGTGAGAATGAAAGTTCAGGAATCAAGGTTGAACTAATGGCGGACCAACTTCTTAGCTGATAAACCAAGGTTGTAGTCTTTTTATCATTCTACAAGATTCAGGGTAATAACCCCACAGACTACTGACCTACCAGCTCTTACTGTTACTAAAACTAAAACTTGAAAATTATCTCCAAATCACAACCAGTACCTCTGCCATCCCACCACCCAACCAAACCCTGACACATAAATGGAGTTCCACCACAATCTACAAAAAGACCACCACTGTTTTAGAAAGATGCCAGTAAGATGACGGATGTCTATGGCTGTCAGAGGGGAGATGGTGGGGGAATGGGCAACATATGTGAAGGAGGGCAGGAGGGGAAGGTTTCCAGTTCATGGAATGAGTAAGTCACAGGGACAAAAGGCGCAACATAGGGAATGTCGTGAATGGTATCGTAATGGCACTGTATGGGGACAGATGGTGGGGAGCACAGCAGAACGTATAGACTCGTCCAATCACTATATCGTACGCCTAGCACTCATGTAACATTGTGTGTCAACTAAACCTTTGGATATAAATAAATAAATAAGCCACCCAGCCAGCTCTGGGGATGAAAGGTACAGCACAGGGAATACAGTCAATAATATTGTAATGACTGTACATGGTGACAGACAGTAAGTACACCTATCATGGTAAGCATTTCGTGAAGTACACGATTGTCAAATCACCATGTTGTACACCTGAAACTAATAATATTGTCTGTCAACTATACTTCAATTAAAAATTTTTAAAAAGATGACTGACATCTAAAATGTCTGTTAAATGTCGTAAGTAAATTAGCTCATGACAGAAACTAAAGTACATTCCCTCATTACGCTATAAATATAACTACTACTAGAGATTAACCCCCACAGTGTATCCAGAGGCCCTTTGCTTTCACAATCCCTTTGGAGAAACCATTTACATAAATTTTATCTGAAGTGACTTCTGGGGGTGTAACAAAATGGGACCTGGACAGTTGCCCAAAGAAAAGACTCTGTGGAAAAACCATGATACGATTGTAATAATGAAGAAGAGAAGGAGGAGGGAGAGCGGGACCAGGAGAAGGAACAAGTCTAGAAGAGTAGAAGTGGGGGATGCTGTTGTCACTTTTTTTAAGATTTATTTATTTATTTATTTATTTATTTAGAGAGAATGCATGCAGGGGGTAGGAGCAAAGGGAGAAGGAGAGAGAGAATCTCCAGCAGACTCCCATTGAGTACAGAGCCCAACGTGGTGCTCGATCTCATGACCCTGAGATCACGACCTGAACCCAAATCAGGAGTTAGAGGCTTATCCCACTGCGCCACCCAGGTCCCCTGCTATTCTCACTTCAAAGGCAATGGCAATAGAAGGAAAATCATCATCTCAAAAGACCATACTAAGAATCACACCTTTCCTCACTTTCATTTTTACTTTTATAGTCTTCTATAGTCTTTTATAGTCTTCTTCCGCCCCAAATTGAGCTAACACCCTACCCCTTCCTCAAAGTTCCTCAGGACTTTGCCACAGTCATGCCCAATCATCACGTTCTCAGCTGGTCCATCCCTCTGTCTCAGGTTGAAGCTTCTAACTCTGTGGCTTGGCCCTATTGAAGATTCCTGAGGAATCAAGCACTTTCCCCTGAATCCACTAGAACACAGTAAGCTCCGTGGGAGCCGAAGCCTGTGCACCTCACTCACATTGTCTCAGAGCCCAGCAGAGTGCCCGGCCACCTAACAGACACGAGGAAGAACCCCAGTGGAATGAGAGGCCCTTCGCTCAAGACCTATCCTCACACAGTCATCTCTGTTATCTGACCTGCTGAGGGAATGTCCCCTTGAAAAGCTGCTCTTTCCCTTCAGCAGAAACGTTCATTTATTTAAGACACATCTTCCTTTTTTACTTTTTCTTTGTGCATGTGGAGAGGTGGGGGAGAGGAAGGAGTGGGGAAACTAGCCACGGAGAAGAAAAAGTGACACTCAAGATCATCTCTGGTAACAAAATAATTTTTAAAAATATATATGTATAGGGGCACCTGGGTGGCTCAGCCGGTTAAGCCTCTGACTCTTGATTTGGGCTCAGGTCACGATCTCGGGGTCCGAGGATTGAGTCCTGCACCAGGCCCCGTGCTCAGTGGGGAGTCTGCTTGACATTCTTGCTCTCCCTCTCCCTTTGCCCCTCCCCCTGCTCATGCTCTCTAAAATCAATAAAAGCTTTAATATATATGTATATATAATACAAATATATATTTACATTTCCCCCCCTTAAGCTATGTATTCTTTATTTCACAAAGTACTTATGTAGGAGTACCTGGCTGGCTCAGTTGGAAAAGCATGCGATCTTGATCTCAGGGTCATGAGTTCAAGCCCCACATTGGGGGTAGAGATTACTAAAATAAATAAATAAATAAATTTAAAAATAAAAAATAAAAATAAAGTACTTACCTGAACCACTGAATGTTGGTATGAGGCATGGACTCCAAGATATAATCCCATCTAGATGCCCACTTGATGCTTTTATTTTCCTAAAAAACAAAAATATACAATTACATGACTGAAATATCACTGACCTTTTCCTGGTTATAAACCTAAAACAGATAGAAAGTTATTCTGCATGTACTTTCTCCATTTCTTTACTACTGACTTCATGGAATATTGAGATGTACCCTGGCATTTTTATCTTATTTTTATTAACTAATATTCTTCTTCATTTCAGGAAGGGACCAGGAAGAAAGTAATTTTAGTTTCCCACTATTCCCCAGAAGTAGCAACCTTTTTTTAAAAATAGACTATCTAGGGGTGCCTCAGTGGCTCAATCAATTAAGCTTCTGCCTTCGGCTCAGGTCACGATCTCAGGGTTCTGGGATCGAGATCCAAGTTGGGCTTCACACTCAGCAGGGAGCCTGCTTGTCCCTCTGCCCCTCCCCCTACCTGTGCATCTTCTTTCTCTCTCAAATAAATAAAAATAAAATACAATAAAAAAGACTATTTACTTAAAGTCATCTCTATACCCAACGTGGGGCTTGAACTCACAACCCCGAGATCAAGAGTCCCATGCTCTTCCGAATGAGCCAGCCAGGCATCCCTACGTTTTTATACGCTGAGTACTTTGAGATGTAGTAGTAACAAGTTTATAAAAGATGCTTTGTTTTCAAATATTGTAATTTTTCAATACTGAATAAAGTACAAGAAAATACAATTACCAATCAAACTGTTTCTGCTGATGTATGATCAAACTCAACCTGTCAGTAGCTTTCTTACAAAATATCCCCGGTAGATGAAGATCTTAACTGGTAACCCCCAATAAACAATTACACCATGAATCTACAGTAATCACCCCTCAAATCAATAACATGCTCTTTGCAAAAGGAAAATGCTGGTACAAACTGACCAAGTAACGTCTGAAATGACTTAAAAATTGGGTGTTTGAAAGACAAAATCAAAGACGGAGACAAACCATAAGAGACTCGACTCTGGGAAACTGAGGGTTGCTGGAGGGGAGAGGGGTGGGGGAATGGGGTAATTGGGTGATGGACATTAAGGAGGGCACAGGATACAATGAGCACTGGGTGTTATATAATACTGATGAATCACTGACCTCTATCTACCTCTGAAACCAATACATTATATGTTAATTAATTGAATTTAAATTAAAAAAATAAAATAGGGGCTCCTGAGTGGCTCAGTTGTTAAGCAACTGCCTTCGGTTCAGGTCACGATCGATTGATCCCAGGGTCCTGGGATCGAGCCCCGCCTTGGGCTCCCTGCTCAGTGGGAAGCCTGCTTCTCCCTCTCCCATTCCCCCTGCTTGTATTCCTTCTGTCTCGCTGTGTCTCTCTCTGTCAAATAAAAAAATAGGGCGCCTGGGTGGATCAGTTGGTTGAGCAACTGCCTTTGGCTCAGGTCATGATCCTTGAGTTCCAGGATCGAGTCCCACTTCGGGCTCCCAGCTCCACGGGGAGTCTGCTTCTTCCTCTAACCTTCTCTCCTCTCAAGCTCTCTCTCGCTTTCTCTGTCTCTCAAATAAATAAATAAAATCTTTAAAAATAAAAAAAATTAAAAATAAATAAAATCTTTTTTTAAAAAAGTGGGTGTTCAAAAAAAAGGGGGTGTTTGTTAGGTGTTTTTTCTGAAGTTTAGAGGTAGAGTATGGAGAAACAATGTGCATTGCTTTTTTTTTTTTTTTAAAGTAGACTCCAAGCCCAACATGGGGCTTGAATTCATGACCTTGAGATCAAGAATTGCATGCTCTACTGACTGAGACAGCCAGGTGCCCCTAATATGTCTTGCATTTAAAAAAACAAAAAAAAACAAAACAAAAAAACCAAGAGGCACCTGGCTGGTTTAGTTGGTAGAACATGCATGAGACTCCTGATCTCAAGGTTGTGAGTTCAAGCCCCACATTGAGTGTGGAGCCTACTTAAAAAAATAAAATATTTTAAAAATCCAAATGATAGATTTTAATTGGGTTTTGATTCAATGGTGGATTTTAGTTAAAACCCGATGACTAGGAGATCATGGTTAACCAGTGGTAGGCAGGTTAACTTCACGTGCGTCCTAATGAGCAGCATCACTTCTGCCATGTAATCTCTGCCCAGAATGTATGGCCTGAGTGTGTTCATAAAGAACCATCAGACAGACCCAGATTAATGATCATCCTGCAGGTTGTCAAGTCCTGACTCTAAAAATTTCAAGGATGTGGAAGACAGAGAAAGACAGAAGAACCTGTCTGGATCGGAGATCACAAACTAAACAACACACACTTCTTTTTTTTTTTTTTAAGATTTTAATTATTTACTTGACAGAGAGAGAGAGACCACAGGCAGGCAGAGAGGCAGGCAGAGAGAGAGGAGGAAGCAGGCTCCCCGCTGAGCAGAGAGCCAGAGGCGGGGCTCGATCCCAGGACCCAGGTGCTCCACAACACACACTCCTGAATAGGATCTCAAACCACAAAGGGATAAAGTGACATCGTTGGCCAGCTGGCGACATCTTGAATGGACGGATGTGGACCGGATGGGAATGTGATACCGATGCAGATTCCTGATTTGGAATCACGATGCTAGTGGTGTGCTATGCTAGTAGGAAAGGGATCTTGTTTGGGGGAAAGACGCTGGAGTGTTTAGGGGTGATGGAACACCTAGCCCTCCAAAGATTCACGGAAAGACTAAGGCTAATGGACACACAGAGAAGGGTGAACAATGCAGCAAAATGAGTAAAATGGTAACAATTGGGGCATCTGATTGAAGGGATTATGGGAGTTCTTTGTATTGTTCTGACAATCTTTCCGTAGTCTGAAACTGTTTCAAAATAAATTACTATTTAAAACCTATAGGGGCGCCTGGGTGGCTCAGTCGGTTGAGCGCCTGACTTCGGCTCGGGTCGTGATCCCAGGGTCCTGGGATCGAGCCCCACATTGGGCTACCTGCTCAGTGGAGAGCCTGCTTCCCCCTTTCCCTGCCGCTCTGCCTACTTGTGCTCTCTCTATCTCTCTGTCAAATAAATAAATGAAATCTTTAAAAAAATAAAAATAAATAAAACCTATAATGGGGTGCCTGGGTGGCTCAGTGGGTTAAAGCCTCTGCCTTTGGCTCAGGTCATGATTTCAGGGTCCTGGGATCGAGCCCCGCATCGGGCTCTCTGCTCAGCAGGGAGCCTGCTTCCCCCTCTCTCTGCCTGCCTCTCTGCCTACTTGTGATCCCTCTCTCTGTCAAATAAATAAATAAAATCTTTTTAAAATAAATAAATAAATAAATAAGGGGCGCCTGGGTGGCTCAGTTGATTGAGCAACAGGTCATGATCCTTGAGTTCCGGGATCGAGACCCACATCGGGCTCCCAGCTCCACGGGGAGCCTGCTTCTTCTCTAACCTTCTCTCCTCTCATGCTCTCTCTCACTTTCTCTGTCTCTCAAATAAATAAATAAAATCTTTAAAAATAAATAAATAAAGAAGTAAAGAAAGAAAGAAAGCCTATAAGGAGGGGTGCTGGGGTGGCTCAGTTGGTTAAGCCTCTGCCTTCGGTTCAGATCATAATTTCAAGATCCTGGGATGGAGCCCCGCATTGGACTCCCTGCTCTGCAGGGAGCCTGCTTCTCCCTCTTCCTCTGCCTACTGCTCCCCTTGTGCTTTCTCCCTCTCAAATGAATAAATAAAATCCTTAAGAAAATAGAAATAGGGCGCCTGGGTGGCTCAGTTGGTTAGGCAACTGCCTTCGGCTCAGGTCATGATCCCGGAGTCCCAGGATCGAGTCCCACATCAGGCTCCCAGCCCCATGGGGAATCTGCTTCTCACTCTGACCTTCTCCCCTCTCATGCTCTCTCTCACTCTCTCTCTTTCCTAATAAAGAAATAAATAAAATCTTTAAAAAAATAGAAATAAAAATTTAAAAACCTATAAGGAAATCAGAATTCATAGACAAATCGAGGGATAAATATTCATTGCATAAAAGCATGTATCTTAGCCATTCTACTAAAATATTGTTTCTGTAGTAAAATGTGACTTAATTTGTAAAAATTTGAATTAAAGCCATCTTCTTCATCAGCCTATCCATTGCCTTAAGCAAGTTAACTCATATCAAGTCTTTCAAAACGGACAGATACTTTCAAATATGCACCAGAAGTTTGGATTTTAAATACAAAGAGAGCCTAGAAAAATCTGTAGCAGTTAAACCTAATAGTTTTGCACCCAACACTGCCATCTGCTGGAAATAACAGACCATAACACATACTACTCTTCCCTAAAAAAATAAGAAACTATTTAAAAATCCTAAGGCACATTTGAGAACAAAATGACAAAAGCAGACAGGTAACTAAGTGGTAGAACCTATTTCCTTAATCCATGGAAAACTAATGAGTTATTCTGTTTCTTTCCATGCCAGAGTTTCAAAGAAAACATTCACGTTTTCTAAGACACAGCAATTCTCCTAAAACAAGTCTTTAATGTTGTCTATACTGGAGACACAAGAAGCAAATATGGAAACATACACACAGGACTTCCTGAGTCCTGACACAATGTTCCATGATGGATCTCACTCATCAAATACTCAGGCAGGGGCTCTAAGAATCAAATGGGCAGACAACTAGGGCTTCTTCTAGTCCAGATGCTCTCAACACGGAGAGCAGCACCCCCTAGGGGGGCAGAATGAAAATGTGTAGGGATGCTTCCAGCATTCCACAGCATAGAACGCCAGACTTCCTACAGGGCACTGGGAGGCCAACACAACAATGAATGGAAAAAAACTTCCAAAGGCACCATCCAATATGGTGTGAGAGAAAGACTGCTTATGATTATGATCCGTGGGGCACCTGGGTGGCTCAGTCGGTTAAGTATCTGCCTTCCGCTCAGGTCATGATCTCAGGGTTCTGGGATCAACTTCCACATCAGGTCTCTGCTCAGCTGGGAGCCTGCTTCTCCTTCTGCCTCTGCCCCCCAATCATGCTCTCACTATCTCAAATAAGTAAATAAAATCTTTAAAATAAAAAATAAAAAAATTTTTTAAATGATTATGATCTGTTCTTAGATTCAAATTCCATTTTACAGATAAAGTATTTTCATGTATTTTTAATATACACTGACTTTTTTGGGGACTGCAACTACCACGTAGTTGAGGGAAAACAGTACTGTGTTCAGTTTGAAACATTTTTTTCTTTTTATTTGACAGAGAGAGCACAAGCAGGGGGAGCAACAGGCAGAAGGAGAGGGAGAAGCAGGCTCCCTGCTGAGCAGGGAGCCAGATGAGGGGCTCAATCCCAGGACTCCGGGATCATGACCTGAGCCCAAGGCAGCCGCGAAACCGACTGAGCCACCCAGGGGCCTATTGAAACTTTTTTTTTTTTTTAACAGTATTTTTTTTTCCAGCTAGTCTCTCTGCCCAATGTGGGGCTCAAGCTCACAAGCCCAAGATCGAGAGTAACATGCTCTATCCACTGAGCCAGTCAGGCGTCCCTGGTTTGAAACTTTATGGAAATTGATCAGCATTTCAGAGACTCATGCCACCATTTGGAAATATAAACTACCAATGCACAATATTCTCATCTTCATCTGCCTCCACAGCTGTCACATTTACAGTGATTATACACATTGGCACATGCATCTGACAGGGGCTGAAATATATACTGGACTACATGTTTTTATTAAAAGTTATTTTCTTTGTGTTTATTTTATATTATAGCTAGGGTGTTATACTGATGTTTATCGAAACTATGTGTATAGACAGGTTCGATCATCTAGTATCTATAAATATGAATTCATGGTAGTAAAGGGAGACCACCTTTACTCAGGGGTGCCCGGGTGGCTCGGTGGGTTAAAGCCTCTGCCTTTGTCTCAGGTCATGATCTCAGGGTCCTGGGATCGAGCCCCGCATCGCATTGGGCTCTCTGCTCAGCAGGAAGCCTGCTTCCCCCTCTCTCTCTCTGCCTGCCTCTCTGCCTGCTTGTGATCTATCTCTCTGTCAAATAAATAAATAAAATCTTTTTTAAAAAATAAAAAATAGGGGCCCTGGGTGGCTCAATGGGTTAAAGCCTCTGCCTTCGGCTCAGGTCATGATCTAAGGGTCCTGGGATCGAGTCCCGCATTGGGCTCTCCAGTCAGCGGGGAGCCTGCTTCCATCCCCCACCTCCACTCCCACCTGCCTCTCTGCCTACTTGTGATCTCTCTCTCTCTCTCTCTGTGTCAAATAAATAAATAAAATCTTTAAAAATTTTTTTTAAATTTTTTAAATAAATAAATATTTAAAAAATTAAAATAAAACAGGATATCAGAGGTGCCTAAGAGGCTGTCTGTTGAGCGCGTCTAACTCTTGGTGTCAGCTCGGGTCATGACCTCAGAGCTGCGGGATTGAGCCACTGCGTGGGTCTCCAAGCTCAGCACGGGGTCTGCTTGCCCCTCTCCCAGGCCACCACACACACACGTGCTGTCTCTCTCTCAAATAAATAAAACCTTTTAAATAAATAAAAGAGGACATCAATGTGATAGGGGTGAGAACTACTGATCCATTGTCAACCCTCACATTTTATTATGGGAAAACTGGAGTCCAGACAGGCAAATGAACTTGCTCAAGGTCACAGGATGAGTTTGAGGCAAGAGAGTGCCAAAATACCAAAGTTTTCTGCTTCTCAATTCAGTTAGTGGCCCATGTTGCCTACAAATCAAGAGTATATTTTGGAGGGAAAAAAGTAAATAAATAAATAATAAATAAATAAATAAATAAATAAATAAATAAATAAAATTAACCCAAAAAAGGAAGAAAGAGGGGCACCTGAGTGGCTCAGTGGGTTAAAGCCTCTGCCTTCGGCTCAGGTCATAATCTCAGTGTCCTGGGATCAAGCCCCACATCAGGCTCTCTGCTCAGCGGGGAGCCTGCTTCCCCATCTCTCTCTGCCTGCCTCTCTGCCTACTTGTGATCTTTCTCTCTCTCTCTCTGTCAAATAAATAAATAAAATTCTTTTAAAAAAAAAAAAAAGAAGAAAGAAAAGGAAAAAAAATGCTATAAATGTGGCTAGGATCCCAGGCTAGCCCACAAATAAAGCTCATATAACTCACATAAATAGCTAAAAGTACTGGGATTAGAATGAAACCAAAAAATGTTTGATTGGTGGTATAAAAACAGGATGTTTCTGAAATAAAAGTACTGTGACTAGAAATACCTTAGCCTGGCCCTCCATTCAAAATCTGACCCACATCTATCTTTCTAACCTTTCCACCAACACTGTATAACGGATTAAAGCCTAAAGTGTTAGACTAAATCTTTTTGGCCTTTATAGACCAGCACATAAATGCATTTAATGTCCTTTGAGGAACGGATAAGCAAAGGAAAACACTTTTGTTTCAATCGGACGTTTGTTTGCTGTTCTCCGCTTACAACATGTACAATCTTACCCAGAAAGCCTTACCCCAGCTCGTCTCCAAATTCCTAAAACCCTGGTCTCTTAACTCAGTTCATTGGCCTTCCCACAATGCCTTGCACATCTGTGTTCCTTCCATCCAAATCACACGCAGCATCCTTAGAAGCCCAGCTCAAGGCCTCTCTCTTTTAAGGCCTTCTTGGACAAATTCGCCCATCATAATTCTTTCCCATTTTAAAGTCACACCGTGTAGTTTAGGGGCTGCATTAAGAGCCTGGACTCTCTAGTCAGACTAATCTTGGTTTATAATCCTTTACAGCCGTGACCTTGGGCAAGTGACTTTCCCTCTATGAGTCTCAGTTTTATTTTCTATAAAATGGAGATTTAAAACAGTACCTGCTTTCAGAGGACTATTATGAGAAATGAAGTTAAACTAAGTACTTCAAAAAATTCCCATGCCAGGCATACAATAGGCACTCAATAAATATCTGTCATCTAAATGGACAAATAAAAGGTCTTCACTCTGATGTTAATCTTTATGACCCATCCTGCAATAACTTCTGAACAAATTTGTTATATAGACTCTCAACTTTACACCCATTTGGGAACATGAATCATTTTCTGAAAACATAAAGTACACAAAATGCTTAACTAAAAAACCAAAAAGACAGAATTTTTTAAACTAAAGACTGTATTGCCTCGGGACCTTTCTGTAGCTAGTAGCTGCCTGAGCAGGAGCTTAGGCCCACGATCTCGACTCATGACCATGGGTTCTGCGTGCAAACAACAGCTTGCACGTGGCTGTAGAAGAGGTACAGGGAAGTCTAAGGCAATAGAGGAAGGCCAGGAGGAGGGAGGTCACAACCCAGGTGGCCGAGGAGCCCCAGCGCGGCCTGGCTCAACACACGCATGAAGTCTGGCTTCCTGTCCGTGTCCCCACTCCCACCCCCCCGCCCGCACCTCTGTGTCAGGATTGTGCGTGCCCCTCCTCCGCTGACCCTGAGAAGGACTCTGTGTGCCGGAGGTACATGGAAGGCTTCCACGGTCTGTATGACAGTGTGATGGTGTAGTTCACCCAACCAAGGGCCTGGAATCAATCCATGTCGCAGGACCTGGTGGGATCTCCTGTACTGGGAGTGAGAAGCAGCAAAAAGAGGGAAAACATGCGGAAGCACGGACCAAAGGGGAAACTCCCAGGAAATGTGCAGGCTTAGATCTTTGCCAAGAGGGCGGCTGCTAGTCACCTGTGGCTATCAAGCACCTAAAACGTGGCTGGTCCGAAGGGAGATGAGCAGTAAGTGTAACATACACCCTGAATTTCAAAGACTTGGTACAAGATAAAAGAACACAAGGTATTTCTTTACCAAAACAAGTGCTATACAAACATGGCATTCTAGGGGCGCCCGGGTGGCTCAGTGGGTTAAAGCCTCTGCCTTTGGCTCAGGTCATGGTCTCGGGGTCCTAGGATGGAGCCCTACATCAGGTTCCCTGCTTGGCGGGGAGTCTGCTTCCCCCTCTCTCTCTGCCTGCCTCTCTGCCTACTTGTGATCTCTCTCTCTCTCTTTCTCCGTCAAATAAATAAATAAAATCTTTAAAAAAATTTACTAAATGTCATAGTTTATTAAGACTTCCTGGGGCGCCTGGGTGGCTCAGTGGGTTAAAGCCTCTGCCTTTGTCTCAGGTCATGATCTCAGGGTCCTGGGATCAAGCCCCGCATCAGGCTTTCTGCTCAGCAGGGAGCTTGCTTCCCCCCCTCGCTCTGCCTGCCTCTCTGCCTGCTTGTGATCTCTCTCCTCTCTGTCAAATAAATAAATAAAATCTTAAAAAAAAAAAAAAAAAAAAAAACAAGGCACTCTAGGTAATACCCATGTCTCTCACAGGGGTATATGTTATCAGCGCTGACACTGCATGTACGCTAGGACTGAACAAATAAGTCAGCAGAGGGTAGATGATAGGGGCCAGGTTTTTCAGTGTCAGAGACAGAAGTTACCAATGAGCAAGGGGAAAGGGCAGCCTGAACCCTGCAGTACTGGATTAGGTCCAAGATACTGGTATGAACTCATGTTCACGTATTTCCTTATCCACTCACTTATTTTTCTATTTTCCCAGTTCCCCAGTACTCATTCAACTCCAAGGTTTTTTTAAGATTTGATTGATTGATTGATTGATTGATTTGACAGAGAGAGAGAGAGAGAGAGAGACAGTGAGAGAGGGAACACAAGCAGAGCGTGTGGGAGAGGGCGAAGCAGGCTTCCCGCTGAGCAGGGAGCCCAACGCGGGGCTCAATCCCAAGCCCCCGGGATCAGGACCCAAGCCAAAGGCAGACACTTAACCCACTGAGCCACCCAGGCGCCCCCATTCACCTCCAATTTTAACCTCCATTGATAACATTGACCTGAATCGATTATTTAACTGGAGGGTGAAAAATCGTGGTTTTCTAATTCAAATTCAATTCCCACTTCAAATAGTCATTACCACTGAAGCATTTCAACAAATGATGATGTCAGCCCAGCGAGTTGACAAAATCCTTCATAAGCCATAATTCAGTTTCATATTACAGTTACCAACGTATGAAGCTTTGCTTCTTATTTGTCCACTGAAAGCTCAAGCTGTTAGGGGTTCAGTAAGATTTTGTGAGCTACTGCAATATGCCACAACCATGTACACTTGGGATATCCAAAGCGACATCCACGACGCAATATATATTATACTCCAGAAGAGGGCGCCTGGGTGGCTCAGTTGTTGAGCATCTGCTTTCAGCTCAGGTCTTGATCCCAGGGGCCTGGGATAGAGCCCCATCTCAGGCTCCCTGCTCAGCGGGAAGCCTGCTTCTCCCTCTCCCACACCCTCTGCTTGTGTTCCCTCTCTTGCTGTGTCTCTCTCTATCAAATAAATAAATAAAATCTTTAATGAAAAAATTTTACTCCAGAAGAGTACTCGAGAGCCAAGTATAGGTATAAAATGCTGGTAGACTCAGTCAAAAGGTTGTTTTAGTAGGAGACTTCTTTTTTATAAAGATTTTATTTATTTGAGAGAGCATAAGACAGCAAGCACGAGCGGGCAGGGGGCGCAGAGAGTTAGACGCAGACTCCCCACTGAGCAGGGAGCCCGATGTGGGACTCGATCCCGGGACCCTGGGATCATGACCTGAGCGAAGGCAGCCGCTTAGCTGACCGAGCCACCCAGACGCCCTAGGAGACTTTTAAATATTTTATTAATGGGCTTTGTGAAGCTAAGAAAAGAAGTAGAGAGTACCGCTTTCCAAACTTGTTTGACTAGTGTTCTAGGGAATGCAATTGGGAAAATGCTGATGTGTATCATTGTCACTGGGTTAAAAAAAAAGAGAGAGAGCATTTTCAACTAAAGACAATAAAATGAACAGCAGAGAGCTCTACAACACCACTCCTCCTGACACCCTCCCCCACCTACAGCAGCGACGTTCTGGTGTCCGGATCAAGAATATGGTGGCTTGATGTGCTCTCTGCGCGCACGAGCTCTTGCATCAGGCACTTACGAATCTCGGGCTCCTGTACCCGCAAGGAGGAAGAGGAAACACTGTGCGTCTACTATAGGCTAGGCCCCGTGCTAAACACTTTATGTTCGCTCACATATCTCTGATAGTAATCACCGGAGGTGAGGATTTTATGCCCATTTTACAAATTAGGAAAAATAGGCACAGAGTTCCCTGCCCAAGGTCGCACAGCTAGTAAATGTCAGAGCCACAATTCCAACTCAGACATGTCTGGTTCTTTCCATCGTCCTACTTCTTAAAGCCAAGGGCCTTCTAAGCACCCTAAATGAGCTCCAACAGGAGAGGGAGAGAATCCCCTCTTCTGGAAGGGCTTCTAGGATGGAGACCTGTTAAGAAACAAAGGGTTGAGCCCTAACCCCAAATAAGGCGATGCCCCATATTCCCCTCATTTGGTAGAGCTACACCTGAACTTGTACTTCAGCTTTGGACAGCCACGGTTGCTTCCTGACGGGCAGACAGTCCACTAGCACCATACCATGTAGGCTCTTGGTATGAATCTGGACTTCAGTGTAGAGGTGTTCTCCTTGGCTTTTACTATAAACATAAAACTTCCTATATTTAATTTTTTAAATATTTTTTAAGTAGGCTCCGCACCCAGCGTGGGGCTTGAACTCACGACCCTGAGATTAAGAGTCGCCTGCTCTACTGACTGAGCCAGCCAAGCGCCTCTCCTCTACATTTAAATTTTTAACAGCTGATGAATAAGAGATAAATCTGTAGAAGGGTTTCAGTTCTTTGATCAACTTCTGATAGTAGCTTAGACTCAATAATATTCTCAATCACTGGGGAAAGGTTATTTTAATTTCTTCAGGGTGTATTTCATCCCTTCCCCCAGATTATACTTGTGCATTTCATCCCAACATCAGGCGGCTGACCAGACTATACTTATCGGACTAGTAAACTACCTGTTTTTTACCAATTGTACTTGGATGTAGGACGTAGGATGTAGGATCAAGTAATCTTGACCTCTAGCTGGATGATCTAAAGTACACACACACACACACACACACACACACACACTTCTAACACAAATGTTTCTCATTTTCTCCACAGCAATTCTGTGGACAGAAAACATAACTGACCTTTATGTAGAAACTCAGAATGGTGCAGTAGAAAAGCTATGACTCTGGGGGCCAGACAGATCTGAGTTTGAATATCACTTCCACCTCCTGCCAGCTATGATCCTGAGAAAATTACTTCACCTTGCTGGGCTTCAGTATCCTCATTTATAAAATGGATATAACCACATAGGTGATCCAGAGGGATAAAAGCAAGGCACCCCCAGCCTGGAATTGCTTTCAAAAGGGGATTATGAAAAATCATGTTGTGATGGCTATCAAACCATCTATGGAAATGATACAAACTGAGCACAATTTGTAAATATTGGAAGAAATTTGAGACCTAACCCCAAATAATGTGATTAGGGTTTGGTCTCAAGAAAGCACAGCAAAAACAAGACAAACAAACAAAAAAAAAGAAAGCACAGCAAAAGCTTTAAGAAATAAGCCTTTTATACAAAATCAAGTATGATCAAAGCAGAATCAAAAATATGAGATATAGTCTTTAAAACAAAACTAAAAAGAGAAATACATAGATCTATATAGTCATAAAAGGTTTTCCCTGTAAAAGGAGAGCCCCAAAGTTCATCTTTTGGTGAAGCACCTCTAATACTGCCCAGGGCGGAGTCCCCACCCCATGAAAATGAACATTTGGTCCACGGGTAAGCAGACCACACTAGAGTGCCATGAATATCATCTTTTACTACCCGTTTCCCTTTGCTCTGGGGGCCTATGCTCACCAAGAAACTTTCTATTTATTCTATTTCTATTCGCTTTCTCACATATCATTAAAACAGGCAGATGTGACAACCAGCTAACATGAATGATGTGGTCTGCTAGGCATTTTTATTTCTCCATGTAAATTAATAAGTTGGTATTCTCAAAGAAAATAATAAAAATAAGTAAATTTGTTTTTAATTTTTTTAAATAATAAAAAAATAAGTTGGTATTTTGATTTATACATTGGACCCTTAGGAGTTTGCTTAGTACAAATCAGTCTTCCTTTGGCATACTCACAGAATTAAAATTCTGAAGAAAGTTTTTAAAAATTGACAAAAACCAGGGCCCCTGGGTGGCGCAGTTGGTTGGGCGACTGCCTTCGGCTCAGGTCATGATCCCGGAGTCCCGGGATCGAGTCCCACATCGGGCTCCCGGCTCCATGGGGAGTCCGCTTCTCACTCTGACCTGCTCTCTCTCACTCTCTCTCTCACTCTCTCTCTTTCCTGATGAATGAATAAATAAAATCTTTAAAAAAAAAAAATTGACAAAAACCTAGTAGTGCTGAGTGTGTGAGGAAATAGCAGATCCTCGGCCCAGCAACTTGTCTGGACAAAAAATTGGCAATATGTTATCAAAATGTGTATGTCCTTTTACCTAAATAAGCCTACTGCTAGGAATTTAACTTTAGGAGGGAATCATACAAGAAAACAAGAATGTTCATTAAAGCATTGTTTATAGTAATTAGAAAGTAGACATTTGGGTTGTTCTTATCAATAGTACACTAAGCAAATCAATGATGGCCTACACATTATGAGTATGTAATAGGGGGCATCTAGGCAGCCCAGTTGGTTAACCATTTAACTCTTGATTTCGGCTCAGGTCATGACTTCAGGGTCATGGGATCGAGCCCCACATGGGGCTCTGCGCTCAGCATGGAGTCTGCTTGAGACTATTTCTTCTCCCTCTGCCCCTCCCCACTGCTTCCCTCTGTAAAATAAAAATAAATATAACAAATTTTTTAAAATGGGGTGCCTGGGTGGCTCAGTTGATTAAATATCTACCTTCGACTCACGTTGTGATCTCAGTGTCCTGCGATTGAGCCCCAAGTCGGGCTCCCTGCTCAGCAGGGGGACCGTTCCTCCCTCTGCCTCTGCCCCTGCTCGTGCTTTCTCACTCACTCTCTCTCTCAAATAAATAAAATCTTTTTTAAAAATTAAAGAAAATAGGGGCGCCTGGGTGGCTCAGTGGGTTAAAGCCTCTGCCTTCGGCTCAGGTCACGATCCCAGGGTCCTGGGATCAAGTCCCGTAGTGGGCTCCCTGCTCAGCGGGAAGCCTGCTTCTCCCTCTCCCTTTGCCTGCATCTCTCTCTCTCTCTCTCAGTCTCTCAAATAAATAAAATCTTTTAAAATTTTTTTAAAAATAAATGTACCAGGCAGTAAGTAAAAAGAAAGTTGTGACTCTATATTTATTGACATGGAAAGATGTCCATGACATACACATAGAGTGAAAATAGCACGCGCAATATCTCATTTGTACAAAGTTGCATTTTTTTGGTACCACATGCAGTGTTTCCCCTAAATATTTTCCAGAACATTATAATGCCATGAGTTCTGCCATGGTCTATGAAATGCCATGTATCATCTGAAAAATCACAGTGCTTTCTAACACAATGAGTACTCTCGATGCCATTGTTTAAACATCGTTTAACTTAGCATTATCCGAAGTAACCTCATCATAGAATCCCTTTTTCACATAACACTTCCGAAAATACAAAGCAAAAATCAATAAAATATGAAGCAATGAGTTTCCAGAAAAACCTTTGGAAAACATGGGCATTGGAGTGCTGATAGATTATTCACTAGAATATTAATAGTCAGTCTGTATGTCTATCTAGCCTCCCCAAATACATACCACTTCATAAAAATAGCTACTTACAAAAGACAAATGACAGATGTAGAAACAATAAAGAGTACCATATGTTGGGGACCTACTCTGGGTCATGCTAAGGTCTTTACACATTCTGAAAATGAGGAGGAAATGACATGAGAAAAAAAAAAATTGAGCCTGACATCACACGACTTACCTAAGCTCACACCGCTAGCAAGCGGCCAAGCCTCAATTTGAACCACAGGTCAGTCTGAGCCCAATAAGGATGTTCTTTTGGGGGCACCTGGGTGGCTCAGTCAGTTAAGCATCTGACTCGTAATTCTGGCTCAGGTCATGATCTCAGGGTTGTGAGCTCGAGCCCCGCATCAGGCTCTAGGCTTTGCATGAGAATCTGCTTGAGATCCTCTCTCTCCCTCTGCCCCTGCCCCCCCTTTCTCTCCCTCAAATAAATAAAATCTTTTTTTTTTTAAGGATGCTCTTTTCACTACATGAAACTCTGCCAGCCCGCCAACCCCAGGTGAGACCCCTCTGGTTTCCCATGTACTTCTTTCAAACCTCCACATAAGATAAGAGAAAGTAAGTTATCTGACACGATACCTGAAACACGGGAGATTTAATACAGAATTCCTTTCACAATTGTCCTCCGACTGGTTTTAATATAAAGAACTTACCTACTTTCCTGGGCTCTTAGCTGTGTTATAAAAAATCTGATGATGAAAATTAAGGCTTTGCTATTAACGAAGTATATGGTATTTATATACTTGATGTGGAACAAAAGTAAGATGATGGCATGGAATACTTACTTCAAATCGCACGGAGTAAGTATAGGTTACACTCAAGTTATCTGTATATTCTCCAGGAATTTCCATAGGGGGTCCACTACAAGTTAGGTGGTTTTCATCTGAATGCTTATAGCTAAGAAAAGAGTAGGGGAAAGGGAAGGGAAAGAAGTTTTTATACCAAACCACCACTGTAAATTTCCGATTCAGGAATGTAACAACAGCAGACCCAAAAAAATATGCCTTTCCTTATATTTCATATTTAAAACTCTTTATGACTTAAAACACTTCTGTTTCTAAAGGTCCCTAACACTCAAATGAGAGTCAATATCCTGCCCAAAATGCAATGCAGGTACCCCCACCTTTCCGAAGCTCACTTCATGCCGCTTCGCTTTAACGAAAGACCAACTTAGTACCTGTTTTCACGAACTAACTCAAAGAAATGTGAAGAGGATTTTCACTTTTACGAAAACTCAAAAAGAGGATTCAGCATGGCTTTTGCAGGGAGCTGTCCTAAAGGCAGCTCAAAGCCCCGCAGAGAGAGTGGCACCACTCAGCCCCTTCCCTGGGAACCACATGGCATGTTGACCTCAAGCCATCAAGGCTTTGAACTGTGTCTGTGAGCACCTTGTGCTTTATCTTGCTTTCCTTTGTGCATCCGTTAGCAAGCTGTGGCTTAAGGCATCAGAAAAGCCTATGAGAGGTGATTTGGGCGGTCTGGGAACGCTCACAAATTTTTCCATATAAATTAATGGCAATTGCTCCTTGACTTCGGCATTTCAGCTTCCAAAACTTTCAGAGGAACACTCTACTTCGGATAGCAGGGGAAACATATCCCTAAGAACCTTCTCATGGTTCTTCTCACAAGCCTGGCTGGCTCAGTCGGCAGACTGTGCAACTCTTGATCTCGGAGTTGTAAACTCAAGCCCCATGTTGGATGTAGAGATTACTTAAAAATAAAATCTCAGGAAAAAAAAAAGAACCTTCTCTTTGGCTGTGCATAGATTTTTTTAAAAGATTTTATTTATTTATTTATTTGACAGAGAGAGAGATCACAAGTAGGCAGAGAGGCAGGCAGAGAGAGAGGGGGAAGCAGGCTCCCTGCTGAGCAGAGAGCCCGATGCAGGGCTCAATCCCAGGACCCTGAGACCATGACCCGAGCCGAAGGCAGAGGCTTTAACCCACTGAGCCACCCAGGCGCTCCTGCATAGATTTTTTTTAAAAGTCCTTCTATTAGCAAATGGCTTTATTTCTCATCTTTCATCTCATCTCTCTCGGATATGTTAAACAACCTATCTTACAATCTTAGCTATAGGCTTAGAAAACCAAATAGATGAAACAGAAATTGTATGTATAAGCAGCCAGGGATCTGAGGGCCTACTGTGTGTAAAATGCAATGCTTACTGATGAAAGGCAGTGAGGATATAATCTATGCAAACCTTTTGTGTTTGAAAAAGAGGATTATAAATAATAGAAGACGGAAAGCAAAAACTAAACAGTGTGAAACTAAACAGGATTGATGAAACTAACAAGTTCCTCATCAGGACTAAAGAGACCGTATTATGACTTGAAAAATAACAGCAGAATAAAGGGGAGAGAGAAAAATTGAAAGGAGAAACAGTAGTGCTTCCCTTTTGAATTATTTACTCAATATACAACTTACCCCTTGGCTTCATTTTTGTAACCCTAATGTCTGGCATATGATATGCCCTTACTAAGTGTTTGTAGGCTGAATTCTATTTAAAGCCAAAATATATTTTTTAAAAGCTATGAATTGGGGCCCCTGGATGGCTCAGTCAGTTAAGTGTCAGACTCTTGATCTCAGTTCCGGTCCTGATCTCAAGAGTCGTGAGTTCAAGCCCCACGTTGGGCTCCACACTAGATGTGGAGCCTACTTTAAAAAAAAAATTAAAAATTAAAAATTAAACAGCTATGAATTAAAGAAATGATCACTGTTAAGGCTACCAATAAAAACTTAACATCTACAGAAAAACGTTCCATCACCAAATGATAATGCATATCAAGGTTTGTTGTTTAAGTGTGGGCCTTGAAGCCAGCACAGGAAATACTTGCATTTTATATGAGAGAGATCATGCAGCAAAAAGTGTATTAAGATCTCCGATCAAAAAAAAAAAAAAAAAAAAGATCTCTGATGGATGTAGAAGGCCTATTTTAAACCACTGACCTTACATACGGGTTGCATAAGACCTTCTGGGCCATTTTCAAATCTTGGGCGTTTAAGTGAGATGGGAGGCCACTAGAAGATTCTGAGCGGAAGACTGACATGAGCTGAATGCTCTGTACAGAATTGCTGCATGCTGTATTGAGAAGAGACTGCTAGGCGACAAGGATGGCACCAGGGAGACTGGCGAGGCTGTCGTCATCAGTCAGATGAGATGTAATGATGTCTTAGACCAGACGATAGAGGTGGAGGTGATGAGAAGGGGGGGGATCCTGAATATATTTTTAAAATAGAGCCCCATGGTCTGCCAAAGGATTGGAATAGACACAGGGTGGGAGTGAGAAATGATAAAGAGGAGCCAAGGGTGCTGGAAGGATGTAGTTGTCTTTGCTGAGATGGAGAGGACAACAGGAAGAACAGGTTGGAGGGAAGATTACAAATTCATGTTTGGTCACGTTAAATTTGCCAGGGCGCCTGGATGGCTCAGCGGGCTCAGCGTCTGACTTTGGCTCAGGTCATGATCTCAGGGTCTTGGGATCCAGCCCTGGGCGGGGAAGCCCGCTTCTCCCCCTCCCCCTGCCCCTCCCCTCTACCACCTGTATGCTCTCCCTCTCTCTCTCTCAAATAAATAAATCTTCTAAAAACATTTCAAATGCCTACTAGACATCCACGCAGTCATGTCAAGTAGACAACTAGATATACAAGTTTACAGATCTAAGGGTCATTGTAGGGTCTAACGCCAAGGGACGGGATAAGACTACCAACGTGTAAGTATATATAAAGAAGAAAAAAGGTCAAAGACTCAGTCGTGGGGCCCTCCAACATAAAGATGTTGGAGAAATGAGAAGACTGATAAGCAACCAGTGAGACAGGAGAAAATCAGTAAAGTATGGTCATCCAAAAGCCAAATGAAGCCAGTAATTTTAGGAAAAAGAAATGATCAACTATGGTAACCACCGGGGAAATTAGCTGGGTACAGTCCCTAATAGAAAACACAAGACTGTAGCCCCAGAACACCATGAGGCCTGACTCGCTTCGTATGACCTTGAGCAGATTGCCTAATTGTAAAAAAATGATCTACAGCACAGTCCTTGTTCTCAAGGGACCCACATGAATGACCTTTACCATGATTAGATAAAAGTTTTATTGCATGCATACATAAACTGTTACTGTGTGCGGCATAGAATAAATATGCCTAAAAATATATTTTCTTTGCTTTTTTACTCTGAGTCTGACAATATGAGAGAAAACTGTAAAGCATTAAGCTTGATTTTCATGTAGCTGATGGGACCAGCTTCCTGGATGAGCACTACCTATGTTTACGTTTACTACCTAATGACTTCGAATACGAACAGCCATCCTGAGTTAGACCTCACAGTTCGTCCTCCTAACATTCTGTTGCCAGATATCAGAAGTAACATACACCAAAAAAAGCATGGGTGATTGCCCTTGACAATGATTAGTATTTCCTGGCCTCTCTTGGTAGCTATGTTTATTCCCTGCTGTTCACAAATATGCCCCGATCCCTTTAATTCTTTTATTTCCTACCTGCACTATCTTGTGAAGATAAAGAATCTTCAAAATTTTTAACATAGACATCAATTTAAAAAGAATATCCTTTTACTAAAAAAAAAAAAAAGAAAGAAAGAATATCCTTTTACTAAGATAAACCAGAGTTGGAAACTACCGGTGTTCCTCACCACTTGGGGTCTGTTTAATGAAATCTGTAGGTCCTTTTTACCCAGAAAAACACACATTAATAAAAATTTCCAGAGTCTGATATATCAGGGACCATATTAAAAGCTCCTAATTCAGTCCTCTCCTTTCACAGATGAGGAAATTAAGCCTATGACAGATCAAGTTAGCCTACCCAATGGTCAAAAGCTTGGCACGATACAGTTTCTAACTCTTCTTTCCCTTTGGGAATCATCTGTGCCAAATGGAACAACCTTGGCTGAAGTCAAAGAGGGCAGTAACCTTAAAAGCAATGAAGTCTGATCCATTTCTACAAACTTGGGGTTGACTTGTAAAATGGAACCAGGAGAGATGAGACTAAAATCCAAATTTCCTAATTCCTCGTTCTGTCTCAGAAAACCATACCACATGGACCTCCTTTAATATACTCACATAAGTTTCAAGGGGTAACTTCTTTCCCCCATCTTAGTATTTCAGGTTTTATAATATTTTGCCCATAATGGACCATGATTTTATATGTGGTGTGCTATAGTCCCCTCTCTGTCTTCATTAAAGAGTTCTCATTTATCCTATAGCTTCACAGGATCTTAGTTGGAACATTCAAGGTCACCTGTCTAGTCTCTTACATACTGCTGATTGTCCCTTACAATTCATTGAGCACTTCCAAGGGACCAGATACTATGCTGGATGTCTAGTTATGAACTCTCTAATAGCTGGGTCATCCCGGCTCTTTCTATAAACATCCAGGGAGAAAATACCTGCGAATTCTTCAGATTGCTTATTTAACTGATAGAGAACTCTAATTGTTAGTAGATTCTTCCTCATATTCAGCTGATACCTGCCTGATAGAGCCCAGTAATAGACCTGTCCTCTGAAGAAACGCAAATCCAAATCCAAGCTCTTTGTCATATGGCAGCAAGTAAAAGAAGAGAGTTAGGATGCCCTCGGTATCTATCGATTCTTCCTCGCATTACATGGTAGGAAAACACTAGGGAATAAATTGCCTGTCTGATTTTTCAAACTGCGTGTCTAAGGTTACATCACATGCGTATCCTACAAATGAAAATTCTAGTTGAGACTTCTACATTCTGAATTAATTTTTAAATTAAAGGAGCTAATTAAAAAGATAGTCTATAATTACCTTTGGGGTTCAAGTCTAGCAGCAACCAATCTTGCAATACCCCAATTCTTTTCACTTTCTTTGTGATATGTGATAATAATATCAACGTGGTTGAAGATGTAGAAAGTATTACTTTTGTTGAATTCAGGCTGCAAAAAGACACGGAAATTTGAAAGAAGTTTGAACTTTTACAAAACCAAAAAATATAAAATCTGATGATTGAATGAAAATGAGATCCACTATAATATTATTAGCTATAGTCCCTATGCTTTTCATCTTCGTAACTTATTTATTTTATAACTGGCAGTTTGTATTTATTAATCCCCTTCACCTGTTTTGCCCATCCCCCATCCCCCTCCCCTCTGGCCACCACCAGTTCTCCCTCAGAATCCTCAGAAGGAACCAACGCCACCTACACCTTAATCTTGGACTTCTAGACTCCAGAACTAGGAGACAATAAATTTTTGTTGGTTTTTTTCTTTAAGATTTATTTATTTATTTGAGAGAGAGAGAAAGCATAAGGAGAGGAAGGGCAGAGGAAGAGAGAATCTCAAGCAGACTCCTACTGAGCAGGGAGCCTGATGCGGGGCTCGATCCCAGGACTCTGAGATCATGAGCTGAGCCAAAGTCAGATGCTTAAGCAACTAAGCCACTCAAGTGCCCCAAACTTCTATTGTTTTAAGCTACTCATTTTGTAGTGCATTTTTAGTGCAGCCCTAGCAAACAAAAGGCTTTGTAATATGAGCTTTGAAATCAGACAGCGTTTAAAAGCTGTATGACCACGGACAAGTCTTTAACCCCTTTGAGCCTCAGTTTCCTCTTTTTAAAAATGAGAACAACAGGGGCTCCTGGCTGGCCCAGTTGGTATGGCGTGTGATTCCTGATCTCAGGGTCATGAATTTGAGCTCCATCTTGAGTGTCGACATTACTTATAAAAATATCTTTAACTGGGGGGCACCTGGGTGGCTCAGTGGGTTAAAGCCTCTGCCTTCGGCTCAGGTCATGATCTCGGGGTCCCAGGATCGAGTCCCGCATCGGGCTCTCTGCTCAGCAGGGAACCTGCTGCCTGCCTCTCTGCCTACTTGTGATCTCTCTCTCTCTCTCTGTCAAATAAATAAATAAAATATTAAAATAAAAATATCTTTAACTGGGACGCCTGGGTGGCTCAGTTAAGCATCTGCCTGTGGCTCAGGTCACGATCCCAGGGTCCTGGGATCAAGTCCCTGCTGAGCAAGGAGCCTGCTTGTCCCTCTGCCTACCTCGCTCTCTCTCTCTGACAAATAAAAATAAAAATCTTCAATAAACAAACAAACAAATAAATAAATAAATAAAAATCTTTAAAAAACTTTATCTTTAACTAAAAAAAAAATGGGGACTGTAATAGGATTGCTCATAGAATGGTTGAGGATTAAATAGAATAATGTGTGTATTCAGTACAGTGCTTGGCATAGGAAGCCTTCAATAAATATTAGCTATTACATCACCCAGGCCCTTCAATCTTCAGAAAATGAATCCAAATGAACCTTGTCAATTACCATATTCAGTAATCTACAACATGCAGGATGCCTAGATTAAGAATTATGATTGCAAATCCCAGAATTGAGGGTGATGGCCCTGAAGGGATTTTAGAAAGTCTTTAGTACAATAAGAATAGAGAAGAGGGTAAGACTGATCCTACGGGGGTGTATCACAGTCAGCTTAGGGCGGAGAGTAAGTACAGCTCGCTGCAGGGCTGTCCATAATTGCAAAGGACTAGAAACCACCAAAACTGTCTATCAATTCAGTTAAATGAATAATGGTATAATCATATAGAGAAATAAACTACAGCTAGCAGATTTCCATGTCCTGGTATGGAGTATTCCACGTATTGGTAATGGAAGCAAACCTTGTGGTTAAATCAACCCACGAAAAGCGTCTCAACCAGTCTTGGGCATAAAGTACCCGATATCAGAGGTAGAGTGGTAACAAGGCCCTTAAGGATCTGGATCCTGCGTGTCTCTCCAGATTCATCTGCCGCCACAGCCGCTACTTGTAACCAGCTAAATGACTACAAAGAATTCTTTATTCTGTGCTCTCATAGCACTCGGCTCATATCCCAGCTACTCAATGACCACATCAAATCGTAGTCAGTGTATTTCCATGTTTATATCCCCTAGTCAATTTTGTTTCCCAGTAGATCACAAGGCTAGGAACTTTGCTTCATTCATTCATTCAGCAAATATTTTTGAACATGTTATATGCCAGGTACTTCTTAACTCTGCCCTAAGAGCTAATATCCTACAAGGGTTCAAACAATACAAGAGGTAGTTTCATATGTTGCAGAGAGAACGGAATTTGTACCAAAAAACATTGGGATGCAATTCAGGTTTTGCCACATATCATTTTTTGTACGTCAGTCTTTCTTGGCCTTAGTTTTCTTAAAATGGGGATAATACCACTTACTTCATAAAACTGTTAAGTGGATTAAGTGAGAAATTATAGGGAAAGAACTAGCACAGCACCCGGCACGGAATAAGGAGATCATTAAATGTTAGTTTCCTTCCTACTAGATGTTAAAATTGTGCTTTAAAATTTCAACTAGAAAAAAAAAAAATTTCAACTAGATTTCCAATTCCAATACACTTTGGGCTGAATCTCCCACTGAAAACTACAAATGGTAAATATAACATAACAAATATCTTCCTAAGAGCAACATGAATATAGAATGTACAACACCAAAAGTAAACCCTAATGTAAAGTACAGACATTGAGTGTCAGTGTAGGTTCATCAATTGTATAAAATGGACCACCCTGGAATGGCTGGCTGGCTCAGTTGGTAGAGCATGTGAACCTTGGTGTAGGTTTCCGGGTTGTAAGTTCAAGTCCCACGTTGGGTATAGAGATTATTTAAAAATAAAATCTTTTTAGGGGCGCCTGGGTGAGTCAGTCAGTTAAGTGTCGGACTCTTAGTTTCAGCTCAGGTCATGATCTCAGGATCATGAGATCAGGTCCACATTGGGCTCTGTGCTCAGCCAGGAGTCTGCCTGTCCCTCTTCCTCTGCTCCTCCCCCAGCTCGTGCTTTCTCTCTCTCTCTAAAATAAATGAATAAAATCTTTTTTTTTTTTTTAATTTTTATTTATTAGAGAGCGAGAGACTGAGAATGAGAGGGGAGAAGGTCAGAGGAAGAAGCAGACTTCCCGCAGAGCCGGGAGTCCGATATGGGACTCGATCCCGGGACTCCGGGATCATGACCTGAGCCGAAGGCAGTTGCTCAACCAACTGAGCCACCCAGGCGCCCTAAATGAATAAAATCTTAAAAATATTTTTTTCTAATTTTTTTAAAAATAAAATAAAATATACTACTCTGGTGGGGGAGGTTGATAATGGGGGAGGCTAGGTACATATTGGGGTGGGGGTATACGAGAACTCCATGTACGTTGCCTCTTAATTTTGCTGTGAACCTAATTCTGCTCTAAAAAATAAAGTCTTTTAAATTAAAAACAAAAACAAAATGTGAGCTGACAAGAAAGTAAGGAATTGCCATGCCAAACTCTAAGGGAAAGCCGGAAGCCAGAGAGTTAAGCTGGGTGAGGGAGCACTAATGTCCTATTGCCCTGAGGACACCTGCTGATCTCAGCACACTTGAACTTAAGGTTTGGGTAGCCTCACGGGATAGGGAGGAGAGAACTCAGGGAGGGCCCTCCCAGGTGAGAAGGCTAACATGAGACCCTCTGCACATTAAGCTGGGACCACTGACCCCTCCCAAAACCAATACCCTTAGGGTCTTAACGATGAGCCAGAAGTAAGCCTTCTCCACACCCCCTGACGGACTATAGGGAAGATGGCCTTGATGCTAAACAGAAAAGGGGAGTGGGGCAACTGTCCTCAAACCGCTGTGGCCACAGGCCAGCCCTAACATAGATTTGCAGTGCGGATTCCCATCACCTAAGTGGCCCCAGGAAAGTTGTGAATTTGCTTTAAGATGGTCCCAGACTGGTATTTCCCAAGGATGCTTTGCAGAAGTAAATGAAAATCTTCTCTGGAGGAAACTACTTTGACCCTAGGACTCAAAGAAACTCCACAAACAATTTCTTTTTAGAGTAGAGAGAGAGAGAGCGGCGTTAAGGGGCAGAGGGAGAGGAAGAAGGAAAATCTCAACCAGGATCCACCCCCAAGGCAGAGCCAGACACAGGGCTCGATCTCACGACCCTGAGACCATGACCTGAGCTGAAATCAAGAGTCAGACACCTAACCGACTGAGCCACCCAGGTGCCCCATCAGAAGCAGATTTAAAATTAACTACATTTACTGTACTTCAAAGAAGTAAAATACAAGCATGACAGCATGTGCGTGAGATAGAAAAGTATAAAGTAATAACTTAGTAAATTTGCAAAAGAACAAAATAAAACTTGCAGAAATGAGAAAGCTAATTGCTGAAATTAAAAATTCAATGCCTATAGGGGTTTTTTTTCAGGATTTTTGAGCTTTGTTTATGGATGAAATAACTTTTAAATTTATTATCAGATGCCAAGGCAAAGGGCTTGAAAATCTGAGAACAAAATCTCAATATGTTTGATATAAATGTTATTGTAATAACACATTTTTTTCAAGTTTTTATTTAAATTCTAGTAAGTTACCACACAGTGCAATATTGGTTTCAAGAATAGAATCTAGTCATTCATCACTTACATACAACACCCGGGGCTCATCACAACACGTGCCCTCAATGCCAATGTTTATAAGAGAATAAACAAGTGAGAAGAAAATTTTAGACTAGAAGATAGGCCAGATGGGGCGCCTGGGTGGCTCAGTGGGTTAAAGCCTCTGCCTTCGGCTCAGGTCATGATCTCAGGGTCCTGGGATCGAGCCCTGGGATCGAGCCCCGCATCGGGCTCTCTGCTCAGCGGGGAGCCTGCTTCCCCCTCTCTCTCTGCCTGCCTCTCTGCCTGCTTGTGCTCTCTCTCTCTCTCTCTCTCTGACAAATAAATAAATAAAATCTTTAAAAAAGAGAGAGAGAGAGATTGATCACCAAGACAAAGGCAACAAATAAGGTGAGCCCTCCTATTGCTTCAAGCTTACTTCCCAGGGAGAATTTCCAGGCTCTAGTGCAAGGAAAGGGTACCCAAGCAGAGCCCTGCAGTCTCCAGGAATTGAGGAGACAAGGTTCACAGTCCAGGGATGCCCCGGGGGCTACATGATATGGGGCAGAATATCAGAGAGAAGAGAACTGCACAGAAATTTCATCGGTAAATGCATATACAGGGTACCGGTTATTGACTTCTTGCCTCTCATCTCTAAATTCATTCCTTTTGGCCTCTATGAAAATTATGCAGACCCTTTAAAATTGTTTTCCTTTGCTGGTGCCTAGGTGGCTCAGTTGGCTCAGGTCGTGATCCCAGGGTCCTCGGATCAAGTACCACATCGGACTCCCTGCTCAGCGGGGAGTCTGCTTCTCCCTCTCCCTCTGCCTGCTGCTCCCCCTGCTTGTGCGCGCTCAGTCTCTTTCTCGCTCTCAAATAAATAAAATCTTTTTTAAAAAATTGTTTTCCTTTGCAAGAAGGCATTGAACGAAGTGTTCAGTAGAGGGCGCTGGACAGACATTACTGGCGAGAAGAGTTTTGTTTTCTGGTTGAGGGGAGCTCTCGCTCCAAGCTCCCTTTCTCCAGTGAACACAACCTCTAAAGAATTAATGGATCCATTTGTCACAACAAAAAGAGAGACAAAAAGACATCAGGGTTGGGGAGGGAGGGAGGGATGAACAGGTAGAAGGCTGTGAGACTACTCAGTAGGATACTGTAACAACAGATACATGTCATGTATACATTTGTCCAAACCCATAAAATGTACAGCACCAAGAGTGAACCCTACTGAAAACTATGTGCTCTAGGTGATAATGGTGTATGAATGTAGTTTTCTTTTCTGTGTAGTTTTATCAATTGTAAAAAATGTACCACACTCTGGTGAGTACCACACTCATAATACTGATCACAAGGGAGGCTATGCATGGGGGGGTGGGGAGCAAGGGGTCCATGGGAAAATCTCTGTACCTACCTCTCTCAATTTTTCTTTGAACCTAAAACTGATCTAAATAATAAATCTAGTGGGGGGGCGGGAAGCCTGGGTAGCGCAGTTGGTTAAGTGTCCGAATCTTGGTTTCAGTTCATGGTCATGGTCTCAGGGTCATGGGATCGAGCACCGAGTCGGGCTCTACACTCAGCACAGAATCAGCTTGTCCCTCTCCCTCTATTCCCCCCCCGCCCCCCTTTCTCTTTCTCTTACTTATTTGAGAGAGAGAGAGAGGGAGAGAGAGCACAAGCAGAGGGAGCAGCAGGCAGAGGGAGAAGGAGAAACAGGCTCCCCGCCAAGCAGGGAACCCGATGTGGGGCTCAATCCCAGGACCCTAGGATCATGTCCTGAGCCGAAGGCAGGCGCTCAACCAACTGAGCCACTCAGGCGCCCCTCAAATAAATGAAATCTTAAAAATAATAATAATAAATCTCCTTGTTAAAAAGGAGACATCGATTGCCTCGAACACAACACTATCTTATCTCACCAAAGAGATCAAACCTGAATCTGATCAAGCCAGATCAATCTATCTGCCAATTTGCAAGAAATAAAAGACAGAGAACATGCAGTCCTGTTTGGATGAATGATACGGGAACAGACAAATGGATAGACATGTGATAAATCAAATACTTTAAAATGCTAATTGGCTCAGTTGGAAGAGCATACAACTCTCGACTTTGGGGTCATGAATTCAAGCCCCTGTTGGGTGTACAGATTACTTAAATAAAACTCTAAAAAAATGAAAATGCTCATGGTAGAATCTAGGTACTGCGTGTATGAGTGTCCACTATATAATGAATTAAGCTTTTCTGTGTGTTTGAAATTGCTCATAATAAAAGATTTTAAAAAGATGTATAGGGGTGCCTGGGTGGCTCAGTCAGTTAAGCCTCTGCCTTTGGCTCAGGTCATGATCTCAGGGTCCTGGGATCAAGCCCCGCATCAGGCTCCCTGCTTAGTGGGGAGCCTGCTTCTCCCTCTCCTTCTGCCTGCTGCTCCCTATGCTTGTGCTCTCTCTGTGTCAAATAAATAAATAAATAAATAAATAAATAAAATCTTTAAAAATTAAAAAAAATTTATAAAAATCTTTTTTAAAAAAATTTAGGGTTGCCTGGCTGGCTCAGTCAGAAGAACATGTGACTCTTGATCTGGGGGTCCTGAGTTCCAGCCCCAAGGCAGGTGTAGAGATGACTAAGACTCAATAAACTCAAAAAAATTTAATAGATAGGGGCCCCTGGGTGGCTCAGTGGGTTAAAGCCTCTGCCTTCGGCTTAGGTCATGATCTCAGGGTCCTGGGATAGAGCCCCGCATCGGGCTCTCTGCTCAGCAGGGAGCCTGCTTCCTCCTCTCTCTCTGCCTGCCTCTCTGCCTACTTGTGATATCTCTCCCTCTGTCAAATTAATAAATAAAATCTTTTAAAAAATTTAATAGATAAATAATATAGGTGCCTCGGATTTGACCAATATCACCAAGATGGTGCATAAATGACTGAAATTTCAGAAGGACTGCCCTTTTCTCTGGAAAGAAACAGTTAAGAGCACCATCGGTTCTACAACCAAGGCAGAAACTGGGCATTCATCCCATACTCTTCCTTCTCCCATCCCCTTTGTCCCCATCGCTGACCCACATCAAGTCGCCCCACAGAAAACAGATCAAAAGCAGTGCTGCCCTAGTTGAGTCCTTTCACGGCCATTTGGTCTCTTACTCATGCTCTGTGGCAGCCCCAAGACACTCCTGATAGTCTGGGGCCCAGCGGGAGACTGGCTGAGAACCACAAGGCAGCACAGTGTGACTGGGACATCCAAGCTAGAAAGATCGGAGTTGGAATCCCACTGTGCCACCTGACTAGCTGTATGCCTCTAGTCATGTCACAGCCTCTCAGAGACTGAGTCTCCTCATCTGTAAAATGGGAGCAGTAGGTCCCAGCAACGGGGCGGTTCTCAGGATGAAATCAATCATTGTATAAAGTACTATGACATCGCACATAAGAGGCATTCAGTACGATTCTCCTCACCATTGCACACAGGTCCCCCCTCCATGACCTGGCTTCTGCCTACCCCCTATTTAAGCATCATCTCTAGCTGTACTTCCCAAACCCCAAAACCTACGCCCACAGACATGCTCGACTCCTCACAGTCCCCCCATCATAGCACCCCGTTTCAGACTTCCAAGCTCTGTATCACACCGATCTCCCTCCTAGAAATGCTCACCCATCCATTTATTTCACAAATACTTTTTCATTCCCTCCATTGGCTCCTCCTTGTCCCTTAATCTCCTATCATAGGACATTTTAATGTATTGACTTGTCTGCGGGGCTACCTCCTTACTCAGGACTGGGGACTTCGAGAGGACAGAGGCCATGCCTACCTGAGTCTGTATTCCCAACACCTAGCCCCAAACCTAGAAGATGGTAGGTGTCCCGTTAATGTTTGCTAAGTGACTATAACAGAGAGCAAATTATAAGCAACTTATATTCTATAGTAAGTTCTCAACACTTACACGGATAGCGCAAGCATCTTTCGCTACGCCACCTTTGGTAATAAAACATCCTATCGGAAATCCTGTTGTGCAGTACTTTCCATCCTCAATAACGTGACACCATATTACTGGCATATTATCAATAATCCTAAATATAAATATTTTAAAAATAAAAGATTTAATATGCATGTCACACAAGCAATACCAACATCATCTTGCATATATTTAAGTTCAAAGATTTAATTGAAGTCACAAAAAATAGTATATAATTTCAAGTATCTATTAAAACTACTTTTTAAAAAAAAACTACTGAAAGGACTTAACATTTTTAATCAAAGTCACAAGAATAGTGAACAATTTCAAGTATTAAAACTACTTTAAAAAAATATTTTCGAAAGGACTTTAAAAATTACATCATGTTATCACAGTGTCATCTCAAACCTACCAGTGATGTTGATAATTTAGTTGTATCCCTTTCTTTAAAAAAGCCAGCTTTTTCTTGTGGTCATCATTTCCTTTATCATAGGATTTGATACAAACTTTTTTACATGTTTCTGTCTTGTTAAAAGAAAACTGTTAAGAAAGAATTAAAATAGTAAAAGATTTGACTACATTTTATAAAACAAGTATCACAAAATGAGCACTTTACCTTATAGATAAAATTTTTCCTCAGAGACTTCTGCATGCCATCAGCCTCAACACTATATCCTTTGAGTTTCAATTCATAACTGAAATGATTACACCACACACACACACACACACGCGCACACACACACAATATGTTTTCACCACTAAGCAGAAGAATTTGCCTTCTTCAATAACATATAAGGTAAGAAATAATATCCACTGTAGCTTCCTGAGACCACCCTGATACAGAACCCTTCCCTTAAAAGTGGTAACAAAATTGATTTTAATGATGGTCACACAATGCTCTGAATATACTAAAAAAAACATTAAATCAAAGGGGCACCTAGGTGGCTCAGCCAGTTAAGTGTCTGCCTTCAGCTTGGGTCCTGGTCCCAGGGACCTGGGATAGAGCCCCGTGTCAGGCTCCCTGCTCGGTTGGAAATCTGCTTCTCCCTCTCCCGCTCCCCCTGCTCGTGTTCCCTCTCGTGCTGGTGCTGTGCCTCTCTTTCTGTCAAATAAAAAAATTAAATCTAAAAAAAAAAAAGATGAAAACACAGGGCGTCTGGCTGGCTCAGTTTGTAGAACACACTATTCTTGATCTCAGAGTCATGAGTTTGGGCCCCACATTGAGTACAGAGATTATTTAAAAATAAAATCTTTTGGGGCGCCTGGGTGGCTCAGTGGGTAAAAGCCTCTGCCTTCGGCTCAGGTCATGATCTCAGAGTCCTGGGATCGAGCCCCGCATCGGGCTCTCTGCTCAGCGGGGAGCCTGCTTCCCCACCCCTCCCTCCCTGCCTCTCTGCCTACTTGTGATCTCTCTCTCTCTGTCAAATAAATAAATAAAATCTTTAAAAAAAAAATAATAAAATAATAAAATCTTTTATTATTTTTTTGTTTAAGATTTTATTTATTTATTTTAACAGAGAGAGAACACAAGCAGGCAGAGGGGCAGGCAGAGGCAGAGAGAGGAGCAGGCTCCCTGCCGAGCAAGGAGCCCGATGCGGGACTCGATCCCAGGACGCTGGGATCATGACCTGAGCCGAAGGCAGCTGCTCAACCAACTGAGCCACCGAGGCATCCCTATTTATTATTTTTTAAAAGATTTTATTTATTTATTTGACAGAGAGAGAGATCACAAGTAGGCAGAGGGGCAGGCAGAGAGAGAGAGGGGGAAGCAGGCTCCCTGCTGAGCAGAGAGCCCGATGTGGGGCTCGATCCCAGGGGCCTGAGATCATGAGCTGAGCCGAAGGCAGAGGCTTTAACCCACTGAGCCATCCAGGTCCCCCCAAAATAAAATCTTTAAAAAAAAAAGATGATGAAAACAAAAGCTACAGACTGGGAAAAACTATTTGTAAACTACTATTACAACAAAGGAATCACACCTAGACTATATAAGGAATTCTGAAAACTCAATAGTAAAGGAACAAACAATCCAAATAGCAAATGGGTAAAGAGGAGACAGGGGGCTTGGGTGGCTCCCTCGTTAAGCATCTAGCTCTTGGTTTCGGCTCAGGTCATGATCTCAGGGTTGGGAGCTTGAGCCCCAGGTCAGGTCGGGCTCCACACTCAGTAAGAAGTCTGAAGATTCTCTCCCTCTGCCTCTCCCCCCATACTTTCTCGATCTCTCGCTCTCTCTCTCTCTCTCACACACACACACATACACAAAGACACACACAAGTGAGTGCCTGTAAAACTAGTGAAATCTGGATAAGCTCTGTGCACCGTCCCAATGCCAATTCCTGGGTTTTGCCCTTCTACTATATCATGCAAGATGCTATCACTGGGCAAACCTGGGTACAGGGTACATGAGAGCTCCTTGTTCATGGGGGGTTTGTAGCTTCCTGTGAATCTAGAATTACTTCAAAAACTTGGGGACACCTGGGTGGCTCAGCTAGCTAAGCATCTGCCTTCGGCTCAGGTCATGATCCTGGGGTCCTGGGATGGAGCCCCACATCAGGCTCCCTGCTCAGCAGGGAGTCTGCTTGTCCCTCTCCCTCTGCGTCTCTCCCTGCTTGCGCACTCACTCTCTCTCTCTCTCTCTCTCCCAAGCGAATAAATAAAATCTTTTTTAAAAATTAATTAAATGAATGAATAAAAATCTTCAAAAAAAAGTTTTAAAAGAAGCTAATGCCCATGGTTTCACAAGAGTATACATAAATTAATATTGAGGAAACTACATACTTTTTTAAAAAGTTTAAATCAGGGGCGCCTGGGCGGCTCAGTGGGTTAAAGTCTCTGCCTTCAGCTCAGGTCATGATCTCGAGGTCCTGGGATCGAGCCCCCGCATCAGGCTCTCTGCTCAGTGGGGAGCCTGCTTCCCCCTCTCTCTCTGCCTGCCTCTCTGCCTACTTGTGATCTCTCTGTCAAATAAATAAATAAAATATTTTTTAAAAAAAGTTTAAATTAAGTAATCTCTATACCCCATGCAGGGCTCAAACTGATGACCCCGAGACCAAGCGTCGCATGCATCTCTGACTGAGCTAACCAGCTGTCCCCCAAACGATACACTTTCAATATGTGCAGTGTACTGTACTTCAAGTAGACTTCAATGGATTTGGAAAAGAGAAGAAAAAAAGTTAATCATAACTGCTTACGAAAACATCCCTACTCTACCCCTTATCTATTAAGGGATTGAAGGCAAAATCAATACACAGTGACAGTCCAATGATATCTGCTTACACTACCCTACCCAAAATATGCAGGGACAATAAAGTAAACTGTTTTTCTTTACAAAGCAAAAATAAAATTTGAAAGGCAAAATCTTTATGTGGAACCACTCCCTACTGCAGATAGTTCAAAGAGCACATATTCAGGCATTCTTCCGGCAACATCACATCCTATCTCCTTTCCTTTTTCTCTGCCTCCTTTTAAAGATTTATTTATTTGTTTCTTTGTTTCTTTGTTTGTTTGACAGAGAGAGATCACAAGTAGGCAGAGAGGCAGGCAGAGAGGGGGAAGCAAGCTTCCTGCTAAGCAGAGAGCCTGATGCGGGGCTCGATCCTGGGACCCTGAGATCATGACCTGAGCCAAAGGCAGAGGCTTTAACCCACAGAGCCAACCAGGCACCCCTCTCTGCCTCCTTTTAAAACAGACTCTTTGTGGGGCCCCTAGGTGGCTCGGTCAGTTAATCGGTCATGATCCCAGGGTCCTGGGGTCGAGCCCCTGCATCAGGCTCCCTGCTGGGCGGGAAGCTTTCTTCCCCCTCTCCCACTTCCCCTGCTTGTGTTCCCTCTCTGTGTCTCTCTTTGTCAAATAAATAAAATCTTTAAAAATAAAACGGACTTTTTGCTACAATCTTAAGTAGACAGTTCTGAAAAGATTCCATTTAAAATAATGTTAAATAAGATCCACTGAATAACCTTATAGGGAGATGATGTTATTCGTTCTCCAAATAGTACTTGTCCGAGATTTTCAGAAGGGTTTTTCTCTCCAAAGGCTTGACAGAAGTCAAAGCTAGAGGGGAAATTCAAGTAAGGTAAAAAAAAATAAATAAATAAGCAAAGAAAAATTCATCTTTGTAATTTGTCAAGCCTCTCCACTGTTAATGGTAGATACTTCTAAAAACATGACCCAGAAGGTGTCTAATTCTGAGTTATAGACCTCATTATTTTAAACTGTTTAACCTCTTATAACTATGAATTAATTATTTAAAATGCTCGTGGTACTGCTCTTGAGTTTTGTAATGTAGGTAATCACAATCTTAAAAAAAACGCACAGTATTTTCAGGGTTAAACTTCATATTACATTTTTAAAAAAGCAAAGAATAGTTTAAAATCTGTACTAATTCTAACCTGAGACATTTAGAAACTGCTGTTATCAGTTCTGATCAAAGGGGAACTTAAACAACAAAACCCCTCCTCAAATACATATCCATAGACTCACTCACAAATCAAATGGTTACTACATGACAAGAATTACAACTGCCTTTAAGTAAATGTGAATACATAAAATTAAATATAAAATGGTAGAAGATAAAATCAATGGTAGGCTTGTGTAATATTTTAAATGCTTGTGCTAACACCCTATGTTTAAACATGGTATTTTAATGAAAACTAAACCTGATTTTATTTCTGTTTAATTAGTGGAAATAAAGTAATACCAGAGGGAGCTACAATCATTTTTCTAAAAAGTGTAGCATTTGTTGCTATTCTCAGATGATTGATCTTAATCTTGATTATGTGATACTGGCCCAATACTAAACTAAGCACTTGCATCCATTAAAAGCCTTATTAGAAACCTCCCTATCCCATGTTTTAAAAGTAAACTACACTTCTGCAATGATTTTTTTAAAGTTCAAAATACAGTAAATTTATAATTTGTTTTCCTTACAAAAATCAAGTATGGCAACTTCCTAAATTTTTAAGCGTTTGTCTCACACTATTTTAATCATTTTGTTCCTGTTACCTTTATTACAAAATTGCCACCGCATTTCTTAATATATCCAGGGCTTTCATTCACTATCGTTAAAAACTCAAAACACCTTTTAACACAATATCATAATTACGATGTAACTGCAATTATATCAATTATATCAGATATAATTATAATACTTATAACTTACGTATTATATTCATAAGGTAGAACAGATTCCGTTGAGTCCAATCTATTAACAAATAGTGCTATTAATGACTACAAAAAGAAAGAAAACACTCATTAATAATACAAAATAAAAAAGGTAGCACTTGCAAAATACATAACGAAGTAACTGAAAGGTAATTGGGTCTATGGCTCCCATCAATGTATAACTGTGCAATTATAACTTAGCACAGTGTTATGAATGTATAACAATACAGTTATAAATTTTTAACACAGTATAGCTATAAATTCATAACATTTCATTTAGGTGGCATCATTGGATTCTCTGAATACATCAATTTTTCAGACATCTCATCCATTCTTAACCTTTTTTTTTTAAGATTTTATTTATTCATTTAATAGAGAGAGAACACAAGCAGGCAGAGAGGCAGGCAGAGGCAGAGAGAGGAGCAGGCTCCCCGCGGAGTAAGGAGTAAGGAGCCCGTTGCGGGACTTGATCCCAAGACGCCAGGATCACGACCTGAGCCAAAAGCAGTCGCTCAACCAACTGAGCCACCCCGGCGTCCCATTCTTAACCTTTTTTAATTACAGAACCCTTTGAGAATGTGATGAAAGCTATGGCCCCTCTCCCCAAAAAAGCACATATATTCACCAAAGTCTCTGTTCAGGTTCAGGAGGCTTCATAGGGCCCCCGGAGTCTATGGAATTCAGGTTAAGAACTTGAGATAATTAAAGCTACCTGTGTAAGAGCCCTCCATGTATTATTTTAACAATTTTTATAAGAATCATTCTAAAATACACTTCATTCTTTCCTATCTTAAACAGAACGTGATGATCACAATTTAACCTTCCTTGATGGCTCAAGGTCATTTTGAACATCGATCCTTGCACCAGGTTTGACTTTGTGCCATCCTCAGGATCAAACTAAGTGAGAACTATTTGCCCCAAAACTACATTGCAATAGATGGTACCCAAATCCCTACTACCCACACCCCTCACCCCTACCAAAGAGCTTCAGCTTCTTTGTATAGATTTTATGTCTTTCTTTTAAACTGTCAGTTGTTGTGATGCCTCTTCTCCCTTCTTCCCCACCCTCAAGCTGCTAAAGAGAAAGCCCTCAATTTGTGGAATAAATCACAGATTTGTTAAAAGTAAATCAAAAAGACCGAGAGCATGAGAGTTAGTGCATGAGTATTAGGATATCTATTCTGGCTTTTCACAGGATACTTCTGCTTACTTCCCTGGATCTCAGCTGTGTTCCTGATAATTTACAAGATAGGATTTTTTTAAGTAGGTTCCATCCCCAGCATGGAGCACTACATGGGGCTTGAACTCATGACCCTGAAATCAAGACCTGAGCTGAGATCAAGAGTCAGACACCTAACTGTCGGAGCCCCCCAGATGCCCCAAGATAGGATTTTTAAAACCATGAGAACAGCACAACTTGAGTGAACACTTTATTCTTCTTCAAAATTCTACAAACTGTTTTTTTTTAATTGAACATCTGCTATCATATTTACCATACAGTTAGATTATTTTTTAAGAGGATGTAGAAAATCAAGTTTGGGAACAAATATAAACAGCCTTACTCTAACTCTGTAAGAGTATTGTATCTGCACTTAATGAAATCTAATCAGAAATTCAGCAACAGCAACATATATCAGTTAGAGTTTCATAAAGGTGAACAGAGAAAAGTTTCTAAAAGGACAGCAGATAATTAAGGATAATAGTTCTCATCTAGAATCCCAAAACACAACGTACATAAGATTTGTATTTTAAAATGCATATATGGAGCTTATTATAGTCAAAAGAACTTTAATGGTTTTGCAAATCAAGTGGAGAAAATATAAATTATTCAATAATGGTGTTAAGATAACTGGTCAGTGATCTAGGGGGAAAAAAGTTAAGCTGGATACTTACCTGATATATATATACCAGGAAATATCAATCTTATTTGTTAAAATTTAAACCATAAAAGTAGTAGAAGAAGCCATGGGAGAATTATTTTATAATCTTTGCTGGCTTGGTTAAGAGCTTTCAAAACAGCTTTTCTGACAAAAGTCAGAAAACAAACAAAAAAAATTTGCTACATTACAATAAACGCCAATTTTTCTAAATGGCAAAAAACAAAAACAAAACACAATAAGCAAAACCAAAAGACAACTGACAAACTTAGGAAAAGAATGTCACACACAAGGGACTAGTTTCCTGATTTAAGAGTGTCCACAGACCAAAAAAAGAAAAAAAAAAGAATGTCCACAAATCAATTTTTTAAATGTCCAACCTAATAGAAAAACGAGCAAAGGATACATAGTTCCCCAAAAAGAAAATACAAATTGCTTTTATTTATATGAAAAGATTCTCAACTTAAAAAAAAGACTCCTGATAATAGCAATACAAATTAAAACCATAAGACACAATTTTTCACCTATAAATTGTCAAAGATCTAAAAGTTTTAGGGGCGCCTGGGTGGCTCAGTTGGTTGAGCGACTGTCTTCGGCTCAGGTCATGATCTCGGAGTCCCTGGATCGAGTCCCACATCAGACTCCCGGCTCCATGGGGAGTCTGCTTCTCCCTCTGACCTTCTCCCCTCTCATGTTCTCTCTCACTCTATCTCTCTCAAATAAATAAAAATAAAATCTTTTAAAAAAATAAAAAATAAAAAAAATAAAAGTTTGACAACACATTGTTGTCAAGCTGTGGAGAAACAGGCACTCACACACTGTGGAAATGTAAATTAATGCAACCTTAAAGCAATTTGAGGATATCAAAATTGTTAGGCGCACATATTCTTTGACCCAGCAGTTGCATTCCTAGGAGTTTATTCTATAGATATTCTCATATGCAACAATGTTTGGTAAGATCAAGAGAATAGAAACAAGCTAAATACATAAATAAGGGACTATGTAAATCAAGTATAGCACATCCTTATAATAGAATGCTATACCATTAAAAAAGAACCAGGATGTTCTTTATACAATGATACAAAGTGATCTCTAAGCTATATTGTTTTTTTTTGTTTTGTTTTGTTTTTTTAAAGATTTTATTTATTTATTTATTTATTAGGAAAGAGAGAGAGAGTGAGAGAGAGCATGAGAAGGGAGAAGGTCAGAGTGAGAAGTGGACTCCCCATGGAGCTGGGAGCCCGATGTGGGACTCGATCCCAGGACTCCAGGATCATGACCTGAGCCGAAGGCAGTTGCTTAACCAACTGCGCCACCCAGGCGCCCTAAGCTATATTGTTAAATGATAAAGGCACCTGAAGATGAGAACAGTATACTCCTGTTTGTGTTAAAAAAAAAAAAGGAGGAAAAATGATATAAATACATATTTGTTCATTTATTCAAGAAATCCCTAGCAGGATATGAGAAACTGATGATATTGGTTCTCTCCAAGGAGGGGTACAATGTGACTAAAAGACCCAGGTAAGTGAGACCTTCACAGGGAAAAACCTCTTATCTGCCTGTATCCTTCTATATTATTCTAAGTGAGATCATTACAATCAGGGGGATGAACATGTTTCATAGATTTTGATATATATTTCAAATTACTTTCCAAAGGGTTCAAGTTTAACTATTAAACCAATCTAAATGCCATCACAAGGCAGCAAAGAGACAAATCCAGGTGGAGAGACATTGTACAGGAAAACCAGACTGATCCCTTTTATAAGTTAATGTTACGAAAAGAAAAGGCAGGGACCGTGCTTGATTAAAAGAACCATAGACTATAATAAAGAGATGCAATTTGTGGTCCTAGACTGCATTCCGGTTTGGTTATTTCAGGGATAGCTAGGGAAATCTGACTATGCACTTGGTAATACAAGAGCTAAAAATGCATTGATGTGGAAAGATAGAGTTGTTAATTGAAAAGTGCAGGGCGCCTGGGTGGCTCAGTGGGTTAAAGCCTCTGCCTTTCGGCTCAGGTCATGATCTCAGGGTCCTGGGATCGAGCCCCGCATCAGGCTCTCTCCTCGGCAGGGGGCCTGCTTCCCCCTCTCTCTCTGCCTGCCTCTCTGCCTACTTGTGATCTCTCTCATCTCTGTCAAATAAATAAATAAAATCTTTAAAAAAAAAAAAAAGAAAGAAAAGTGTAGGTTATGGGATGGTTAAGCCTCTTCCTTCAGCTCAGGCTCAGGTCATGATCCCAGAATCCTGGGATCCAGTCCCACATGGGGCTCCTTGCTCAGCAGGGAGCCTGCTTCTCCCTCTGCCTGCCACTCCCCCTGCTTGTGCTTGCTCTCTCTCTCTCTCTCTCTGACAAATAAATTTCAAAAATATTTTTTAAAAAAGGAGAGAAACTAGGCATTGATTTAAAAAAAGAAAGAAAGAAAAAGCGCACATTACAAAATAACACAGATACCATGATTTTATGGTAAAAAATACATATGAACTTTCATTCATTGTTAGTGGGAATACAAAATGGTACAGCCACTTTGGAAGACAGCTTGGCAGTTTCTTAAAAAAACTAAACATACTCTTAATATACAATCTAGCAGTTATACTCCCTGGTATTTGCCCAGAGGAGTTGAAAACATAAGTCTACCCAAAAACCTACACAATGTCTACAGCAGCTTTGTTCATCAATGTGAAAACTTGGAAGCAACCAAGATCTCCGTAGTAGGTGAATATATAAATGAATTGTACATCCAGATAGTGGAATATTCAAAACTGAAAAGCAATGAACTATTAAGACATGAGAAGACACAGAGGAACCCTAAATGCATATTACTAAGTGAAAGAAGCAAGTCTGAAAAGTCTACATACTGTATGATTCCAACTATACGACATTCCGGAAAAGGCAAAACTATGAAGACAGTAGATAGATCAGTGGTTGCCAAGGATTAAGAGAGAGACAGATGAATAGCAGAGAGCATAGAGGATGTATAAGGCAGTGAAATTACTCTATATGATATTATAATGATGGATACGTGTCATTATACATTCCTCCAAACTCACAGAATGACCAAGGATGCACTGAATTGTAAACTATGGACTTTGGGTGGTAATGATGTGTCAGTCTAGGTTCATCAGCTATAAGGGATGTAACACTCTGGTCGGAGCTGTTGATGAAGAAAGGTAGGCATGTGTGAGAGCTTATATGGAGACTCTACTTTCTGCGTGATTTTGCTATGAACCTAAAACTGCTCTAAGAAATTTAAAATGTCTAAAAAAAGAAATTTAAAATGTCTATTAAAAATACACATGTGGGTATGAGTATGTGTAGAAAAAATCTAGAACATATGCTAAGATAGCAACAGCACTAATTCTCTAGTTATTAGAAATGTTTTTATTTTTGCCTATCTGCATTTTCTAACCATCCATCATGCAAGCTACCGCTTTTGTAATAGCAAAATTTTCAAAGCTAAAAAAAAAAATCAAGGGGCTGGATGCTACCAAATGAAGTAAGTTTAGAGTGTTAAACCTAGAAAGGAGAGACTCGCCAAAAGACAGAAGGCGAAATCTCAGAATAAAAAGTAGAACACATGTAGGGATGCAAATAACAGCCTAAAAAGAAAAGAGCTTATGGAAAAGAAATTCCAGATATTTGTTACGGTTAAAGATCATCTTTCTTTGCTAGGAAGCCTGATGAAATAAAGAGATCCAGGATGAGGAATTACAGAGAAAAGGCAGACATGAAAATATTTTGTAAATGCCAGCTCCTACATTACACGTTTGGCAAGATGTTGGCTCAAAACAGTACTATCAAAACTTCACACAGGAAAAGGCAAGTTTCAGGTTTTAAGGGCAAACTTGCTGCCCCTAAAACTGGCCTTTAAAAACCCCTGGAAAATGGGACACCCGGTGTGCCCCAGTAGGTTAAGTGGCTGCCTTCAACTCAGGAACTCAGGATGAGGAAAAGCTGAGATGAAAGGGAGGGAGCCAAGAGAAATGGGGGAAAAGGAGGAGCTATGAGGACAGAGGAAGAGTTGAGCGGGAGTTGGACGAACTGAGAGTAAGGGGAGGAGCCGAAAGGGAGGGAAAGAGATCCTAGGGTTCTGGGATCGAGTCCCACGCTGTGCTCCTTGCCCCACGGGGAGCCTGCTTCTCCCTCTGCCAGCAGATCTCCCTGCGTGTGCTCTCTCTGACAAGTAAATAAATAAAAATCTTAAAAACAAAACAGCCTGGAACTTTCAAGTTGGTTAAGTCTATAGTTAAACCACACCCAACACTGTTCTCAACTTCCCAGAGCCTTTGTGGTGCCTTAGGCTAGAATACTACCCATTCACTAGATTAGGCAAGAAAAATAAGTCAGAAAAATAAGATTAGTCAGAAAAATAAGTCTCATTCATTAATATCTCTTGAATTGATTACTTGCAAACAAACAAACAAACAAACTTTTTTGGACTTAGAAACCAGGCTGCTGAAGAAAGGAGTCAGGAAAATATTGGGAGACCTTGGAGAGGACAGAGACCTCTGCCTCAGTGGGAGAAGCCTGCAACTCTTGATCTCTGGGTCTTGAGTTCAAGCCCCAGTAGGGTGTAGAGAAGATTTAAATAAATAAACTTTAAAGAAAAAAAATATATCTGCCTAAAGAAAACTAATAATGATAATAGTTACCATTTATGGGAAACTTACTAAGCGCCAGGTACAGTTCAGTGCTTTTCATACCTTGTCTCATTTTATTCTCACAAGTCCGAGAAGTAAAAATCTTGGTGTTTACAGGTAAAGGGCCCAGGGGAGACAAAAGTGCATTAACAAGAATTAAGGAGGTAAAAATTAGCAGGAGACCGGAGAAGTGACGATGACAGAAACGAAACATGGTGGGGGTGTATGTAAGACCACAATGAGGTGGGTGGGCGGATGGGTGAAATAGCTGATGAGGATTAAGTAGCACACCTGTGCTGAGTTCCAAGTCTTTGTATGTAAGTGTTGAATCACTAAATTTTACACGTGAAGCTAATATAACACTGTATGTGAACTAACCGGAACTTAAATAAAAACTTAACAACAACAACAACAAAAGACCACAGTGAGTGTGTGGGAGAGAGTACTAGGGGGACAATGGGAAAGGGAAGAAAAGAGGGAGAGGAAAGAGCCAAGGAGAGGGAAGGAAAGGAGCTTGCGACAGAAGAGGAGCTAAAGTGGAGGAGCAGCCAATAGGGAGGGAGGAGAGGGCGGAAGGACCAGAAGAAGCTAAAGAGGGCGGTGGAGAAGCACCGCAGAAAGGAGGAAGCAAGGCGGCGGGGGCCCCGAGGGAAGAGAAAGATGGAGGGGTGGAGTCAGGCAGAGAGGGCGGGACCCAGAAGGGAGCGTGGAAGGAAGGGAGGGGCTAAGGGGAAGAGACGATAAGGGGGCGGGGCCTAGAGGGAGGGGAGGGGCCTAGAGGGAGGGGTGGGGCTGCGAGGGAAGTGGAGAAGGGAGGGGCGGGGCGGAGAGGGAGGAGATGAGGAAAAGCTGAGATGAAAGGGAGGGAGCCAAGAGAAATGGGGGAAAAGGAGGAGCTATGAGGACAGAGGAAGAGTTGAGCGGGAGTTGGACGAACTGAGAGTAAGGGGAGGAGCCGAAAGGGAGGGAAAGAGAATCTGGGAAAAAGAGAGGTCCGGATCCTCCAAGTGCGAGGCTCAGAGCTAGAGTCGTTGAGACACACCCCACGGAGAGGGCTTTGGCGTTCTGGGTCAGAGGCAAAAGAGCTCGCGACCGTGGTCTCCCCCGGTGTGCCCCAAACCCCTGCCCGAAGCCTTCCCCTCACATCTCACTGCCTCCCGCTGGTCCTCACCTTGCAGGTCGCAGTCTCTCGGGCCGCCTCGCAGAAGTTGACTGGAGCTAACCCGGGGAGGTAGAAGGCCGCGCTGGGGGTGGCCTGATGCCCCAGGAACAGCCACAGCCCCAGCAGCAACCTCAGCCCGGGGAGGGCCAGCCTGGGGCGGCAAGGGTTGGTTCCCACGCGGAAACCACGAGTACTCATTTGAAGAGCCGGCTCGGGGCTCGGGGCTCGGGGACACACTATAGGCGAGATCGAACCAGTGGAGGGGAGAAACGGAAAGGAGAAGAAAGAAGCGTGGACGGGGACGAGCCGAGACTGGCTGGTGGGACCAGAACTCCAGGGAAAACCACTTATTCCGACGAAACAGTGGCTTGGAACCCGTTGCTAGGGCGCCAGGCTGCCTACAGGAGCGCGCGCAGTACGCATGCGTGCGGGTCCCCGCTGTGTTTTCTAACCACCCCCCCCACCCACTCCCTCCATCCCCCACCTGCAGCCTAGCACTTTCCGGCGGTTGGAGGTGTCTCGCGCAGCCGGGGAGGGGCGCGAGGGAGGCTAGCTGAGAGGTCTGAGCGTGCAACATCACAACTTTACAGGGTGTTGTGTCTTCCCCGAGTTGGTCTCAGTCCCAAAGTAGCAGTGTCACCGCCCCCCCACCATCTTCATTTCTTCCTGCGGGTTGGTGGGACGAGGAGGGGGAAGAGGGGAAATTCCCCGGCCAAGCTGTCCAGTATGGTGGGTATTAGGCGCTTGAAATGCAGCCAGTCCAAAATTGATGTTCCGTAAGGGTCAAAATGCACATCCAGTATCAGAGACTGCTTGGGAAAAGGAATGCAAACCTCTGCGTTTTTATATTGATTGCATGTCGAAATGATAATATTTTGGATTAGTTGCATTAAATAAAAACGTTATTAAAATTAATTTCACCTGTTTCTTTTTAAAGTGTGGCTTCTAGGCGCCTGGCTGGCTCATTCCGTAGAGAAGGGGGCTCTTGATCTCAGGGTCATGAGTTCAAATCCCAAATTGGGCGTGGCTTCTACTTTAAAATAAATATATAAAAATCAAGCGTGGCTGCTAGAACATTTAAAATAACATGTGGCTCGCATCATATTTATTTATTCGTTAAAGCAATTTTAATATAAATAAATTCTGCAATAATACGCAAACAAAGCCATGCATTGATACAAATTAACCAGTTCAGCTCTTCGATATTTTTATGTTGTCTGTGATGATACATGGATTGCTAAATGTGAAATAAGTTCTGGCATCATTCCTACCTAGGAGATACAACTTTTATTTTACATTGATGACTTAAACAGAATGTGTTTATGATATTGTGATTCAATGGTAATCTGAAAAATCTTAAAAATGACCTTAAGAGAGAAAACCACCAAAAGAAAGAAAGAAAGAAAGAAAACCACAATAATCACATCCTAGAGAATGTCAGGTGAACTTATCCTAAATATGTTCATTGACGTATTGTTGATACACAATATTACATCAATTTCAGGTGTACAACATAGTGATTCCACAAGTTCACTGTCCATTTCTGTTGGACAGCATAGGTCTAGGGTGGGAAGGGCAAAGATCAAAGAAGAGTGAAGGAGAGGGAAGGGTTGTTCTCAGTCTTCAAAAGAAAGTTTTCCCTCTCTTAGAGGCAGGGATCTTATTTTTCGACCTCTGTGAGAATCCTTGTCACCCTCTCCTTCTGCTCCTTGTGGTGTCCTATAATGCAAAGTGCTTGTATTTGGACCTCCACAGTAGTGTAGGTATCATACAACAAAGATAGCAGAAGAGCTGATCATTTTTCCCCCCTGTCTGTCAAGAGCTTTGGAGAACAAGAGGTCACTTGTCTACGCTGAGACCAGTGCGCCTCGCCGTTCTGTCCAAGTTCCCCGCTCCGAGAGGTCTGCGTCCTGTGTTCATTGGCAGCCTGCGATTCCAGGCAGAACAAAAGCAGCGAGCTGGCGGTTAGCAGAGGCCTGTAGAATTTAGCGAGTTAACTCTTGGACTAGAGAGGCAGGAAAACTTGCAGAAGAAAATGTACCCATGATCAGAATTCGGGACGTTGTGAGAGAGCGGAGAACGAACGTGACCACGCGGACTGGAGAAGCCCTTGTAAAGATTTGGAGAACGGGATAAAGCGATCAGAAGGGGCACCACTTTTGCGAAGAGGAACAGGAAAGAGGAGCCGGGAAATGGTTAGAGCGGCTGACCAGAGAGGGGTGGTAAAACGCAAGATTTTTATTCAAGCTCTGGTTACTTCGAATCGTGACCGCTCTAACCACCCCTCTCTGGTCAGCCTTTGGCTGAAAAAGTGTACGTGTTAAAATAAACGCGATGTTCGGCCAGCTTCCCAGGCCTGGCGTCTAGCGGCTGAGCGAGGGCCCTGAGCGCCTGGACTGCAGCGGGGACTGGGCGCCCTACTGACGGACCCGGGTGGCCCACCGAGTGGGGGGACCGTGGGCGACGGGGCTCCCCGAGGCCGGTGTGCCACACAGGTCACCTACAGGAGGCCGGCAGCAGCCCCTCGGAAAACGCCAGAGACAGATAAGCAGGAAAGAGCAGCAGTCAGCCGGCGGGCGGTCCTTTTGCCCCATCCTCATCTACAGTTCAAACTGTGGCTTCCAGGTCTTCCATAAAAGCCCCCTGCCGTGCGGTGTCAAACCTAAGACGGGAAGCATCACCGAGAGAGCTACGTCCCCATTCTCAGCAATAAGACACAGCCCTCCCGGCATCCCCACTGTGTGATTGTCACCAGCTACATCCACCTGCTGGGCCTGAAAGGGAGGTGGCTCCTTCCGGTGGGTTCTCTGTGCTGCCCATGCTCCAGGAGTTGTCTTCCGTTCCCCACCCCACCCCCCAAGAAGCCCCAGGGCAGCCTTGTGGGAGCCATTCACTAGGCTGGCCTGGCTTTGCCCAACTCCAAGCCTCCCTTTCCTCCACTCCCCAATTTGAAGACCTCTTCCAGAGTGAGGCCTGAGGGCCACCTGTAACTAGGGGCAGTTTTATTTCTTCCTTTCCAACTCCTATGCCTCTTATTTCTTGTTCTTGCCTTGTCGCACTAAATCGGATTTCCAGTAGGATATTGAATAGAAGTGCGAGGAGACATCCTTATCTGTTCTCCATCTCAAGGGGAAACCATTGAGTCTTTAACCGTGCAGTATGATACCAG